>JBCNJP010000003.1:51096567-51125258 GCA_039602395.1 Deinandra increscens subsp. villosa | reverse complement strand
CACTCATGTACCTAACGGCCAGCCGCCCTGACATAATGTTTGTCGTGTGTCTATGCTCAAGATTTCAATCCAAACCGAAACAGTCACACTTGACGGCCGTGAAACGTATCTTCAGATACCTAAAGTCCAATCCAAAGAGAGGGTTGTGGTATCCCAAAGATGAGCTTTTGATCTTAGAGCATTCTCGGATAGTGATTACGGAGGTTGCAACATGGATCGTAAGTCGACCACCGGTGGAGCTCAATTTTTGGGGAATCGATTGGTTTCGTGGCAATGCAAGAAGCAGTCAACGGTATCTACCTCACCTGCCGAAGCGGTATACATTGCTGCTGCTTCCTGCTGTTCTCAAGTTCTCTGGATCCAGAATCAGCTTCTGGACTACGGTTTGAATTTCATGTCCACCCCTATTAACATTGATAATACTGCTACCATGTTCATTGTTAAGAATCCCGTTCAGCACTCTAAGACCAAACACATAGAGATTAGGCATCATTTTATTAGGGACTATCATGAGAAAAAGCTAATTACCTTAGTTCATGTTTCCTCTAAAAATCAACCTGCAGGTCTCTTCACCAAGGGATTTGATGTTTCTAAGATTTAACTTCCTAGTTCAATCAGTAGGAATTATTAACTTTATGTAACCTAATCTTTAGGTTCCTTTTAGGATAGTGCCTTAGTCTTAGGTTGCGTCGTTTTAGAGGTATTGTCTATGTTTGCTTTATGACCTTGCAATAATCTGATCTTGAAAAACCAAAAAGATTTTATCTTTCAACCTTTTTCTGAAAACGCAAAAAGATTTTAACTTTGATTTTTCTTTTCTTGGTCATCCTTCATGACTATAAATAAAATATTTCATAAGAGTCAATCCTATATCCAGAAAATACCAAAAATATTTTTCTTATTTTATTTTGAGTCTTTGTGTCAGTCGGTCCGGCCTAAACCGACTCATGGTTGAAAAATTGAAGAAAATCAGAAAAATTTTGAAAAATAAATAAAAATCACTAAAAATAGAATCGGGTCATTTCAAACAACATTTATGAAGACACTTGTTGAATACCTGATGAAAAAGTCAAAATCTTGAATTTTTAGTGATGCTGCAATTAATGATTGAAATATGGAGAAAAATACAAAAAATTTGCAAAAATAAATAAAAATCATGTAAATTAGAATTGAGTATTTCCCAATAACTTTTGTAAAGGCACTTGATGGGTACTTGAGTCTAAGAACAAGATCTTAGCAATTTTGCAATGCTGAAAATAATCTTTGAAAAAGAAAACCAGAAATTTTTGGTTTTGGTTGGGCAAACTATAAGGAACATGATATAATTCTGGTCTTGTGATATGACCATAGGATTTGATCCAATCGATCAGTAATTCTATCATTTGATGTGTCGGTAGGCTCAGCAAAATAAGAATTAGGCAAATCCTGTGATTAAACACTTAAAACCATGAAATTGTGGACCTTAAGTCAAAACAGTTAGTGAAATCCTTTAAGTTTGCTTAAGTGTGTGCTAAGTAATTTAACCAACACACTCGAATATTTCTTTTGCGGAAAGTGTTGATTTCAAACTTATCAATAAGTGTGATTCATCACACATCCACCAATAAGTGTGAATCATCACACATCCATAAATAAGTGAGAAATATCTCACATCCATCCGATGACCGTGACACATCTGCTGAGGAAACTCTAACCTTGTGTTCACGCGTCCCATCATTATCATTGAAAATATTCCGTGACACATCTGCTGAGGAAACTCTGACCTTGTGTTCACGCGAATCAAAAATATGCATCCACCTTGAAATCAGTACTTCCCTCTAAAGAAATAGGGGGAAGAAGTTCCATATGTGCGTTGTGCATGACTGAAGTGCTAAATAGACAAAGCTAGAATAACTGTTTAACTTTGTGGAATAAGAAGTCAACATAATTGTCATTAACTCAAACTAAAACATGATAAATGACATCACAGTGATTTTGCTGAAAATTGCCTTGCTTGAGCTTAAGTGGAAAACAACACCGACAATCTGACTTAGGTTACTGAATCTGTGAGGTGATTTTACTTATAAGTGTCTGTGATCACGTAATTGACCGGTTTGATTCCTAACATAGTCCAACCATTACCAAGCAAAAATATGCAAAATTAAGCAAATAACTGGAAATTGCCAGAAAATAAGGCTTTAACGGTGCAAATGAAAGCACTATGCTTTGATATAACCAAATTTGTCATAAAACGTGAATTTGGGTGCTTTGTGCTTATAAACATCAAGTTTAGGAGAAATTAGTCAAATTTGAGGTCCATTTGCAGTTTTAAGTAAAAATCAACCGTTTTGGTAAGTTTGGTCTGGCCTGACTCAAGTTAATCCGTTTCAATAAGGTTTTTGGTCAAGTATGTGAATTTTTAATTTTCTGAGTCAAAATGGTGTTTTTAACATGTTATGCACTTAGAAAATTCAATAATTCCCAAATTGCCCTTAATGAGTTCATTTAAGTTTTTGCAAATCACTGAATTCACAATTGAGAATTTTTAGTGTTTTTGCTTTGGGTGTTCTTATTTTGGTTGAAAATAATCATAAATCAGAAAATTCTTCATAAATTAACTTGCTGTAAAAAATCTTTAATTTTGCTGTTGGCGATCTCGCCAAGAAGACTTGGCACCCCGAGAATCTGCCACTGGCGATCTCAGAAGTCCAAGAATTTGGTCTTGGCAATGTCGCCTTACCTAGGCCTTCCTCTTGGCGATCTCGCCTTATCCAGCCTCCTCCTTGGCGATTTCAGATTTGCCTTGGCGAGTTCGTGTTACATTTGGCGATCTCAGGTTACTCTTGGCGAACTCATACGGTCCAACTTGGCGACTTCGCTTATCAAACTGTTGGCGATCTCGGTGAATAAAAAAACCCTAAGCTTTTACGACCTCGCCTACTTAAATAAACAAGAGGAGGTTCATTTTTTTTCTCATTCAAACAAATCACACATACCCGCTCCCTCTTTCTCTCTCGGCGAACCTCCGGAAACCATCCCCTTCCACCGCCGACCTCCGTTCTCTTCCCATCCGATCACCGAATATGACACTCGTGCACTTAGGGTTGGTGCGCACACTCTCTCTGCACTTTCAGGTTTGTCCTTAGTAAATTTCTAGGTTAATTTGAGGTTTATTGATTCGGGTGTAATAATTGAGGCCGACGGTTCACAAATCAAGTTAGGGTTCTTATCTCAGTTTCGGTTGTTGGATTTACAGATTAGGTTTCATGCTATTGCTCCTTTCATCCCACTTCACCGATTTAAGGTAATTGAACTCATCGAACTCATCATCATCATTTGATAATAAACTATGAGCATGTGAACAGGGGTAGGTTACTGTGATCAATAAAAAGGTTCTTGATATCATATGAAACTTGTAGATTTATGTTGATACATTGTGATTGAATCAAGTCTAAGCGGATTGATTTCACTCATAAGTTCTTGAATCTCTCTTCAATGTGTTTATCAAGAACAGGGCCGTGAATTTCAATACCATGTGGGAGTTAGGATGTGATATTTTGTGGTGTTTGGAATCAAAACTAGGCTGAGAATAATTATTGTGATATAAGCATGATGTTTATTTACAAATTTTTTGTTTGATGATAGTTATTTGTTAATGATCATTGTTTGTTGGTTTCAACAATTCACTGTAACTATCCTGGTTTATTTAAACTCTAAACATGAATGAGATGGTTTGATTATGGGTGTTCCAAAACAACAATGTGATGCATTAGGATGTTTCTAAATGCAATCCGGGTTTCAAAAGCTTCAAAATTGGAAGCTAAACTAGACTTTGTCTTAGTTTGACCCGTTAAGGAAATAAGTTGAATTTTTAGAACAATCCATGTCAAAATTTTAAAATTTTTAAAAGAAACAAAAATAATGAGTTTAGTAAATAGTTTAAGTCCTAAATGAGATAAACTTGATGTAAATCTCATCCTTTTGGTTCTAATGGTGAATATTTCTCAAATTTTATCCGTATGACCAAAATTGGACTTTAAATGGTTTAAACGCAATCCAATAAGAGTCATTTGACTCAAATAACTTGAGGAATGAAATACTTGACATGAAATGGTAACAATTGTTGCTTTTATGTTGCTTTAAGAATAAAATTGATCAAATTAACAACATAAAGGCTACTTTTGACCATTTTTTTAAATTTCTTCCTTTCAATTGAATTTCACTGGATATGTAACTTAAATTGATAAAATAAGTCAAGTTCTGGACTTTAAATTGTCTAACATAGGTTTGAACTCAATATAGGTTAAAATCTGCAATGTTTGACTAGTCTTGACTTGGTTTTTGACAAATGCTTGTATAGTTGACTTTTTAAGTCAAATCTGGTGTAATTCACTTTTGTTTAATGAATCTGACCCTATTTAGGCTATGTGTGGCTTTCAATCAATTGTTTAACAAATTTTGCCTGATTTAATAACAGATTCTGTCCAGAAACACCACAAGATTACCTTGTCTCTTACATTGATCTTAGCTCAAATTAGATCATCAGAGAGGCATGTTTCATGAATTCTTAGCAATTTTTATACAACTATTGAGATACACAGGGGCAATTCATTAAACTCTTTCAATCAGCTTGAATAACCTTAGTCAAATCTTTAATCTGTGTATGATTGATCACAAACAGGATCAAGCTTTGAATCTAATGATTTCTAGATATTTCTCAATTAGATCTTAGCAAAAATTAGATCTTCTTTGAGGTATGCCTTCTGATCTCTAATAAATTATTGGATATTTGACTTCTGTCTATTCAGGTGGATTGTCCTACTTTATTTTTATGCAATAATTCAATAAGTCTCATGAAATAGGACTTAGCATGTTAAATTTCTGCAATCTGTGTAAGGTTTACAATAATACCCGATTCAATGAAATAACATGCATTTTCAGTCATTATTCTATGAGTCAATATCTTTTATTCTAAATAAAGGGTTAGGTTAGAAACTAATGAAGCTCATGTCACACTTATAAGAAAATAAATGCTTGCAAGGTTAGATTTTAGGGCTGATTGTTCCTATTTGTCTCTGACCTTGATGATAATACTAAATGTCTGATATTGAATGCTTCTTGTTCCTTTACTTGACTTTATCTGACTTTGGTTATGTGATTTAAGCATGACAAAACCTCATACATGTATTCTGATTCATCATTTGACATCTTGTATGTGCTTAAGTGGAACTTTTCATTTTACACACACACAAGTAGTTAAATAGAATATATGTTTTAGTAAGTGTCTCGAGTGCTCAAATCATGCTGAATTAAGAAAATGTGATTTAAGAATTCAGTTTGATCCCAAATAAATATCTTCAATTGTGAAAAACTCAAGTTTAGGGGGAATCACTTCTTTATTCCTTCTTGAAGCTTATTGAGTCATTTGAGTCAAAATGTTGACTTTTTAAGAGTCCACTCATTTGAGTGAAATATTTACACAAATTTCTCAAATTCTATCATAATTTGCCTTTACTTGTGTTTTTCATCAAATAAACATCATACAGCTTTCTTGAGTCAAATCAACCTTGTCATTAGCCAAAGTCAACATTTAAAATAAAAGTTACAATTTCAAGGGAATTTGCTAGAATTTGGGTCAAAGTCACTAACATACTCTGTTGAACTAAATTGATTAATTTTTGTCGAAATTTGAGCCTATGCTTTGAGTAAATTTATTTTATATCTTTGTAAGTTATTTTGAAAAGCTCTGTCACTATCACGAATTTAGTGTGACATGACATTCATTTGACCTGTCAAATTTGATGTAATCATGTGATTTCTTATGTGCAGATGGCTCCCAGACAGGAAAGAGCAGCCAATGCCCCTCTGGATTTCTCAAAACCTCACAATCAATACTGTGAAATCAACAGAAGCTGGACTGATGCAAGACGATATGAACAAGCTTTCAGAATCCTAGAAAACTCAAACTGGATCACTAGTATCCAGTTGGACCCTGTCATAAGCTCGGGTATAATAAATGACTTCTGGATCAACGCCAACACATTCGTTGCTGACAATGGTTCCAAGTCTATCAGATCAAGGATTCAAGGGTCGTATGTTGAAATCAATGAAGAAAAGGTCCGAGAAGTGCTAAAGCTAAATGATGCACTTTATCCCGTTTCTTTTCCAAAAGAAGAGTGGCGAAACACGATCCTCATGATGGGATATCAAGGAGATCTTTCGGTGACTACAAACGAGAAAATAAAGAAGACATTATTCCCGGATAACTGGAAGTGTATCATCACTTTCGTCATTTCAACTTTCGCTCCAAGAAAGTCAGGGACTGATGACTTCGTGGAAGAAACTGCCTGGGCTCTACATGGTTTAGCCTCAGGTGCTGGTTTCAACCTCTCCAGGAAAATAATCGAATGGATGGACTACAACCTTCATCCCACTAGAAAATCTGAGAAATTTCTAATGTATCCCAGATTCATACAGGCCATTCTTGATCATTATTACCCGAACTTGCAGAAGACAGAACCCTACTTGGTTCCTAGGAGGATGGTACCTGGTTCTTACACGCGTTATCAGATTGGTCGTTATGATGGACCCGATGTTCCATTTTTCCCTAACATGATTGAGGGAATTGATGTTGATGATGATATGGAAGAAGATCAAAGAAATGATGAAGCTGATGCTGAAACGGCAGATGCCAATGCTGCTGAATCTGATAATAATACAACAAATCTCCAAGATGATCATCCAATAAATTCTCCAATTCATGATGACCCTATGTCCTCAGAACCTGAAGACAGAGCTTCATCCCAAAATGCATCTGAATCAGACAAATCAGGAGATGAAAATGAAGAGTCTGGTAGTGAAGATGATGCATCTGGAAATAATAATGAATATAACTCAAATGCTTCAATATCCAAACCCGAATCTAGGTCAAGATTCCAACCTGGATCTGAATCAGGTTCTGACTCTTCTAGTTCAGATGCTAGGGGTCCCCAAAGAAAGAAAATAAAACAAGAGAACAAACCCAAGTTACTGAACAACCTGAAGCTTCAAGTCATAAGAAGCTAAAGAAAATAAAGTCAAGGCAAGCTCAGGATGACATCTCGTCAAATTCCTCAAAAGTTGATTCACCTATTCCAGGATCAGCCTCTTTTATACTTGAGGGAGATGTTAGGCCTGGCTATAACAGAGAGTCAAGATCAAAGTATGCTCAAGAACGGAAGAAGCTTGAAATAAGAAGAGGGCCTGTTTCTGGAACTGGAACTGCTGTAGATATGCAAATACCAGTACGACCTGAACCAGAAGTCTTTGAGCAATAAAGTAATCAATCTGCTCCCATCACCACTACTGAAGCTACAATTCAAGATATTGACACCACTGCTGAAATTAACATCACAAGCTTGGATCCGGTAACTCAAGTTGAGACTCAGCTTATTACAACTGCTCCTGCTCAAGAAATGTGTCCAGGACAGATACTTCTTTGGTTAATCAAGAGGTTTTCTTGGAACAAAATCTTGATGTCTCTAACACCTCTGCTGCTAATAAGCTTAAAGAAGCAAATGACAAGATCAAAGAACAAGATCAAGACCTTCTAAAAGCAAATGAGAAAACAAAATAGCAGGCAGAAGAAATTGAAAGACTGAAGAGGTTATTGGCTGAAGCTCTCCAAAATAATCAAACTGCCAGAGCCAATAATGATGATGATGTGGGTGGTAGTGGAAGTGGTAATCAAGGTGATGATCGGATGCTAGAACAAGCTCCCTCTGCTGAAAACATTCAACAAAATAAAGAGCCAAGTCCTAACCAAGCTGGCATAGCCTCTGAAGGAAAAACTCTTCCCATTATCACAGAACAAGATGTAGATGATACTCATCTTGCTGATTTCCCATCAGATGACAATGAATCTTCTGAATCTGAAGTTGATATCTCCTATGGTGACACGTTTCTAAATGATGAACCAAATTATGAAGAGGAAGATGAAATATACCAATCGGTAATAAGCCCGGTGCCACCTCCTGAGAATATCAAACTTCCGAGATTCTCCAGAGCTGCACTTGAAATAAATCAATCATCTTCAGGAGAGATCCTTGATTTGACCATGGGTGAACCAGATGCTCCTCCTGTTATTCCTGAAATGTCATTGCAACTCCAGTTGGCTCCTCCAGTACAACAACCAATAAGCATGGTTATGCCTGCAACTGCTATATCTGAGATTTCTGAACAACTAAAACACATGCATGTTGAAAGTGAGTTCTTAGATCTTGGAAGAAACGCGTTTCGGGAATTCTATGCAAACATTCTTGCTACTGATCCTAGCAGCCGAAGCGTTGTAGTTGTTACTGAAGAAGCAGTTGAAGCCAGAGAAGCATCGGAGATTCAGCCTCTCAGCATGATTCCAGATGATATCTTCAATGATATAAGTTTGACTGAGCGTCTGAACAATCTTGTTTATGACTCCAGTGCTACAAACTTCAAAATCTGGAGTTTACAACTGACGATGAATATGACGAGGAAATCACTTATGAGATCAAAGACGAACCAATGGAGATTGTATCATCCAAGATCTGAACCTATGGAAAGTGTTCCTCAAACTATAGATGATGTTGACATGACATCAATCCCTTCACCAGTTCATCATTTAGAAGAAGATCAAGTAAATCAGGAAGGAGTCTCATCCCAACCTTCTGTGCCAGCATCTACTGAAACCGCCACTGGTGCTGCAAATGAAACCATTCAAATGCATCCAATAACAAGTGCTGGTGGTGGTCAAGCCATAAATAATCCGGCCTCATCACAAGAAGCTGGTCCTTCAGGTAGACTTGACAAAGGAAAAAGGAAACTGACTCCTGAAGAGATTTACGAACAGGAAATGGAAAAACAAAGGAAGAAGAAGAATCTATCAGAGCTGCTAAGGAAGAAATAATTCTTGAGAGGAAGCTGGATGAGATTGCCAGACAAGAGGCTATCAGAAACTTGATTGAATCCAGCCGTTCTCAATCAAAAATTGGCCCATGGATCAGAAAACTTTGAGCCAAATGATCAAAACACAGATCAGGGAGAACCTAGAATAAGAATTATCCCCAACTTAGCTGGAGACAATGTTGATCCGTCTGACACATAAGAAATTGCAAAATATGTCAGAGAGCTCATATCTCGTGGATTCCATTATCCTACTTGATGACCCTCACGCATGCACAGCTAGTTGAATTGTATACCGACGAGCAAGATATGGAGAAACATCTCTACAACTACAAACTTGCAGATAAGCTTACTGATCCTCGAGCTAATCCCTTTGCTGATACCGATAAAATGTTTGAATATGTGCAATTCAACGACAATCTGCGGGAAAAGATCCGAGAGATGCATGCTCAGTATATGCCTCCACCTCCTGACATATTTGATCATGTTTCACCTCCACCCAGTCCCACTACAGCTACGCTTGGTGTTAACCAAATGACCAAAAGAGAGTTCCAGAACTTTCTAGACGAGCGGAGATATGCTCTCAAAAGCTATAGCAGAAAGCAGCTACCTGGTCTACGAAAGATGGTCAAAAACCACATTCTTGAAGAAAATAAGAAGGTCAAGCGTCAGCAAGACGAACGAGAAGCAATAAGGGTAGAGGAACACCGAAGGAAGGAAGCCCCTACCTTGGTTGATGACTGGAAGGAAATGGCACCTTATCGGAAAGCCTTGGTGCAGTTCACTGCTAAAAAGCTCAAAGATATGCCTCCTAACGTCGAATCCGATGATGGGATGAAAATCCATGGTTGGAAATATGATCATGAGTTTAAGGCATTTATTGTTAAACTGAAAATGCATGAGCATCGGATCATCTACTCGATCTAGCTAATCGGACATTGAAACGTAATTAACCGATTGTTTTATTGATCACAACGAACAATTACAATCAGTCTAAACACTCAGAAATGACACAAAGAATACACACTGGAAAACACATACTTAACAGATCTCACACGTTCAGAACTAACAATTACAAAGATCAAACATCTATTTATACCCTGCTGGCCGAGCTTCGTCCGAACCTCAGGTTCGGCCAGTCCGAACTCTAGGTTTAGACCTAGTTCGGCCACCCAGACTTTGACTTGAACTTGAACATTGCTTAATACTTCACACGATGCACATATCAGGTATCAACAAACTCCCTCTCGTCGTGTGCAGTATCTCTACTCTTCTACATTATCAAATTTGTATCTTCAACCAAGCTCCCCCTCAAGTGTAGAATCTGTTCGTCCAATGAAATGAATCTTCGAACAAACTACTCCTCAACTTGATCGTAACTTGATCTTGAATACTTGACAATGACTGGTGTATCTCTGGTCTTTATCAACAGCTTCAGAAGACTTGAAGTTGTGATTACTTGCTCCTTAGCATCCTGCATCAATACTTAAATAATCTTGGCGCAATACGTCTCTTCGAGACTCCAAGATATGACTTTTGAAAATTGAATTTTGTATCACGTGTTGATCAGATCGAAATAAAGCAGACACAAAATCTTTTTGACTTTTAGAAAGTTTATATCAAAACACACTTAAAATCTTTTTGATTTTTCAAAGTTTATGCTAAAACACACCGAAAATCTTTTTGTTCTTTTCTGAAATGAAATGAAATCACAATACAGAATCAAACACTATTTTTGGTATGAGAAATATCACTATATGGGATCATATTGGTCATAAAGCACTGAACTACACTTCAATATCAATTAATTGAAACACATAAGTCATGCTGATTGCCGGTATAAATTGTCCATATTAAACTCAGACAGAATCGTACTCATAACATCGGGATATGTTAAGGAATTGATTAGATTTGCTTTGACTAGTGGACCCCACACTATCAGACATACTCAGACATTTTCTATTTGACTTTCTTTTACCTTTTGTGTGATAGCACTTGTGATTTTTCACAATTGCATAGTATTTTTCATGATATTGTCAACTGTATTTCATGCAAAAAGAAATAAGAATGTTAAATCGTCTACCTTAAGGTCGATCTTTCGATACGCAGATAAGGCCTCGGATTTAACAAAATAAGAAAATAAAACAAGTTGAAATTGTATAACCCAACAACAATTAGGTCGGTACTCCCGTACACGCAGAGAAAGTCCGAAGAGTTATACAAAACACCAAAGAAAATAAAGCAGAGCGTCAAACGAACAACGATCAGGTCGATCTTTCGATACGCAGAGAAAGTCCGATCGTTTGACAAAATAAAGAAAATCAAACAAGTTTAAATCTTTGCAAAAAGAATACATGTATACACAGTGACTTCTCAGTTTGAATTTCACACTTATTTTTCTTTTTGTGTCATGAAATATGCATCAAGATGTTATCCACATGATCAATCATTAGTATTTAATGTATATCACATCTGAATACATTCTGATTTGCCGAGTCTACCAAACACATCAAACAATGATCTTATGGCCCTTTCATCTACTTTATCCATGAGTCAGATACGTAAGCCAATGTACCATCATTTCCCAATGATCAATTTCTCAAATTTTATATTTCGTGCATGTATTCACCTTCCTTCTTTATATATGGCATGTATTCACCTTCTTCCCATTACATGTTTTTTCTCAATTACTCCCCCTTACTTACAATTCTCCCCCTTAAAATGAAAACTCTATTTTTGGATTTTCATTTTATACAAAACAAGACTCTATTTTTGGTTTTTGAGAAAAACTTGTAAACAACGAAAAATGATCAATCAACACGGATAGTTTGCAGATTTAGAATTCAGAAAATTTGCAGATTTAGAAAATTTGATCATGAAATATAAATTATGCAGAATACTCCTCCATCAACAACTTTGTAATCATCGATAGGTCTTCTATAAGTACCTGCACACTGGTTAAACTAATTAGTTCATAAACGACCCGAATCGGATTGCTTCCGGTCGACCAGTGTCCTTGTTTTGCTTAGAAACCACCTTAGGCTTCCATTGTTGTGATGTTGGTAAGGGAGTGTTAGATGAACTTATCACATGTGACTGTGATGATGAACCTACATTGTGAACCTTTGAAAACATTGGAACAAAACATTTTTGTTGATGAAAGAATATAGGTTCAACTTCATCAAAAATTCTGCCATGTTCATCAAAGAATTTCTGTTGTGCAGATTTACCAAAAACTGGTTTCTTGTGAAACCTTTTGGGTGAATCAGCAGGTAGTGGACAATCCTTTGCCATATGCCCTATTCGGCGGCAAACATAACAAATTCGCTTTGTTTTGTCCCACTTTTGATGTACCTATGAAGAATTACACATAGGAATATCTCGAACATGATCAGAATGAGAATCATATACCTGATGTCTGTGATCATGAACCCATTTGTATGTTGGACTTTGTGATAAAGAACCATCAGTAGAAACTTGAGCTTTCACAAAAACTTGAGAAATCTTTCGAGCATCAACACAATAAAGAGGAAATTCTTTATCATAGAAAAGCTGAGCAGAACCTTTGAGCTTGTAGAATCTCTCAGGTTGAACTTTTTCAGCCTTAAACACATCCTTCTTCACTTGCTTCAGCTTCAATTTCTTCAAATCTTGAGATGATGATTCTGAAGCCTTCTCATCTGTTACATCTTTTGCTTTAAAGCCTAGACCCACCTGCTTTCCAACAACTTTCTCCTCAGAATTAGAATATCCATTCTTTGCTAACCGAGAAAATTCAGCTTTCACTTCAGTTACATTCTTTTGATCATAAAAGATCTTTTCTTCAAACTCAGCTTGAGACTGAATCTTGCTACTTGAAGTAGCTGATTTCTCATTATCAGCAGAAGATGAACCAGACACAAACTTTGGAGCTGGAAGAACCTCAGATTTCTTCCCCTTCTGCTTCTTATTCTTCGTGTTCTTCTTTTTCTTCACAACTTTGTCTTCCTCAACAGTAGATGATGATACATTTGAATAATCAAAATTAGGAACTTGCTCTTTCACTTCTTTGAAAGCTTCTTTGATCTGAGCAGGGGGCGATGCAGTTTTATTAAACATCTTCTCAAAATTAGCATCATTAGCTAAGAAACTAGTGAAAACTTGAGAATTTGAAACATTGTTGAGCAAGCGATTTGCATCGATTACTTGAACTTTGAGATCAGAAACTTCTGTTGTGCTTCAGCCAACTCTTTTTCGATAGCTATCAAACGCTTAGCAACTTTATGACTTTCAAACTTTTGCATTCGAAGATTTTCCAATCCCTCAAACAATTCTTTCTTCAGTTTAGCTTCATTTCGCCTTTGAATCTCCAAATTTGCTGTTTGAACTTTATTCACACTAACCAACTCCCGCTTCTCATCCAATAATTTTGCCATGTCAACTTGATATGCTTCAAGTTGAGCAGCGGATTCTTCAGGATTCTTGGTAAGCAAATCAAGCTTAATTTTGGATTTCTCAAACAAATTTTGGAAATCAGAAGTAGCATCTTCAGCATCAAGCTTCCATTTCTTTATTTGGTTGAACAAATCCTCCTTCTGGTCTTCTAAGATGTCAATTCTATCAGCAAGCATTTGTTCATTTTCTTTGATGGAATAAAGATTTGCGTTAAGCAGACTCACTTCTTTTAATAAAGATTCATTTTTCAACATCAACTCCTTCTCATTGGTTTTAGACACCTCTAATTCTTCCTTTACTGCCTTGTCTTCCTCAGAAAGCTTTTGAATTTTATGCAATAATGAAGTATTTTCTTTCATCTGACTCTCCATATTCTCAGCAGATGCATAGAACTTTGTGTTGAATTCAGTATCTGAACTAGTATCTGAATCATAGTCATTCTCTGTTTGAACACTGAGGAGTAACCAGGCTTGGATGATTGAGTAAAACCAGGTTTAGTAGCATGTGGACATTCTTTGGCAAAATGTCCAAGTTGTGAACATTTATAACATTTTAACTTTGACTTGTCAAAACCTAATTTGTCACCAAAAATATTTCGTCCATGTTTCTTGAAAAACCTCTTCGATCTTTGACATAACATAGCATATTGCCAAGATATATCCAATTTAGTTAATTGATCATCAGCAAGTACATCAAGATCATCGCTGGTTAACTTTGCATCAGCAACATTCTTGATAATCAACCCAAAAGATGATGAAATCAATGCAGAAATCATTTTGGCACAATCATCTGTTGATTCAACAGAAAACGCATTCTGACTTGATGAATTTGGAATTGTAAAACTACCACCCCTTGTAGAATTGTTATCAGAATTTCCTGAACTTCCTGACAAGAAAGCAACACTTGGTGCAGAACTCAAATTTGGCTTAGCTTTTGCATTCATGCTTGCACTATTCTCACCAAGATACAATTCAGGATTCTGCAAAGTAGCAGTTGACTTTTTTGAGTTTAACATTTTCATTTCCCGAGCATGAAGTTTTCCAGTAAGCTCGTGAAATGTCATTGTAGAATAATCCTTATCATGAGTGAGTAGCAAAACATAGTTTTCCCATTTTTTAGGCAAAGCTTCTAAAATCTTTTCTTTCAAATCATCATCAGTTTTCTCAATCCCAACCACCTTTAATTCACTAATCAAGTGTGACAACCTTAAAACGAGAGCAGTAATGTTTTCATTGTCATAATTCTGAAAATTATCAAACTCTTTGTTTAGAACTTTCTTCCGACTCTTCTTGTAGTCATCATTACCTTCGCACCTCGCTGATAAAGCATCCCACAATTGCTTAGATTTCTTGCAAGTGCGAAATTGATGAAGCAACTCAGTGGGTAATGCCATTGTAAGATAACCGTATGCCTTTTGTTCAAGCTCGTATGATTTTATTTTAGCAAGATCAAAAGTATGAACTTCTTTGAAATCTCCCGCATCTGTTGGATGTTGATAAAGCTTCTTAAGCGGGATCCACAACTCGATATCATTTGTACTTATGTAAGCAGAAAATCATTTCTTCAAATTTTGATAATCTTCAAGTTACAACAATTTGGGAACTTTCTGGCTTGTTCTAATTTCATTGTCAAAATTCAACATAGCTTGCATCGCATTCTGCATCGCCGCAAATGCTTGAAATTCCGACATCGTTTTGAAAAATTAGAATTCTGATCGGCCGAACTTGCTCCGAACTTAACACTGTACTCCGAACTTCCACCGAACTCTGTCCGAACCTAAATCAAAAGGCCGAACTTTCACCGAGCTTGGTCTGATCATAAAAAGCTCTGAAAGTCCTCCGAACGAACTCCGAACTCCGAACGAACTCCGAACTATCACTGAAACAGAACAAACTCCGAACGCTGACCGATCTAGGACCAAACTCTCACCGAAGACTCACCGAAGACTCACCGAACTCTGTCCGAACTTCAGAACACCTCCAAAACTCGACCAAACTTGCTAAACTCCGAACTCTCACCGAACACTGACTGAACTCTCACCAAACTTGAACTTCGGAGCTCCGAACCTGAGCTTCGGAGCGGTTACACCGAACTCTACCAGAACTCTCCGAACTTCGACATAGTTTTTCAAAAATGCACGAAAAATGATTGATTTTGATGAAACTTGCAACTAAAGATCAGAAAAACTGATAAAAAGTGATTTAGGAGCAGATTTGACACCAAAAACTCGATAGAATTGATGAAAAACACGAAAACAAACTCGAGAAACTCCAAAAAATGCTTCAAAAATCCAAAAAAGCAACCACAGATCAGTAGAGTGAACCAGAAAGCTCTGATACCACTTGAAAATGCGTGAGCATCGGATCGTCTACTCGATCTAGCTAATCGCACATTGAAACATAATTAACCGATTGTTTTATAGATCACAACGAACAATTACAATCAGTCTAAACACTCAGAAATGACACAGAGATTACACACTGGAAAACGCATACTTAACAGATCTCACACGCTCACAACTAACAATTACAAAGATCAAACATCTATTTATACCCAGCTGGCCGAGCTTCGTCCGAACCTCCGGTTCGGCCAGTCCGAATTCTAGGTTCGGACCTAGTTCGGCCACTCAGTCTTTGACTTGAACTTGAACATTGCTTAATACTTCACACGACGCACATATAAGGTATCAACACAAATGCAGAAACGGATTTGTACAATTCTTTGCCAAAATAAGAGACCTTCTAAATCTGTTCTCTTGGGAGTTGAAACAACTTAGGTGGTGACGGCTGATCAATCACTCAAATGATCCAGTCGGTAGAGATGCTGAAGAACAAATAAGATCTATCTATAATGTTAGCTCTACTCGCCCCCTTAAGACAGAGAAAAAGAAGTACAAAACTTTCAGAAGGCAGAGAGCTGTGGTCCCACATAAGGTCATGTACAAAAGTATCAGCAAGGATTTGATTACAAAGAAAATAAAGGGAGATCAGAAAAGCAACCCAATAAAATGTTGGTATTACAGTGGAGACACTCATGAGTTGGTCATTGAAAGGGAAGATGGCGATACAATAAGGCTCTTCGCTGCAATTGAACTGAGACTGCTGCATAGAAGTTACCTTAAATGGTTATTCTACAGTCGCCTGGACACCATCCCTCGAAGGCTTAGGCCATACGAGATAGTGGATGCAAACTACTTCGATTTGTTTCTAAGATGGTGGTGCTGGGAATTCATTGCTGCCGGGAAGATGACAACGGAAAGCCTAAGTACCTTGAAAGACAGGGTCATGGGTGGTTGTGGGATTTGCTATCTCTCCCGTGGTCGTGAAAGGATGTTGGAGATGTGGCACTATTCTTACTTGAAAAAGTTCGCTCGAGAAGACCTTTGGATACTGTACGAGGCACATATCATGTGCTTAGATGACCGATACAGGAATCTTGCACGCAAATACTGGAGGTTCTTGCTAAAGCTACTTGGACAACTCAGATAGTCGTCAGTTTTTCTTTTCTATGTTTGTATTACCACCAAAGGGGGAATTTGTAAGATCTTTATAGGGTTGGTGGCAACTCAAACATAGCATCCTTAGTATTTGTGCTCAAATTGTAAATCTTTCACTTTAACTGTTACTTTGTACTTGGACAATTCTCTTAATGCTTATGATAATCACTCAAGTGTTTGATGTTTTGTGTTTCATATGTAATGTATTAACTTGTGTAGATTATTGATATTGAAGAAATTTCCCTTGTACGTTTTCAGTTGCAGTGTGAAAGTCTGAATCCAAGTTCTAGGTCATTTCATGATAATCTACTTGGCAAATATTAATAATTGAATGTGTCTTCGTAATAACAACCCTTAGTGATTCAATAATGATAATTGACATTTCCGGAGTGTACTTAGTGATTTCTAAACATTCTTGGCGACCTCACCAAGAATGTTGGCGATCTGGACTTTGTTCTTGGCGATCTGGTATTGCACCTGGCGATCTGGAGTCTTGTTCTTGGCGAACTCGCCAACCCTTGGCGAGCTCACCAAGTCTTTGCGACCTCACCAAGGCTTGGCGAGCTCACTAAGTGGTCCTGGCGATCTCAGCTTTAGCGTTGGAGATCTCAACATTGTTCTTGGCGATCTCGTAAGTCTGATGTCATAAAATTCACTAACTTCAATAACATTCTCTTGATTTCAATGAAATCACGACCTGCGCTCTCTCCAGTATAAATAGCAACATGGAAATACCCTAGAAAAAGCTCCTGGACGGCTGTTTGAAGAGAGAGAGCACTTGTGTGTGAAAACCCTCGTGTTTTTGAGTTTCAGACATGAAATCTAAGGATTTCAACAAGCAAACACTATGATTTGATCATGGATTCATGATTTCCGCACTTGGATCTGTGTATTGGATGAGTAAAGGCTCCAAATTGGTCCTGACAATTGGTATCAGAGCGGGTACCGATCAGATCTCATTTCACGACGAATCTGATCACTCGAATCTTGATTTTGAGCTTGAATGAAGTGCAGATTGGAAAACCCACTTTGGAGATGAATAATTATATTTTTATGCTTTTTTGGATCTGTTTGATGGATTCTGGATGAATCTGATGATGTATTCATGTTATTGGGTTCATTTGGAAGTGATTTTATGCTCCATATGTCAAAATCTATGAAGAAATACGAGATCTGAGATGAAAAACGAAGCTGTTAGAGTTTTCCCGTTTTTGGGGGTTTTTGAAAAATTTTGAGTTTTGATTCTGAGTTTTTGGTGCTATAATCAGTGTTTTTGGATGATATAAAGTACTAATCTTGATGGAAAACGCGTTCCGGATCCATTGTAAGCATCGGTTTCACCTGATTTGCAAAGATTTGGGCAGATCTTGAAAAACACACAGTAGTATGTGTTTCACGGTGTTCTTAGTGTTCTTCATTTTGGTTGAAGATTGCCTTTGGCGATTTCACTGCCTTGAAGATGTTCTTGGCGACCTCGAGTGCCCTTGAAGATTGTCTTGGCGATCTTGGGTGCCTTTGAACGTTGCCTTGGCGATTTCGAGTTAGTCCCTGGCGATCTCGAGTTTGTTCATGGCGATCTGTGTTTGCTCTTAGCGACTTCATGGATAACCTTGGCGATCTGGGCTTGGCGACCTCGAATAAGGCATGGCGACTTCGAATAAATTTGGCGATCTCGACTGAACTTGACTTCTGGGTTTTTCTGTTCGAATAATCTCAGATGATTCTGTTCGTATAGATGGATAGGGCATCGAATAACGAGACCGTGGATATAAAAATCGTGAATTTTCGTCAAGTATTGACCGAGATACAGCCTGTTTACGCTTTCCCGGCGACGTCTTGCGTTTTCCGACAAGGATTTCCGGTTGCATTAGGGTTTCGGGAGGAAGAAGGTTGAGGTGGGGACAAACTGCGACGTGTCAAGCAGCCATAGGCCAGAAGAGAATTTCTCTCTCCTCAATCTCGGTAAATGGAAGCTGTGTGTTGAATTTTGATAGGTGGAGCATACAGCGGTGGGACCAGGCTATCTCAAAGAGCCAGAATAACGTCGGCACCCTCTCTCTTCATTTACCAGACCAAGCAACTTCAATGGATGTCGAGATTTTGATTGGCTAAAGAAAAGCAGTGGGAGCACCTGGAAATAAATATGTTCGTTGGTTTAATGGATTGCCGAAATCTTACTGGCTGAGTAAATAGCGCATGGGACCAGCCTTAGCAGAGATCTACTGTTATTCTTTATGCTGTCCATTTCTGTTCGGTGGAAAAGAATGCATTGTACCCATATGTCTCGAGTGAGCCGTTGAATGGCTATCGCTGCCAGCGCCTAATTGGCCCACTACCCCTCACACGGATCACAATTCTCTGCCTTTAGATCATTATTTTCCAGCCGTTGATTTAAATGGAATGCTCAAATCTGATTGGTCCTAAGCCAAGCACACAGATTCTGCTTCTTTTTGGGGATTTAAAGACTAATGATTATTTCAGTATTATTCGTTAAATGCGGGCTTTTTCTATCAATCTTTTACGAGATTATTGGAGATAACGTCGAAACGAAATTTCAGAAAATTTTCGTTGGTCAAGGGTTTATTCCGTCATATTTCGACCGGGTTTCTAGTTCTTGTTGACGTCAAGACTACCTTAGCTAATGACCACTGACGGATTGGTTTCACTTCTCGGTTAAGTTTGTGACTTTTTCGTTATGTCTCACTCCAAGTTGTTTAGCTGATGTAGTGCTGATGTCATCTAACCGAATTAACTGGAATCTCAGTTAAATATTGGAATTGTCCGTTAAATCTCTAACGGAAGGCCCGTTACTTGAATAAAATTGACGGTTTTCTCAGATTCCTTCTACGTTGCACCGTTTGACTCAGAAATCTTCACGGAATATTTTTCCGAGCTCGATTTTCTTCACCCAAAATTACGAAGACTCCGGTTATGAATAAATTTCGCGTTTACGCTCAGGATCTCAGTTTTTCACCAATTTGACACTTTATTTTTGCATCCAACCCAGTCGCACGGAACAAGTTCAATATTCATGGATCATAAACAACTGTCAGCATACGGCTTCCGGTTTCTCGCAAGATTGTCCGATTTCAGGATTTTAGTACCGTTTTCTCTTCGGAACTGAGCGGAACGGTTCCACTCTCTGCATCTGATTTTCCGCTTCCGCGTCGGATGTTTTCAGAGGGATCTAGAGAAAAGGGAGAATAATAATAGAACTTGATTATTGGGTCGATTATCTGAAGTTGGAGCATTTTCAGTGATTGATTGGTTTATCTGATTGGGGTTGTTGTGATTTTGACTCCAATGTTCAGCATTCTTAGTATTGTACCCAACCGTGTGAACCGAGTGGGCTGCAGCACTTGGATCTCAACTGGAGAAACAAGAACAGAAGAAGCTTATTTAAAGGGGGAATCTTTACAATAGAAAGATTCGGGTTTATCAGTTGTTCTTCGAAGATGTACGACAGAGCGGTTCTTCACCAGTATGACAGATTTGACAGCGTCAGTCAAGGGGGAATTGTTGGAACTAATAATAAGTGTGACTGACGCCATCAAATCTACTCTCGAATAATTCGGTTGAAGAATCCATTGTGATTTGATTCAGAGGCGCGGGTTGTTATGATCGAGGCTTGCAAGTTTGGACCGAAGACGTTTTCTTGAAAAAGTCAACTGTTCGAGTCAACGGTCAACGTAGAAAGTCAACGGAAGATCGGTTCAAGCGAGTCAAGCTTCATATTAATTAAATCAACTTTGATTTAATTAATAATTTACTTTAGTTGTTTATTTGTAATTTGCTCATTTTATTTGTGTTTTGCTAGTTAGTGGGCTAGTGTGCACATGGGCTCTCCTATATATAGGAGTGATAGCTTCATTTGAAAAAAAGAGGGAATAAGCAAGAATAAGTGATGATCTAGAGTGATGTGAGCTATCATTTCTAGAGAGATTGTCTCACATTGGGTTTGAGCTCAACCCAATGTGACCGTGGATTTCCAATGACGAGTTGGTAATCATTCGGTTCGTTGTAATCATTCAGTACTAATCAACAAATCGTTTGATTTGTTATTTCTTGTTATAGATGTGTTCTTAGATTCTCATCATCCCGTCTCCTCATCTAATCTTCTTCGAGCTCACGATCGGGATTCTTGATGTGAAATCGGTCCTGACAAATAAGGTGTGTATATAACCAATAGGACCAAAAAGGTGTGTTTAGGGGCAACAAGGGTCAGTTGGGACCAATGAGTCCCAATAAGGTGTGTATATAACCAATAAGTTGTATTTAGGACCAATGATGGCCCAATAAGGTGTGTATATAACCAATAGGTTGTGTTTAGGAACAATGATGGCCAATAAGTTGTGTTTAGGACCAATGATAGCCCAATAAGGTGTGTATATAACCAATAGGACCACAAAAAGTGTGTTTAGAGGCAACAAGGGTCAGTTGGCGACCAATGAGTCCCAATAAGGTGTGTATATAACCAATAAGTTGTATTTAGGACCAATGATGGCCCAATAAGGTGTGTATATAACCAATAGGACAAAAATGTGTGTTTAGGGGCAACAAGGGTCCGTTGGGACCAATGAGTCCCAATAAGGTGTGTATATAACCAATAAGTTGTGTTTAGGACCAATGATGGCCCAATAAGGTGTGTATATAACCAATAGGACCAAAAAGGTGTGTTTAGGGGCAACAAGGGTCAGTTGGGCCCAATGAGTCCTAATAAGGTGTGTATATAACCAATAAGTTGTGTTTAGGACCAATGATGGCCTAATAAGGTGTGTATATAACCAATAGGACCAAAAAGCTGTGTTTAGGGGCACCAAGGGTTACTTGGGACCAATGAGTCCCAATAAGGTGTGTATATAACCAATAAGTTGTATTTAGGACCAATGATGGTCCAATAAGGTGTGTATATAACCAATAGGTTGTGTTTAGGACCAATGATGGCCAATAAGTTGTGTTTAGGACCAATGATGGCCCAATAAGGTGTTTATATAACCAATAGGACCACAAAGATGTGTTTAGAGGCAAAAAGGGTCAGTTGGGACCAATGAGTCCCAATAAGGTGTGTATATAACCAATAAGTTGTATTTAGGAGCAATGATGGCCCAATAAGGTGTGTATATAACCAATAGGACCAAAAAGGTGTGTTTAGGGGCAACAAGGGTCAGTTGGGAACAATGAGTCCTAATAAGGTGTGTATATAACCAATAAGTTATGTTTAGGACCAATGATGGCCCAATAAGGTGTGTATATAACCAATAGGACCAAAAAGGTGTGTTTATGGGCAACAAGGGTCAGTTGGGACGAATGAGTCCCAATAAGGTGTGTATATAACCAATAAGTTGTGTTTAGGACCAATGATGGCCCAATAAGGTGTGTATATAACCAATGGGACCAAAAAGGTGTGTTTAGGCAATAAGGGTTAGTTGGGACAAATGAGTCCCAATAAGGTGTGTATATAAATAAGTTGTATTTAGGACCAATGATGGCCCAATAAGGTGTGTATATAACCAATAGGTTGTGTTTAGGACCAATGATGGCCAATAAGTTGTGTTTAGGACCAATGATGGCCCAATAAGGTGTGTATATAACCAATAGGACCAAAAAGGTGTGTTTAGTGGCAACAAGGGTCAAGTGGGACCAATGGGTCCAATAAGGTGTGTATATAACCAATAAGTTGTGTTTAGGACCAATGATGACCAAATAAGGTGTGTATATAACCAATAGGACCAAAAAGGTGTGTTTAGGGGCAACAAGGGTCAATTGGGACCAATGAGTCCCAATAAGGTGTGTATATAACTAATAAGTTGTGTTTAGGACCAATGATGGCCAATAAGCTGTGTTTAGGACCAATGATGCCCCAATAAGGTGTGTATATAACCAATAAGTTGTGTTTAGGACCAATTATTGCCAATAAGTTGTGTTTAGGACCAATGATGGCCCAATAAGGTGTGTTTAGGGGCAACGATGGTCAGTTGGGACCAATGAGTCCCAATAAGGTGTATATATAACCAATAAGTTGTGCATAGGACCAATAAGGTGTGTTTAGGGACGACGAGGGTCAGTTAGGACCAATGTATCCCAATAAGGTGTATACGATAATGTATATATTACAACACATAGAAAGATATATATATATATACATACTAGTCGTGTGCCCGCGCGTTGCGGCGGCGACAGTGTATAGCGTGTTATTCGTTTTCTTTTCGCGCGTTGCAGCGGCACAAGAAACTACAACGTGGTATTTGTTTATTTGTTCGCTTGGTATGGCGGCAGTTTATAGGGTGTTATTCGTCATTTGTTCGTTTGTTATGGCGGCGGACAATTTACACCACGATATTCGTTTTGTTAGCGTGATGCGGTCCGGTGTCAACTTATAATGCGGTATATGTGCGCTCATTGGCGGCAACAATACACAGTTGTATTGTATGAGAGAACCAACGCGGCACAACAATTTACAATGCGGTGTTTGTTTCTGTTAGTGCGATGCGGTTTGGAGACAATTTACAACACGGTACTCGTATTCTCTGTGCGTGATAGGGCAACAGTGACACTTTACAACAACGTACTTATTTTTCTATCTACACGATGCGGCGACGATGACAACATACAACACGATATATAAAATCTATCTGTGTGATGCAACTGCTACAACAATCAACTAACGCGGTACTTGTTTTTTTTTTTGTTAGTTTATCAATACTCGTAATATATATTGCATTGTACGTATGTTATATCAACTAAAGCGGTACTTGTTTTATGTTAGTTTATCAATACTCGTAATACATATTGCATTGTACGTATGTTATATCTGTTATATGTATTTATCACAACCCGAACCGGTTTGTAAAAAAAAAACAATTCTATACATCTTAAATGTGAAAGCATGGAATTCAGAATTAGGTTCATGTTCATCAATTCTTAGCTTTTAACGTTTTTGATATTAGCTTAGAAATTCAAATAAATCCTACCTTGTAGAATAGCTTTCAATCTGGATACAAGTTCATTTTCTAGCTTGGTTGGAAATATAAGTCAAGATGGCTCCACTAATACTATTATTGTTTGAACCAGAGTTGGTGCTCCACTAATACTATTATTGTTTGAACCAGAGTTGGTGCTCCACTAATACTATTATTGTTTGAACCAGAGTGTTAGCTCAACTCTGTCTCGTGAAGAATCCTATCTAAAATCTGTCACTTCTTGGAGAATTAGGTTCACCCTCATCATTTTTAAGATTTAATAAATGATTAATATACCTGAAATAATTATAAGTTTTTTTTTGAAAAAATAACATATGTATTGATCAATCTTTCCACAAACAACCGTAAAACTTGAAAGAGAGGACCCATAGTAACGGAAGGTTGCACAAAACTTTTAAACCTTAAAGATAATGTACACAAACGGATGATGCTCAAGAAGGGCTGTCGTTGTTACCCGCAAATCGGCACCATGTAAGCTATGTCATAGCTTGACTAATGTTTCTTTTCATAATCAAGCAAGCACTATGTATATCTCCAAGCAAGGTCCTGAGTTGGATTTAAATTTTGAGAGCCCGTCATTTCTTTGCAGAACCCTGCTTTAAGAGGTACCTACAAGGGAAGACCATGTTGACTTAGATTTAGATTTTTTTTCTTTTCAAATTAATATGTGATAAAAAGAGCACATAGACAACTTACTTGCCAATAGAAAAACCCGCATAGAACCAAGCATTCAAAACAACTAAAAGATCTATCGGAGACGTCTCTACTTCTTGCTTTATCTTTCCGTCTGCACCTTAGAGACAAACAATTATGCAAATTTATAACACGACATATATGATGAAAATCAGAAGCAAAATAAATAATTTATATCCATTAAATATCATGTTGACCTTTATCTACTTGTATACCAGAAGTTTCTTTGTCAAATAAATGAACAACTTTGTCAACTGCTCCCATTGCTGCTTTAATATAACCATCATCTTGTACAGAAACTAAATTTTCATTGTGAGCTAATGAGGTTGAGTATGGACACACGTAGGGACGACAAGAACACATAACAGGCCCAGATGTTTGGGGTGCATACATAATTGTATTAAGAATCATAACCAACACCATAACCATAACTATAACCTTGTGGGTCCATAAAGGCACTATACAAAAAGAACCAGTCACGTATGAGTTATGAATTTATGATACACTTTGAAGACAGTTTGATACTTTGATATATGCACACAAATATACCTTTTAGCTTCATTGCTTTCACTGAGAGAACCATGTTCACCTCTTTTGCCATGAATTATCTGAACAAAAAGACAATCATTTTGTGAACTTAATAACAGGTTTAATGCTACATGTTACAGAAGCTGCAAGCTGCCTTATATACAGCTAACTGCTAACCCCATGGATCAACTCTAAAAATGAGGCGTCCCCCATTTAACATTTTCAATCATCAAGCATAACCCTTCTCACAAAGAATTCAAACATCATTAAACCAAACAGAAACTATTCAACCTGCTATCATTTTCTCAGCCTCTTTTAGATTACATTATGTGATTAATAATGTACCTTTACCAAAGAATTGGAGTTCAAATCAATATCATTGTTTGTCTCTATTTTCTTTTTTTTTTATCAAGATGATAAAACAAATAAAGAAAAATTGAAGCTTCAGTTAAAAACAGATGTGAATATACATGATCTTGATAAAAGTAAAGGGAAATCTGCAATAGTACAACAGGAAAATAGAGATTTTTTAAACCAAGGAGAAGCTAATAATGTAAATGCCTCAAGGAAAACACTCATTAAAATAATATATTGAGTTTTCATCTTCATGGATAAAGTTAAGAAACACAGCTTATGATTGTTGTTACTATACCAAATGATTGAATTTCATCCATACACATATGAAAATGAAACGTAACAACCCAGAAACAAATTCTCCAGTACACCTAAAAACACATTTAGAACCACACATGTAACTAATAATCTACTAACATAAATGTAATACTTCCTAACTTGGTAAAAAAATATCATACCTGTAGCTTCAAGGCCAATTGTAAAAACCTGCAATGTAATAATAACAATAATTAAATACATAAGAGAGCTTAAATCAGTACATTTGATAGTATACAGGAAGCAAATGATACGATTATCTACTAAATTCAACAAAGAACAGAAATTCCCCTTGCCTCTAAGAGCAACTTTTTTCATTCGGCTAGCTTCCAACTGACCTATTAGTTTAACTTCCACCTCAGCCTTAAAAATAAAACACAGCATCAGTGCCTGCGTTCCCTGAAACACCGATGACTCTTCTTCCTACATAAATTTGACCAAATCCTCCTTTGCCAAGTTTTCTTTCTAATTTGTACGAAGGAGAATTCCAACTCGAACCTGAAAGTGAAAATTATATCAAATCCTAAAATTATGTCAAATGTAAATCCATTGATTAGGAAAATATAAAACCACATAACTACCCTTTCAGGAAACACTAAACCGGACCTGTGCTTCCTTCATCTTCAACATCAGCTGTCAATTTTTCAAGATTTTTGCCTCCAACTAATTGATTACAAACTCCAAAATCCAAATTCAAATGAGGGTGACCAACCCCACAACCAAACATGTCAGGATTTTTATCTTGCTCTGTTGGTCGAGTTCCTCGACCTCTGCCATCTGGAATTTCACCTAAAATCAAATGTTACACAACACACACACATCCAAATAATGGTATCGGTTAGACAATATTCAGAATAAATTTAGAGAAAACGAAATACCAAAAAATAACCTTATAGAAGTGCAAATGGTAATCTGCAAGTTCCTTATTAGCCCATTTCTGAATAGGATTCTACAAGTTCCTTATTGCCTCCAGCAAACCAATTGACTCTTGGGACTGGTTTGTAACCTGTTCACTCATACTCCGGCTAAGCTTCTTCAACATTCTAGAAAATAACCAAATTACAAATGTTGTGGATAAACCCAATTCTTTAATATAAACTTGCTACATTTCTGGTTCTGAAAAAGTACCAAAAGGGGATGCACCAGACATAAAGAACTAAAAACTTACCAAGAAAACAATGGCTGAAGAACTCGACCTGAGCACCTGTAGACATCACTTTGATAGTTTGCGACTGGAGCAAGAGGCATCTGTACATGACTTACCTCAAACGAATATATGTACATGACTTCTGGTAGTTCAATCCTCTCCCGATTCCAAAAACTGAGTAATCTGATAAAATGGAATGATAATAGTTTAGTTACAACTTGAAATTCCTTATCCAGTAGCTTTCCTTCAAATTAAAAAAAAATAGATTAACAATATCTTATAATAACAAACACACAGTTCCTAGCAATTGAATGCAAACTTAACCCGAAATCAATGAAATTAGCATTCGTTTCCATCCATTCATGTTGTAATACTACCAAGATGGACATGAATTTTTCATTATTGAACATACCTTAAAAGATTGGATAGCAGTTGAGGGTAGAAGAAGAGTAACCTGTGGAGCAAGAACCAGCGATTGAGTTTGGGATGCCTCAAAGATGCGTAATCTAGGGTTTGAAATTAGACCTCTGAGATACATAAGAGACTAATTTAGGGTTTGGAATGGAGAGTACATGCTACACCCGTCGATTTGAGACACCCTTCAACTGAAACTCGAAATTCAAATGTAGAAAAGGATGTCTGAATTCTGCGTGTGTCAAAGGGAAACTGAAATTACCCCATAAAGGGAGATTCGCCTCTGAAATTCAAAATTCAAATGAAGAAATGATGTCTGAATTCTGCTTGCGTCGAAATGAAACTGAAATCACCCCATAAAAGGAGATTCTCCTCTGCAAAAGCAAGAAATTTGTGGACTTTAGGTCGGCGCTTCAAAAAGTTGCCGGTTCAAAATCATGAAGTCTGGTTGCCGGTTCAAAGAGAATAAGTCAAGAAGGATTTGAGAATGCATTATAGTGTTGTACATTATGCTTAATGAGTTATACGCGTCTTAATTTTAAGACGCCTATATTACGAAAATGCATCAATATCTATTATATAGTAGTATAGATATATATGATAATATATGTATATATATATATATATATATATATATATATATGTAGACTATATAGGGTGAGGTTATGTGAAATATATAGCTCTTTTTCATATGTGTTCACATGTGAAATATTCTGAATAATAAGATAAAAGAAAAAAAAGGAAAAAAGAAATTAATCACAACCATTAAGAGATACAATTATCATTAGATTTATTGCTTAATATTCCATTTTACACTTAAAGATCATTTTAAAGTTATGTTTAAAATACTTTTATATCTATGTTTGGAATTAATTGAGTTTATATTAAATCCGATAATTAAATGCTGTCACGTCCTTATTTGGTGAGATGCTTTCACCCGGATCGATCATATTAATCCCCAAATTATTTCCCACCATTTTTCAAATTTCCCCAATATTCATTGATTAGTTCATGTTCCCTCTCACCAAAATTTTATCACCAAAACGATTCATCACTCTCTTCTTCCCTCTATAGGATTCATCACTCTTTTCTTCCCTCTAAAATCTTTAGGAGATCACTACCAAATTTCAGTCAGTATTAATTTCACTGTCATTTTCAGTAGATCGTTTCATCTCAAATATTTCATCGCATTTATTTCATTCCCTATTTTTTTTCATTTCAGGATTCATCTCATTTACAATGGAGCGTGGTGATGAAACATTGAAGGACATTTATGATTATTCAGACGAAGAGGAAATGATAATCGATGACGCCCAAGTCGAGGATGAGGTTTATACTGATAATGAGAATTCTGACAGTGAAGGGGAACGTAATGAGGAATCAGAAGAAGGGGAAATGATAAACGAGGAAGCCCAAGTCGAGGATGAGGTTTGTT
>JBCNJP010000003.1:50928393-51096067 GCA_039602395.1 Deinandra increscens subsp. villosa | reverse complement strand
AACACAAGTATCAAGGATCAACAAAGATCATCCAATCAGCAATATACTTGGACCAGTTTCAGCAGGTGTTACCACTAGAAGCCGCACGGGAAACATTAACTTCTGCATGTATTCATGTTTCATTTCCCAGATTGAGCCTCCTAATGTGATGGTTGCTCTCAAAGATTCAAGTTGGATGGAGGCCATTCACAATGAATTGAATCAGTTCTCAAAGCTGGGAGTGTGGCGACTTGTGAAGAGGCCAGAAGACAAGAAGGTTATTCCCACGAGGTGGTTATACAAGAACAAGAAGGATGACATGGGAATAATTGTCAGAAACAAGGCGAGATTGATAGTACAGGGGCACAGGCAAGTTCATGGGATTGACTATGATGAGGTATACGCTCCGGTGGCAAGATTGGAAGCAATTCGGATCTTTCTTGCTGTGGCAATGTATCTCAAATTTACAGTGCATCAGATGGATGTGAAGACTGCCTTCCTTTATGCAGAGATGAATGAAGAAGTCTATGTGACTCAACCACCAGGGTTCATAGATGAGGAACATCCAGATCATGTTTATCTACTGGATAAAGCCTTGTATGGTTTGCATCAAGCTCCGCGCACCTGGTATGAAACTCTGTCCAATCACTTGGTGGAGAATGGATACACAAGAGGAGTAGTTGATCAAACATTATTTAGGAATAGGGTGAAGGAGGACATAATCATGGTGCAAGTTTATGTAGATGACATTATCTACGGGTCAACAAACGAGGAATTGTGCACTGAATTTGAAGAGATTATGAGGAAGAAGTTTGAAATGAGTGACCAAGGGGAGATGAGTTTCTTTCTTGCATTACAAGTAAAACAGGATGAATCTGGAATTCTTATTAATCACGCAAAGTATGTGAATGAGATTCTGGAGAAATTCAAGATGCAGGATTGCAAGCCTATTTCCACTCCCATGGCATCCAGACCACTTTTGTCAGCTGATCTCAATGGGGAATCAGTGAGTGAATTCCATTATCGGTCGATGATTGGATCACTCATGTACTTGACAGCCAGCAGGCCAGACATCATGCATGCAGTTTGTGTGTGTGCACGCTATCAGGCTAATCCTAAACTTTCACATTTATCTGCTGTTAAGCGTATCTTTAGGTATCTGAAGGGCAAGCCTAGGCTTGGTCTTTGGTACCCAAAGAACACTGATTTTCAATTGTATGCTTTTACTGACAGTGATTATGGAGGTAGTGACCTTGACAGGAAATCTACAACTGAAGGATGTCAGTACCTGGGAGACAGGCTCATTTCTTGGCAGAGCAAAAAGCAGCATACCGTATCAAAATCAACTGCCGAAGATGAATACGTGGCAGCATCCGCCGGAAGCTCACATGTAGTATGGATACAAAATCAGCTCACAGATTACGGTATGGAATTCGTTAACTCTCCTATCTTTTGTGATAACGCTGCTGCTCTGGAAATTGTCAAAAACCCCGTCCAACATTCCAAAACCAAGCATATAGACATAAAGGTACATTTTATTCGTGATTGCTATGATCGGGAGTTAATTCAGCTTCAAAAGGTAAGCTCCGATCAGAATGTTTCGGACATTTTCACAAAACCCCTTCCTCGTCCAAATTTTGAATCATGTGTTGAAGGCCTGAAGATGATTGCCTTCGAGGAATGATCTGATCATTTTTTTTTGTACAAAGTTTTTGGTATTTAATTTAATTTAAAAGAAAATGCAAAATGACTGAAAAACTGAGTCTTATTTCAAAAGCCTCACAAAAACAGGGGAAGAAATGGTGCTGGTTTAACTGAAAAGTTTTTATGATGTCTTTTGATAGGACGTTCAAAAAATGTTCAAAGACGGTCGGAGACTGACACGTGTAAGGCTGATGTGAAAGACTGCTCAAAGATGATATGTCGGTAAGCTCAACCAAAACTATGACCATCTATGTAAGTGCAGTGATCTTAAACTCTATAAATGTTTAGATTCCCATCCTAGTCTACATGGTTTAAAAGACTGAGTCCCAGCAAAAACGGGTTGAGAGTGGTATTCACCTAGTATTCACTCTCTCACACGCCATGCTTATACTGTATATGACAACACCACAGGAAAGAAAAATAAAAAGAATTCAAAAATGAAAAATTGTGAAAAAGAAAAAGAAAAAGAAAAGAAAAGAAAATAAAATTATTATGTTGGTCTTCTCTGCGTGCTTATGCGGCCGACCTGATCACCAACTGATAATTTAGAAAATAAGTGGTAGTCAAAGCAGTGTTGCATGGTTCCTCAAGTTGGGGGTTTGTGAATCCTCAATAAACTCTGAGGTTGGGTAGGTTTTGCTGTGAAATATTGGGTGTGGGGACGGTTAAACATATGGGTAAAATTGTACCATATTTAAGCACTTAACTGGATGTGAGTTTATGTGTTCAAATCACCTGGCAATTGTCTAGAGCGTCAAGTAACGGAAGCTGAAAAGGGTTCCTCAGTCAAAGACTCGTCTGATATTATCTATGAAAATTTTCAGCACCAAGCAAGTAAATATTTAAATTTCTGCGGTAAGTTTGTAAATATTTCATTTTGAGGCATTTTATATGTTTTAAATTTTTAATTTCTATCTTTATGATCATGATCAGATACTCGGGGTATGAGTCTGAGGGGAAGTTTTGTAAAATCTCAAAGGTTTAAGATTTTCAAGGTTTTTTTATGAGAACAATCATTTTTTTAAATAAAAAAAGTTTGGGGTAAACTTTGAAAGTTTTAAATGATTTTGGTTCTTCAGGGGGCAAAGTGCAACTTGCTTTATTTAAACCTTGTTTCCGATTTTTCTTTCCCATTTATGATTCCTTTTGTCTCTCGCTTGTTTACGACCCTCACCAAGAAAAACCCTAACCGCCGTTTTCCGCCACTTCACTCGCCGGAAAACCACCTCGACCATCCTTTCTGCAATCCATCCTCATCAACTCCCTCGCCATACTGTTTCGACCAAGAAACCGGTTTCAATCGTCTATTTTCACAATTTTTCAGTGATCGATTCTTAGGTTTTGTGATTTGTGCCCTAACCTGTGTCGGTCTCTCAATTTCACTGAGTTCAAGTTGATTTCTCGAAGATTTGTAGTCGGTTTTGTGCTAAAGTCTCATTAAGGTTGTTACAGTTAGCTTTTGGTGAAGTTTTGATGTGTTTAATGTGTTTACGAGTTTTGTTGCAGGTGAAAAAATGGTGGAATTGTTGTTTACGATAATCTCGGTGAAGAAGACGATGATTGGAACGTTTACGATTTCTGTTTACGACTCGATGTTCACGATTGGGTGTTTACGATTGGAAATAACGAAAAAGTTGTTTACGATTGGGCTTTAACTGATTTTCAGTGTTTACGACTGGGGCAAAGTGTTTGCGATTGGTCCAAAGTTAACCCAGTCGTGAACTCGTTTGTTGAATCGTAAACTCGTTTTTGAGATCGTAAACCTATATATTGAATCGTAAACACACTTATATGAGACTTAAAATCATAAACACTTAACATTTTTGAAATCTCATTTAACTTAAGTTAAAATTAATGGTGTTTGTGAGTGTGTGTTTAAATCAATTATTTTCCCTAAAGTTTGAATTGAAATTTTGTGAACTTCAAAAATAAAATTTAATCTTCAATTGAACTTCGTCAAGGGTTAATAAACTTAATTGCTCTTTAACGAACAAGTCTGATGCTTGTGTCTTGTTTTTCTCAGATGGCAGACGAGATGCTCGACGAAGAGATTAAGTTTGAACCAGATCATTGCATTCCAGCTTATCTTGAAGATCCACCAGAGAAGCACATGCCCCTATTCTATTCTCTGGTGGCAGGGATGAATGTTTGCAAAATCAACCATGCCCTGAGAACAGGTGTGCTAATAGACGAGCAACTTGTGAGAGAGTTCTGGGGCACAACTAGAGCCAGTGCAGACAAGACAAGAATCTCTGCTACTATTCAGAACAGGCCGATTGTAATTCTAGAGGAAGATATAAGGAAAGGGCTAAACATCAATGATCGTGCTATCGATCCGATTGAATATCCAAAGGAAGCTGTTTTGGCGGGTGCTCAATCCATGGGATATGAAGGAAAATTCCCGCCTATCTTTAAGAAGCTGTTGCCACATTACTGGAGATGCCTGGCACATTACATGCAAAAATCTTTTCTGGGCAAGAGAACAAGCTTTGATCAGCTCAACAAGCTTCATGGAACTGCCTTCGTCGCATTGGCCTTGGATTGGAACTTTAACTTCTCAAAAATGATGCTACTTGACTGGATAGGCAATGCGGACCTGAGCACACGTGAACAGTTCCTGATGACACCTAGGTTTGTTCAAATGGTGGTCATGAAGAAGTATCCGATGATAGAAGAGAGAATAGAGAAGCTGGATATTAAAGTGATGGATTGTGGAGTATTTGGTCTTCAGACTCAAGACAGAAGGGGTAAAAATAGTTTTCAAGGAAGGCTAGAATGGGTCAAGAGGGGTGCATTTCCCGAGGTGGCAAGGGAACAAGAGATTGAAGAGTCTGAACCAGAAGCCGATGTGCCAACTATTAATGCATCTGTTGCTAAAGATCAAGATATAACAGCAACCCCAGCTGTAAATGTGCAAGATGAAAATGAGGTGATCCCTTCAGATGAAGAAAACGCTATGGATGATATCTTTCCAGCTCATGAAAATGTAAATGATGATGACATATATGGGGATTTGGGACCCATCAGTCACAAGAGATCAAGGGATGACATGCTCTTGTCTTCGAGCAGCGATGCAACCCCTCCTGAGCTAAGTCTGAATATAGAGGATATTCTTGAAGAACCCATTCCTGCTCGTGAACCATCACCAAGGAAGAAGACTGATCCAAGAAGCATAAGGTTCAGATTCACAAAGACTAGCTCAAGTCTGTTAATGGTCCATCCATCAGAGTCTAGCTCTCAAAGTCAACCTATTCAAGAAGAAAGCCCTTTTCAAGAAGATTCAACGATCCCAAGTGTTGAAGTTCAACCTGCCCAAGTACAGACTGAAGGTCCTCTTCTGACCGAACGTAGCCCTGTTCGGGGAGAAAGACAATTTCTGGAAGTTGATAACACTTTTGTTGTACCCAGTCCAGTGAGAGTGAGCGTCACAACTGTGACAAGCCTGCCACCGACCATGCCTAGCTTTCGTCCATTCCAAGCTGCTGAGCTCCCAATCGAAATGAGGATAAGCACTGATCCCCATATTAACTTTTTGATGTCTCAGAACAGAATTAGAGAGTCTGAGATAAAAGCACTTCAAGCTGAGAACAGAAAAATGAAAAAGAAGGAGGTGGCTGACAAGAGCAGAATGAAGTATCTTTATGAGGCCCTGATGGACTTGAAGAAGAAATTTACTGATTTAAAGAGTGTTGTGGAGTCCAACACTTCAGGTGCCGCAGGTCAAAGTTCATCTCAAGGAGTGAAAAGTACAGAGGCAATGGATGTGGATGATGGAGATGACAGTTTTGAAATGTCTGACTATGCACGTAGTGGAAGGGTCATCTCCAAAGCACCAGAAGGTCACGACAACTGGTTCAAGGAGTTCTTTCAAGGACCAGCCCCCACTCAATACACCATTGATGTGGGTGAAAGCTCAATAGATAGAAGAGGGAGTCGTGAAGCCATTATGTGCTGGCACTATGATTCAAAGAAGAAATTGTTTGCCGTAATCCGTGACGGCTACAGTCCAGTGGAGTACTACAGAACACGTGCCCAATTTCATACCTGGACTGAGCCTGAGATTAGAAGTTTGCTAAGGGCTCCGTACATCAACCGATGGAACAGCTCAGAAGGAGATCTTATTCGTAACAATTTGCTGAGCCAACTAGAAAATAACTTTGCAAACTTCGAGCTAAAGCAAGTGAGATGGGTCGAGACTGGGACTGACCCAGTGACCAGCCCCCACTCAATACACCATTGATGTGGGTGAAAGCTCAATAGATAGAAGAGGGAGTCGTGAAGCCATTATGTGCTGGCACTATGATTCAGAGAAGAAATTGTTTGCCGTAATCCGTGACGGCTACAGTCCAGTGGAGTACTACAGAACACGTGCCCAATTTCATACCTGGACTGAGCCTGAGATTAGAAGTTTGCTAAGGGCTCCGTACATCAACCGATGGAACAGCTCAGAAGGAGATCTTATTCGCAACAATTTGCTGAGCCAACTAGAAAATAACTTTGCAAACTTCGAGCTAAAGCAAGTGAGATGGGTCGAGACTGGGACTGACCCAGTGACTGGAGAGTCCATAGGTGAAGCAAGGAGACCACCCACCAAGCGCACAAGAGTAATCAACATGTTGGATGAGATTGAAGACGGTACACTGGTCAAAAACTTTAACTGTTGGTGTTATGATCCAACAACTCATGAGGTGGTGGTGTCTGCAAAAGGATGAGGCAATTCCGCTTCTACGATCCGGTCGATTTGCTAAGATTTGGAGAAAGAGACATAAAGCTCCTCGCCTCCCAACCTATTCTCGGGGATGAGAACGATATGGAAAATGCTATAAGGGTGGGAATCTTTCATGGAACGGCGAATCGGATCGTGGAGAACGGATGGTGGTCAAACAATGTGCAGAACACGTTCAGATTCGATCTGCAGCTGCCATAGGTGGTCGAATGGTTCATGCCTAGGGGAAGATTGTTGGGCTAGTTATATTAGAGGCATGAACATTAGTTTTGGGCTTTGTTAGTTTGTGTTTTAGGCCATGTGGGCCGATTATTTATGTTTATGATTAGGCTTAATTTGTTTATGATTGGCCCTAGGTCATTGTAAGAGGTGGTATAAATACCACCTCATGTTTATGATTTTTCAAGCTTTTGATTCACTGTTTACGATTTCTTCTTTCTGTGAGTGTTTACGATCAGTCTTCAAAGCTTCAAGATAGTAGTTATTGTTCATTCAAGATTCAATCTTTACCTTAGATTGAGTCTCTTCTTCTACTATTCTTCTTGAATCGATCACATATGAGGATTCCGCACTCGTTTGTGATTAGATATCGTGTGTTTGGTTAGATTTTGGACCTACAAAGAAAGGCAATTTCTGGAGGTTGATAACACAGTTGTTGTACCCAGCCCTGTTAAAGTGAGTGTCTCTACTGGGACAAGTCTGCTGCCAACAGTTATTCCAAGTTTTCGCCCATTTCAAGCTGCTGAGCTCCCTATTGAGATGAGGATAAGTGCAGACCCACACATTAACTTTCTGATGTCTCAGAACAGAATTAGAGAGACTGAGATAAAAGCACTCCAGGCTGAGAACAAAAATCTAAAAGACAAGGAAGTGGCTGACAAGAATAGGTTTAAGTACTTGTATGAGGCCTTAATGGATTTGAAAAAGAAGTATAATGAGTTGAAAGGTGCTGTGGTGTCAGGTGCTTCAGGTGACCCCGGTCAAAGCTCATCTCAGGCTGCACAACGTACAGAGACTATGAATGAAGATGATGGAGATGACACCATTGAAATGTTGGACTATGCACGAAGTGGAAGGGTCATCTCTAAAGCGCCAGAAGGTCACGACAACTGGTTCAAGGAATTTTTTCAAGGACCAGCCCCCACTCAATACACCATTGATGTTGGTGAAAGCTCAATCGATAAAAGGGGGAGTCGTGAAGCAATTTTGTGCTGGCACTATGACTCCGAGAAGAAGATGTTTGCTGTTATCCGTGATGGCTACAGTCCAGTGGAATATTACAGAACTCGAACTCAATTTCACTCCTGGACTGAGCCTGAGATCAGAAGCCTGTTGAGAGCTCCTTATATAAACAGATGGAGTAGCACAGAAGGAGGCCTAGTTCGGAACAATCTGTTGAGCCACTTGGCCGAAAATTTTGTGAATTTCGATCTGAGGCAAGTGAGATGGGTTGAAACTGGAACTGACCCAGTAACTGGTGATCCTATAGGAGAAGCAAGGCGACCACCTACCAAACGCACAAGAGTGATAAACATGTTGGACGAAATTGAAGACGGTACCTTGGTCAAGAACTTTGACTGTTGGTTTTATGATCCAACAACACATGAGGTGGTGGTGCTCTGCAAGAAGATGAGGCAGTTCCGATTCTATGATCTGGTTGACCTGCTTAGGTTTGGAGAAAAAGATATCAAGCTCCTCGCCTCCCAACCAATTCTCGGTGATGAGAATGACCTTGAGAATGCTATACGGGTGGGGATCTTCCATGGAATAGCAAACCGGATTGTAGCAAGCGAATGGTGGTCGAGCAATGTGCTGAATACGTTCAGATTTGATCTGCTGCTGCCATAGACGAACTAATGGTTCATGCCTAGGGGAAGATTGTTGGGCTATACTTTAGAGGCATGAACATTAGATGTGGGCTTGTTTATTATTGGGCTTATGGGCTTAGAATAGATTACGATTTGGGCCATGTGGGCCGGTTTTGTGTTTATGATTGGATTAGGGTTTGTAAGTGAGTAGTATATAAACTCACATAGTTTATGATTCTAGTAGCTTTTGGGATTCCAATTTTCTCTCTTAAGTGTTTACGATCAGTCTCCATTCGCTCAAGAAAGTTGTGTTTTACATTCAAGATTTGATCTTTGTCGTTTAATCAAGTCTCTTTCATCTATTTTCTTCTCGAATCAATCACTAACGAGGATTCCGCACTCGTTTGTGATAGCAATATCGTGATTTGGTTGTTTTTCTAGACTTACATGATCTTTGTCAGTTAATCCTACAGCTGACGGTCTTGGTTGGTATGTAGCGGTTGGCTGAATCACCGGTGAGACAGGTTGTTGAGAAACGAAGGCAGCTTGACAAACAGGTTGTGGAGAAGGAACCGGAGCAGCTTGAACAGAAGAACATGACCCACCGGCAAAGTAAGGAAATTCCAAGTCATTTTCATTAGGAGTGATGAAAGCAGCATTATGGGAAAGCTGAGAGGAACTCTTATTTGTAACCTTCCCCATGAGTGAATTTCCATCTCTTTCAATGGCTGCAATTTCATAGCCTCTGACTTTGTCAATGAGATCCATGTAGTCACAAGTGGCTAAGTCACTGCTTTCAAGCAGATAGATAACATATGGAGCAAAGTCCCGAGGAAGTGACTTGAGAATCTTCTTAGATATTGCTGGCATCTCAGGTCGTATCTGGTTATTTTGCATCTCGCAGATAGGTCTGCAGAATTTTATCACATGAGTCTCAAATGAGTCTCCAGCAGTGTGAGCAAAAGTGTTGAAACGCAGTTTGAGAGAGTCCAGTCTCCTCTCTTTTCTCTCAATGTTCCCCTCATACTTCTTCTCTAGTGCAACCCGGATTTCATGAGCAGAAGTTGCCTCAGTGAAGTGGAAGGCAATGTCATCAGATAATGCCATTTTGATACACCCGAGAGCACGTTTGTCAACCTTCATTTGATTATGTTCAGAAGATGAATAGTCCTCAACTTTCTTTATTACACGTCTCTGAGGGTTAGGTGGATCAGCAGCAGCCACAGGAACAGGATCCACATAGAACACCTTAGGACCACACTTCACAGATTTCAATAGGTCATAATCCAGGTACTCGAGGTGACACTGAAATTTCTTTTTCCAATCATCATAGTTGGCGGCCCCGAGTAGCTTTGGAAGCCTATTATGCCCTTGGAACATTTGATTTCCAGAATTGAACTCAGACATGATGAAACAAATTGTGTTTCTTCACGAAAACGCTTAATGGGTCAAACGGGTTGGAATCTCAGAAATTGCTTCAACGAATGCTAAGATTGAGGTTAATTGCTCAAAACCTACAAAACAAACATCATGAAGCTTATCTAGTTTGAATCAATCAAGCAATAAAGTCAAATTTGAAATTTTTCAAATTTTCAAGACTTGGAAAAATTTTCCAGCCATGATCTTGAGCATAATCACTAGGTCAAAATCAAATTTCATGAAATCAAGTTTTTATTGCACCAATAGTTTAGGAATTTGCTTAGGAACAGATTTGTTAACTACAACAAGCTCCAAAAACCACTTAATCTACGTGAAATCGGATCAAACAATGATTCTTATGAAAAACTTCCAAGAACACAATTTTTGCTCTAAAATCTTCAATACTTGATGTTTTTGAGTGATTCAAGTTGCTATCATCCCTAAATCATGAGTCTAACATGTATGCATGTTCAATTTTGACTCAAAATCAGTGAAAGATAGACTTTATTTTTCAAAAGAAACGCACATCACGTATGCTCTGTGTTCGCATAAATCTGAAAAATTCAAAAATTGACCCATTTGTTGTGATTATTGATGAAATCTAAGCATTCCAACAGATTCCTTATGAAATTTCATTCAAAATGTTTCAAGGAATCATACAAACAACAAGATTTGATGACTTGAATGAGTGATTCTTCAAGTTTTTGAGAAAACTCAAGAACATGAAGAACAATGGCTCTGATACCATTTGCCACGACCAATTTGGAGCCTTTACTCATCCAATACACAGATCCAAGTGCGGAAATCATGAATCCATGATCAAATCATAGTGTTTGCTTGTTGAAATCCTTAGATTTCATGTCTGAAACTCAAAAACACGAGGGTTTTCACACACAAGTGCTCTCTCTCTTCAAACAGCCGTCCAGGAGCTTTTTCTAGGGTATTTCCATGTTGCTATTTATACTGGAGAGAGCACAGGTCGTGATTGCACTGAAATCAAGAGAATGTTATTGAAGTTAGTGAATTTTATGACATCAGACTGACGAGATCGCCAAGAACAATGTTGAGATCGCCAAGGCTAAAGCTGAGATCGCCAGGACCACTTGGTGAGCTCGCCAAGCCTTGGTGATGTCGCCAAGACTTGGTGAGCTCGCCAAGGGTTTGCGAGTTCGCCAAGAACAAGACTCCAGATCGCCAGGTGCAATGCCAGATCGCCAAGAACAAAGTCCAGATCGCCAACATTCTTGGTGATGTCGCCAAGAATGTTGGTGAGGTCGCCAAGAATGTTCAGAAATCACTAAGTATACTCCGTAAATGTCAATTATCATTATTGAATCACTAAGGGTTGTTATTACGAAGACACATTCAATTATTAACATTTACCAAGTAGATTATCATGAAATAACCCAGAACTTGGATTCAGACTTTCACACTGCAATTGAAAATGTACAATGGCAATTTCTTCAATATCAATAATCAACACAAGTTAAGACATTACATATGAAACACAAAACATCAAACACTTGAGTGATTATCATAAGCATTAAGAGAATTGTCCAAGTACAAAATACAAGTTAAAGTGAAAGATTTACAATTTGAGCACAAATACTAAGGATGCTATGTTTGAGTTGCCACCAACCCTATAAAGATCTTACATTATTGGGCCATCATTGGTCCTAAACACAACTTATTGGTTATATACACACCTTATTGGGACTCATTGGTCCCAACTGACCCTTGTTGCCCATAAACATTCATTTTTGGTCCTATTGGTTATATACACACCTTATTGGGCCATCATTGGTCCTAAACACAACTTATTTGTTATATACACACCTTATTGGGACTCATTGGTCCTAACTGACCCTTGTTGCCCCTAAACACACCTTTTTGGTCCTATTGGTTATATACACACCTTATTAGGCCATCATTGGTCCTAAATACAACTTATTGGTTATATACACACCTTACTGGGACTCATTGGTCCCAACTGGCCCTTGTTGCCCTTAAACACACCTTTTTGCTCCTATTGGTTATATACACACCTTATTGGGCCATCATTCATCCTAAACATAACTTATTGGTTATATACACACCTTAAACTTATTGGTTATATACACACTTTATTGGGACTCATTGGTCCCGACTTGTTTATATAGCGTGGTTGAAGGTTTTGAAATTTAAAAACAAACAACGGAAAAGTGAAATTAGCCGTTACAGCTAGTTACATCACGTGTTTGGGTTTTTTAAAATTCAAAAATAAACGGTAAAAAAGTAACGCAATAAGGATTCGAACACGGATCATGGTATGTGAATCTAAAGCGCTTCTACCACCTGAGCAGCATCCTGAGTTAGAAGCTACTTTTCATTATAATTTATTTAAATACGATTCTAACTGTGTCCGCTATATTCTAAAAGAGGCGGGATGAATTAATTAATGAGCGAATTAATTGAAAATTTCACATATCACTCTTGATTCCCCCAATTCCCCGCTCCCCATTTCTCCATTGCTCATTAATCAACAGAATGTTCTCTCCGTCATATTACTTCTCCAATAAACAGGTTCACAATAAAGATTATTGAAAAGGGTTTTCAGTATTAGCAAAACAATCCTTTTTAATAATCTTTGTTGTTGTATCTGTTAGCAAAACAAACATGGATAAGTCTTGGATGGTAACCAGTAGAACCACGAAATGATATTCCGATGGAGTTAAATCATTCTTAAAGTTTACAGTTACAAATTTGAAAAAGACGGAAATTTCATGTCCCTGTGTTAAATGTCTAAACCATTACTCTTATCATGTTGATGATGTAGATTATCATTTGTTTTCAAAGGGATTCGTTCTGACTTATACAAGGTGGACTAAACACGGAGAGAAACACGAGCCCGTGGGAGAGGAGCTTCACATGGAATCATTTTTCGATTCCGGAATGCCATTCGATGCATCAGAAACAATAGAAATGGTCAGAGCTGCTGAAAGGACCATGAGAAATTTCAAGAACGACTCATGGATGCTGAGAAGCCCCTGTATGAAGGATGTCGTACCTTCATAAAGTTATCTGCCTTGGTTCAACTACTGAACTTGAAGACTAAGCATGGAGCATCAGATAAGTTTTTTAATGAACTTTTAGCTTTGCTGAAACAGATGCTACCTGAAGGTAATGAAATTGTGAAAAGTACATATGAGGCCAAGAAGATTGTGAAGTCAATGGGTGCAGGGTATACCAAGATACATGCGTGTATCAATGATTATGTTCTTTACAGGAAGGAGAACAAGGACCTAACTGTATGTCCAACTTGTGGTGAGTCCAGGTGGAAGGTGGATGAGAGGACTAAGAAACTATACGACAATACTCCTGCAAAGGTAATGTGGTATTTCCCCATCATTCCAAGATTGAAACGACTGTTTCAAGTGAAAACCACAGCGGAAGATCTAAGATGGCATGCCACCAGTTCCAAAATACCCGGTGTGTTACGCCACCCATCCGATTCACTGGCATGGAAAGCTATAGATGATAGATATCCCGAAATCGCTAATGATCCTAGAAGTCTTCGTCTTGGCATTTCAACTGATGGGGTCGACATGAATAGAGGCAACAGAAATCACAGTGTGTGGTTGGTTCTATCTGTCATTTACAACCTTCCACCATGGTTGTGTATGAAAAGAAAGTTTATCATGCTTTCGTTATTAATATCAGGAGTGCTTGGAAACGATATTGATGTGTTTTTGGAACCATCGATTGATGACTTAGAGCTGTTATTTGAGGCAGGTGTGGAAACATATGATGCGTATGCGTAAGAACAGTTTATTATGCGTGCACTTATTTTATGGACGATTAATGATTACCCTGCACTTGGTACACTTTGTGGTTGCCCGTACAGTGGATTCAATGGTTATGTGGTATGTCAGGAAAAAAACTAAATGTATTAGGCTTCCTTTCTCAGCCAAGCAGTGTTATGCTGGTCACAGAAGATATCTACCAGATACGCATGCCTTCCGAAAGCAAACAGATGCCTTCGATGGTAAACAAGAGTTGAAAGATGCTGCAGTTCCTATGACCGGAGAACAGATATACAACGAAGTTCAAAAAATCATAAACAAATGGGGAGAGGGATTAAGGTGTACTGATTTGCAAATCCTAGAGACCTCAACCGGAAGAGGGGGAATATTTTAAGAGAAAAAGAAAGAACAAAGAGAAGCCACCATATTGGAAATTTAATATATGGTTTCGAAGACTTAGATATTGGAGGCATAATAGTGTCCAACATTGCATTGATTTCATGCATATTGAAAAGAATGTGGCTGAGAGTCTTGTTGGAACTCTACTCAACCTTCTAGAAAAACAAAGGATGGACTGAATGCTAGAAAGAAGCTGAACTTTTTGGGGTTAAGACCAGAGTTGTAGCCTAAACAGAATAAGAACAACATAGTACTTCCTGCAGCATGTTACACGTTACAAAAGATGAAAAGGAAAAGTTTTGTGACACATTGTATAACTTAAAGGTTCCACAAGGTTATTGTTCTAACTTTTATAGTTTGGTTAGTCTAAAGGACAAGAAACTTGTGGGGCTCAAGTCACATGACTATCTTATGTTGATGCAACAGTTTCTGCCAATTACAATTCGATCAGTCATGCCTGAACCGACAAGATATGCTATTATAAAGGCTCTGTTTTTTATTCAAAACAATATGCAACAAAGAGATCAACGTTGAAGAACTAGATAAATTGCAAGCAGATCTTTGTGTCACACTATGCCTGCTTGAGAAATATTTTCCGCTGATGCGTAGCATCTTTTGCATAAAAATAAATAAATAATTCTACATTTAAATTTGTTTTTAAATGAAAATTCTCAAAATTGATGCTTAATTGTTCAATATATGAATTATAGATTTTGTGAAAAGGGTTTTGGTTTTAATTTGATAAATATATAAATCTTCACATTTAAATTGGGTTTTTAATTGAGATTATTAAAATGTGATATTTATTGATGAACTTATTTGTTGAATTTTAGATGGTTGGTTGGTTCGCGGTGATTTTAGAAGAACAACGCAAAAAAACGAGACCAAAAACAGAGATCGTACGAGAAAGTTACGGGAGTTAAAAGAAAAAATTAAATAAATAAATAAAACAGATCAGCAACATCAGCCCTGGCGACCAGTAGCCTAGCCCAGCCCAGCGAAATTGACCAGCCCAACAGCTAGCGAAGGCCCAGCAGCCTTGGAAGCCCAGCGCGAAAAAGGAAGAGAAACGCAGGGCAGGGGTTTCGAACCCCTTACCTCTAGTTTAGCCAGCGACAACCTTAGCCACCTGGACAACAACTCCTGATGATTTCATTCTGGTTTAGCATCTATTTATTCTCTTCTGCGCAGCCCAAATTCAGGCCCAACGAACTGAAATCGCATCAGACCTAAATCTCCAAATAAAATTCGTTTTTCCAGCCGTTTTTTTGTATTCCTTAACCCCCGAAAAACCCTAGAAAACCCCCAAAATAAATCTGGAAACATGAAGGAAGATTAAGGGAGCAAGATCAAGGTTTTTTTGGATAAAAGTTGAAGATTTTTGAAGCTTTCGGTTTGGATCTTCAATAGGTTTTTAATTTGTACTCCTTTAAACCTTGTTGTAGATCATGTTTGATGTTAAGATTATATTTTTATTAGTTTTCACCATGTACCTTGGCTGATTTCATATTGCTTCACCTAGATTAGACAAATTTGGACCCGTTTGACCCGTTTCGGGTGACTTTTTACCAAAAAAAATTAAATAAATAAATCTGGAAACATGAAGGAAGATTAAGGGAGCAAGATCAAGGTTTTTTTGGATAAAGTTGGAGATTTTTGAAGCTTTCGGTTTAGATCTTCAATAGGTTTTTAATTTTTACTCCTTTAAACCTTGTTGTTGATTATGTTTGATGTCAAGATTATATTTTTATTAGCTTTCACCATGTACCTTGGCTGATTTCATATTGCTTCACCTAGATTAGACAAATTTGGACCCGTTTGACCCGTTTCGGGTGACTTTTTACCATGACTTTGTGTTAAATTGCTTTTGATGATGGTTTTGAATGTTTATGATGATAAAGTTTGCTGATTTAATTTTGGTAATGATGGATCATGTGGATTAATTGCCATATTTAGTAGAACTACTAGTATGTGTTGATTTATTTATTGCTGAATGATTGACTTTTATTGGTCAAACGTGTGATGCTTGATAGGAGAACTCCTACTTGATGGTTTATCATTGATTTGGGGCTGATTTAGTTAATATCCTTATGAGATAGGTTTGACCGAATCGTTTCATAGGCTAGAAGCTTGTTTTACATCGTTTAATAGGATAGATTGCTTATGAACATAAGATTCAATGCTATTTATTCATGTTTAGCGGTTTCTAGGTCATAAGTGTTTGGAATCATCATCATTGTGTGATTTATGTGCTATATAGAGAGACCTCTCGCGTAGTTTCCTATTTCATGTAGGATTAGTTTACTTTGATCGAATTAGCTTGTCCGTTAGGCAGTTTTCACAATTTTGCTATCCGTACTTCATTTCGGATTTTCGGATTATTCGGGATGTGTCTATAGTCCTAAGTAGTCCAGTTTTCCACATCAGAAGATAATGTTCATGGTATTAGTCATCCGAGGGTCTGAGCGAGTCTAGAGGAGTTGAGTCTAGGTGATGCATTCCCTTATCTGGTTTCCATCTTGTTATCCGGTTTTTAGCTGTTTTTATCGGTTTTAGTTTTTTAGCTTAGATTTCAGTTTAGTTCACCATTTTCATTTCATCGGTTAGATATTAGCAAAGACCCGGTATCGGGAGCCTGTCATCGCGTCCACGGATTGATATCCAGTTCTTACCAATACTATACTGCATACGACGGGTCCACTGCCCTGGTGTGTAGTTTGGTCACTTGGTATTTACCATTTAAAACTTGACTCGATTTTCATAGTATACAAACGACACATCAAGTTTTTGACGCCATTGCCGGGGACGCGCAAATTTCGAGAAAGTTCGGAGCTAGTAGTTTAGCCAATTTTCTGTCTTATTTGCTTTACTTGTTTAGTTGTTTTCTTTGCGTATTTTAGTTGTTACTCTGTTTATATGTTTCTGTGTTTCCTTTTCGTGTTAGTTAGACTTTTAGGTTAGTTTATATTCGTTTTCTATTTTGTTTCGTCGTTTCTAACGCATTTTTGTCTGTTTATGTGCATACTTCGTCGCCATAGCCGATTTTCACCATTATCTGAGCCAGACACAGTTTTCCATCACCTTCAACACGTGAAGGGCGCATTACCAGTGCCGATGGCCGTGCCTGCAGATCAGAGGCGCACGCTTGCAGATTACGCTCGCCCCAACATCGACGGGACGTTGCCGTGTGTTATCCGTCCGCTTGTGGACGCGAATAACTTCCAGATTCAGCCTCAGGTCATCACTCTGATTATGGACTATGTTCAGTTTGACAGGTTACCTAATGATGACCCGATGACCCACATCGCGAACTTCCTTGAAATTTACGACACTTTCAAACTTAAGGGGGTCCCCGTAGAGGCAATCCAGTTGCGATTATTCTCATTTCCCTTCACGGTGCAGCGAAGGCGTGGCTTCAGTCTCTCCCGCCTGGTTCTATCACATCATGGGCTATTTTGACACAAAAATTCATCTCAAAGTATTTCCCTCCATCGAAGGTTGCGATTTTCAGAAACATAATATATACCTTCCTTCAGGATGACACAGAGAGTTTATACGAGACGTGGGAGCGATTTAGAGAGTTATTGAGAAAATGTCCATCACATGGCATTGAGCTACACCAGCAGATACAGATTTTCTACAGCGGTTTACATCCACTCACACGACATACGGTCGACACGTCAGCTGGTGGGACATTAAGTAGTAAAATGCCCGAAGAGGCGCAAGACTTAGTTGAGGAGCTTGCTTTAAACGATTATCAGTGACCGAGCACGCAGAGTAAGCCGAACCAACAGAGAAGAGTACTCCAGGTTGACCCTATTAAAACTCTATCCATGCAGGTCGAGGCGTTATCGAAGAAAATAGCCAAAATGCAGGTGATGGAGCACCAAGTGAAGTATTGCGAGCTGTGCTCAGGACCCCACGACATTACACGTTGTCCTATCGGGGGTAACACCAATTTTGTCGAGCAGGGCGACTACATGGCCGGCCAGGCCCACCCACCACCCAACACGTATAACTACAATCCGGGGTGGCAGAACAACCAAAATTTCATCTCGAACATGCCTTGCTTTCAGCCGAGACCGCCACCGAGGCAACATGGTTTCTATGACCCAGAGGTTGGCAAACAGACACCGACAGAGGATTCAGGTTTGAAGAATTTAACTGACATGATGTCTCAGTTTATCAAGCAGAATGAGAAAACTTCATAGCATAATGATCAGAGGATTTCGAGGATTGAGCAGGACATAGCTATGGTGGCCAAAGAGTTAAGTAATTTAGGAACTCATTTGCTTAATATGGAGAGAAACATGGGCCAGCTCTCGAAATCAAGTGAGGGAAAACCAGGAGGATTGCCAGGGAACACACAGACATATCCTAAGCAATACGTGAATGCAATCTTTTACCTGAATGACAACACCACTCTAGATCCAGAATCGACGGTCAGTGTTGAGCCAGTTGATGAGGAGAGTGATGATGAGATAGATGAGGAGATTGAGGTAGAGGTTCCTGGGCAGGTGCAATCTAGGCTAAGCCCAGCAAGTACAGCACGTCCCAAGGAACCGGTCAGAGCTTACATTCCACGCATTCCCTATCCAAACAGACTTAGGCAAGACGAGGATGAGCAGCATAGAAAATTCATTGACATATTGAAGCAACTGCATATTAACATTCCGATTGTTGAGGCGCTCATACATATGCCAAAATACTTGAAGTTTTTGAAAGACATGCTGAGTAGCAAGAAGAGAATTCCAAATGTTCCACAAGTTACACTTAGCGAGGAGTGTTCATTTGTTATTCAGAACAAACTACCACAGAAACTTAGTGATCCAGGGAGTTTCACTATCCCTTGTACATTAGGCAGTCTGACTGTCAGGAATGCTCTTGCAGGCCTAGGTGCTAGCATCAATTTGATGCCATACTCTTTATTTAAATAGCTAGGCCTAGGCGAGCCAAAGCCCACTCGCATGCGCATACAATTTGCTGACAAATCAGTAAAGTTTCCACGCGGGGTGATAGAGAATGTTTTGGTTAAGATTGATCGATTTGTGTTTCCCGTGGACTTTGTGATCTTAGACATGACTGAGGACACCAATGTACCATTCATCTTAGGACGTCCTTTCTTAGCTACAGCCGGTGCATTGGTGGATGTGCAGAGAGGCACATTGACATTGAGAGTTGATGACGAGGCTGTGACATTCAGTGTCACCAGATCTACACAGCATGAGAAACATCATCAGGCCGCCGTTCATCAGATTGGGATTAAAGATCATCCACCCGACCCATCCTTTGCTCTTATAAAGAGACCTGAAACGTTGAAGGCCCCGCAAAAGAAGAAGTGTGGGGATGAATCGAGATCTAAAAAGAAGAAAAAGCCACCTGATTTAAAGAAAAAGGCTTCGGTGAGTGATAGACCGTGGTTGGCCGACGTGTACACTATGTACTTGCGAGATCGACATAAGAGATTTGAGCCCTTGTTTGAGGAGTGGTTCGGATGAGTGTAGGTTCGGTAGTGAAGGAGGTCACATCCATGACCCCGGTTGACTTAACCGCAGGTTCGAGTCTGGCTGACGACTCGTTAATAAATTCAGCGCTTCCAGGAGGCAACCCAAGTAGTTGGTTGTTTAGTTTGCTTATTTAATGTTTTATTTGATCTTTTTAGTAGTTTGCTTGTCATGTAGGTAGTTTATTTACAATTAGTTGCATTTAATTTTTCTTGTTTCGTTTTATGTTTTGTTTCAAGTGTTGCAGGTTCTCATGGAAGCATGCCACGATTAGACATTGCATTGACTTATTATTTCTGGCTATGCTTCGCGAGGTTGTAGGTAACGCGCAATTTGTGGACCGTCGGATACTCAATCTCCATTTCCACGGTCCGCAGATGTGCTTTCATGATTTAGATCAGGTTTGAATGATACGGGACCGTCACTTCATAAATGACAATCAACGGTCCGTATCAGGTTTATTGGGCAGTTGACTTTTGGTCAAAGTAAACCGTTTACTTCATAAATGACAAACAAACGGCCTATTTTGATAAATTGTTATTTTTCTTTGGGTTGATATTTCATGTTGGCTGGTGCTGCTGAGCAATTGGTTGTAAATTGGCATATCAGGTCTTTCGATGCACACAATGCGATCCTCTGGTACTCAATCTCCATTCCGAGCGGTTTGCATGTTTGTATTGTAGGGCCTGTTGGCTTTTGGTTAAATGTCGGTCGTTCACTTCATAAATGACAATCAAATGGTCTCGATCAATTTTCCAAAAACTCAAAATTTTTAAATTTTTCCAAAATTGCCAAATTTTGCAACTCGATCGCTCCTACTTCACTTGCGCTTTGTTTTCTTCCAGATTCACCATCGGCCACCAGCCGCCTTGATTCACCGGTTTACTTATTATTCGAGTTGTATTTTTCATTTTGCATTCATTTGTTGACACACAACTCGATATATTTGTGCTTTATTGATATATGATTTGGTTGTGCTTGGATGATAGTTTGTACTGGCGAGACGGTTCTGGCATGTTCGTCGAGAGTTGTTTGATGATGCATACTTTGATTGTAGAGGATTTTTGGCATTTGTGGATTCAGCTCTGGCACCTGTTCAGTCAAGAGCTGGCTCGATTCTTTTTTCAGCATCCAGATACTGGTAGTCTGGCACATGACAGTGATAGGGGAGTATTTCAGTTCCCTTTCCCCTTTATTTTGTTTTGTTTAGCGTACATTGGGGACAATGTATGAATTAAGTGTAGGGATGGGGGTCAATTGAACTGAAATTGCCTAAAATTGTGCAAAATTTTCAATCTTTCTTATCATATCCCCCTGTTTTCAATTGAAATTGAGATTTTTGCCCGTCTTATTGCACATGGAAGCGGGCCCGTTGATGTAATTCGTGACGTTTTGCTCGCCTGTGTATACGATGCTTGTCTCTAGTCAAAACCTTTTCTTCGAGTATCTTGAAAAAGTATTTCCAAGCAAGTGTTTTTCAAATAAAATCAATAAATGGGATGCTTTACTTAGTGAAACTATTGGATGGGGGATTGATAGCTTGCATCGTATCGGTAGCCTTTATCCATCCGTTTCCGTGAGTTATTTGAGCCTAAATTGCATTATTTATTACATGATTGTTCTCACTTTCGTTTGGTTGAGTGTTATGCCATCATGCGCTTTTATTTTAGAACTTGTGTTGTTTATACGTGTCGAGATCATGAACTAAAAATTGGGCATAGAAATGATAGAGGCACTAGGACTAAACCCCTTTGATTTAGCATTTTTCTTTGATCTTATCATTTTTCCTACCCTTAACATTATCCTTAGAAAGCCCGTTTGAGCCTTTTTCCTTCTCATTTGATTTTCCCACTTTTTGACCCATTTAGCCTTTTGATTAGCCTTTATTTTTCTCTTAAACCCTTGTGTGAAGAATCCGGATTAGTTTAGGATTTTGTGTATATATTTTGGTTTGTTTCATCAAGTCATATTTAGTTCAAAAAAAATAGTGATTAAGTGTGATTCTCCTAGTACTCAATCTCCATTCTAGGAATTCATATGAGATTGCGAAAAAAAATAAAAAAATTCTAGCTTAATATTAGAGGTCATAGACCTAAGATAAAGCTGAAAAAAATAGAGTTGCTCTTAGTTTATGTGTTCGGGTCAAAATTACCTGACTTTGAGTTATTTATGTAAATAGGACTTTGTTTAGTTGTTTATTGACTCTTCCGGATTTCTAAACACTTCGCCACTTTCACATTCTCATTCCATACCCTAAACCCTAGCCTAACATTACAACCCGTGAAAGTCCTCTTGATTTATGTTCGGTTTTATGTTATTTGGTGGAGATGCGATTTCGATACAAGCCTATGATAATGGGGTGCATGTTTGGCCTTGAGTGATCCACTTAAATCGACGATCCACTTAATCGTCTATCCACTAAATAAAGCCGAGTTGAGTGATCATTGTGAGGGGTATGATGCTTGTTTGATTGAACCTTGATGTGTATTAAGCTAGGTGGCACTTCCATGTTTTTTTTTAAATAATTATCATAATTGCTTGTTGGATTATAAATCTTTTGAAATTGTAAATTTTGAGATTTGGGGATGATTGTGGACTTGAGTAGTCGCATTGGGTTGGGTAGGATGTCATGTTTTCGACTGTCTTGTGGAAGTGTTGCATAAAAATTTGCTTGAGGGCAAGCAAAGTTTAAGTGTAGGGATACTTGATGCGTAGCATCTTTTGCATAAAAATAAATAAATAATTCCACATTTAAATTTGTTTTTAAATGAAAATTCTCAAAATTGATGCTTAATTGTTCAATATATGAATTATAGATTTTGTGAAAAGGGTTTTGGTTTTAATTTGATAAATATATAAATCTTCACATTTAAATTGGGTTTTTAATTGAGATTATTAAAATGTGATATTTATTGATGAATTAATTTGTTGAATTTTAGATGGTTGGTTGGTTCGCGGTGATTTTAGAAGAACAACGCAAAAAAACGAGACCAAAATCAGAGATTGTACGAGAAAGTTATGGGAGTTTAAAGAAAAAAATAAATAAATAAATAAAACAGATCAGCAACAGCAGCCCTAGCGACCAGTAGCCTAGCCCAGCCCAGCGAAATTGACCAGCCCAACATCTAGCGAAGGCCCAGCAGCCTTGGAAGCCCAGCGCGAAAAAGGAAGAGAAGAAAAAGGAAGAGAAACGCAGGGTAGGGGTTTCGAACCCCTTACCTCTAGTTTAGCCAGCGACAACCTTAGCCACCTGGACAACAACTCCTAATGATTTCATTCTGGCTTAGCATCTATTTATTCTCTTCTGCGCAGCCCAAATTCAAGCCCAACGAACTGAAATCGCATCAGACCTAAATCTCCAAATAAAATTCGTTTTTCCAGCCGATTTTTGCATTCTTTAACCCCCGAAAAACCCTAGAAAACCCCCAATATAAATCTGGAAACATGAAGGAAGATTAAGCGAGAAAGATCAAGGTTTTTTTGGATAAAAGTTGGAGATTTTTGAAGCTTTTGGTTTGGATCTTCAATAGGTTTTTAATTTTTACTCCTTTAAACCTTGTTGTTTATTATGTTTGATGTCAAGATTATATTTTTATTAGTTTTCACCATGTACCTTGGCTGATTTTATATTGCTTCACCTAGATTAGACAAATTTGGACCCGTTTAACCCGTTTCGGGTGACTTTTTACCAAAAAAAAATTAAATAAATAAATCTAGAAACATGAAGGAAGATTAAGGGAGCAAGATCAAGGTTTTTTTGGATAAAAGTTGGAGATTTTTTAAGCTTTCGGTTTGGATCTTCAATAGGTTTTTAATTTTTACTTCTTTAAACCTTGTTGTTGATTATGTTTGATGTCAAGATTATATTTTTATTAGTGTTCACCATGTACCTTGACTGATTTCATATTGCTTCACCTAGATTAGACAAATTTGGACCCGTTTGACCCGTTTCGGGTGACTTTTTACCATGACTTTGTGTTAAATTGCTTTTGATGATGGTTTTGAATGTTTATGATGATAAAGTTTGCTCATTTGGTTTTGGTAATGATGGATCATGTGGATTAATTTCCATATTTAGTAGAACTACTAGTATGTGTTGATTTATTTATTGTTGAATGATTGACTTTTATTTGTCAAACGTTTGATGCTTGATAGGAGAACTCCTACTTGATGGTTTATCATTGATTTGGTGCTGATTTAGTTAATATCCTTATGAGATAGGTTTGACCGAATCGTTTCATAGGCTAGAAGCTTGTTTTACATCGTTTACTAGGATAGATTGCTTATGAACATAAGATTCAATGCTATTTATTCATGTTTAGCAGTTTCTAGGTCATAAGTGTTTGGAATCATCATCATTGTGTGATTTAGGTGCTATATAGAGAGACCTCTCGCGTAGTTTCCTATTTCATGTAGGATTAGTTTACTTTGACCGAAGTAGCTTGTCCGTTAGGCAGTTTTCACAATTTTGCTATCCGTACTCCATTTCGGATTTCTGGATTATTCGGGATGTGTCTATAGTCCTAGGTAGTCCAGTTTTCCACATCAGAAGATAATGTTCATGGTATTAGTCATCCGAGGGTCCGAGCGAGTCTAGAGGAGTTGAGTCTAGGTGATACATTCCCTTATCTGGTTTTCCATCTTGTTATCCGGTTTTTTAGCTGTTTTTATCGGTTTTAGTTGTTTAGCTTAGATTTCAGTTTAGTTCACCATTTTCATTTCATCGGTTTGATATTAGCAAAGACCCAGTATCGGGAGCCTGTCATCGCGTCCACGGATTGATATCCGGTTCTTACCAATACTATACTGCGTACGACGGGTCCACTGCCCTGGTTGGTAGTTTGGTCACTTGGTATTTACCATTTAAAACTTGACTCGATTTTCATAGTATACAAACGACACATCAAGTTTTTGGATCATTTTTTGATGTTATGCTTCATGACGGTGCACCTTACTAGGGAGGTAAAATTATGTGGCCCAATATGCTTTCGATGGATGTATCCATTTGAAAGGTGTATGAAGGTAATTAGGGGCCACGTGAGAAACAAAACTTATCTAGAATGGTGCATTGCTGAGGAGAACATTGTAGAAGAAACGATTGAGTTTCAGCGAATACCAAAAAAAACATCACAACTATTGGTGTTCCAACTAAAAAGCATAGCAGTGCGGATGGAAGTCCTAGGTCAGCTGGTAGATCAGTTGAAGTCTCTCCAGAGCTCCTATCGAAAGCTTATTTATTTGTGTTGCTAAATACGCCTGAAATTGAGCATTATATCGAGTAAGTAATTTAAATTATTAACCTTTTTTGGTCTGTTTAATTAATTATAAACTTGTATAGATAACTTCAATTTATGTAATTAGCTTATTGTTTTAATTCCGGATGAACTGTAACTTTCCTGAACAGCTGAGTTGTCCGGAACAAATCTATTTTCTATCCGGATGAACTATAACTTTCCTGGTGAACTGAAACTATTTTCTTATTGTTCTAATTCCGGATGAACTGTAACTATCCTGAACAACTGACCTGAATTGTCCGGAACAACTCTATTTTCTATCCCGATGAACTATAACTTTCCTGGTGAACTGAAACTATTTTCTTATAATTTTAATTTCGGGTGAACTGTAACTTTCCGGAACAACTGACCTGAGTTGTCCGGAACAACTCTATTTTCTATCCGGATGAACTATAACCTTCCTAGTGAACTGAAACTATTTTCTTATTGTTTTAATTCCGGATGAACTGTAACTTTCCTGAAAAAACTGACATGACTTGTCCGGAACAACTTTATTTTTATTTTCGGAAGAACTATAACCTTGCTATTCCTAATGAACTCTCTTGATGAACATACTATGAATTTCAGGTTGAAAAGGAGATGGCGGAGTCCCAGAAACTATATCAGAGACCGTTAGGTGGATTTCACATGGTCCACACAGAAGCTTGAGGAAATATAAAGTATATGACATCAATGGCTTTCGTCAAAATCTCGAGACGGTAGGGTTTACCAGAACAGCGAGGTTGGTGTAGAGGTAAATGACATGCACATCTCTAAGGAGGTATTAACCTATGGACAAAAACCTTACTATGGGGTTTTGAGAATACACATGGGGTCAAAAAAGATAGTCCTGATTATACTTTGGTCAACCTTAAAAGACTAGGTCACAAGGAGGACCCGTTCATTTTCGCGTCACATGCACGACAGTTGTTTTACGTCAAAAACTAGCTGGATAAAAAACTGCATATTGTCTTTATGACACCTCCCAGAAATTACAGAGATTATTATGAAGACGATGCCAATGAAGAATTTAGTACAGTAGTTTTTCCTCACAATGATAATGTATTGCCACCCGTAGATACATTGTGACAATGTTTACCATAGAGCTGACTGTACTGGAATGATATTACGTAAAACCGATTAATTGATCATTGTAATATTTTTGTATTTTAGCAAATTACAGTCTCAATAATATTTGGTTTTTTTTTCTTTATGTATTCTGGAATATTGTGGATCTTAATTTTGAGTCAAGCGTTTCCTTTTTTTGATTAACAGCGGGATGAGCACGGGTATCGTACCCGTACCTGACCGGTATCGGTCCCGGTCCCGTTTTGAACGAAAAGTGGGTACCGATCCGGGTACCAAATATATCGGTACGGGTACCGGGTACCCGGATTTAGGTACTATACTTGTTTGGTACCCGGTTAGCAAATACCTTCATGAATTGATATTAAGACCATCATGAAATTGAATTAATATTAGAGTACCAATAAACAACTCGTAATCTTCTTTGTGGTCCACAAATAGGTGCTGACACTTACCAAGTTTTGTATGTTCAACATGCTACCTCAAATCAAACTTGGTATAAATTAATAAACTAAGCTCCTATATAAACGGTTTTTTTTAGCGATGACCCTCAAATCTAGTACGATTCTTGATCGACGTTCGTGTCTAATTACTCTCTGATCTGATGATCGACGCACGATGCTTCAGTTATCATATATGTTTTAATGTGTTTTTATTTATTAAATAAAAAACCTATATATATTTTCGGGCACCGGTACCCTACCGGGTATTTTTTGATTTATCCCGGTATCGGTCCCGGTTGGTACCGGTCCCGAAAATTGACAAAATGAGGTCCCGGTACCGAATATGTGGGTACGGGTACCGGTCCGGTTACAGTATGGGTACCAGTACGGGTACTAGGTACCAATTGCTCATCCCTTTACTAAACTCCAAAATAGTTTCAGTTCACCAGGAAGGTATTTGTGCCTGCAGGTCTCCTCTCTTTGACCAAACTAGAGTCAATAAAAGTCAAAAATAAACAAACAAAATCAACTGTTGCTTTAACAAACACAATTACATACTTAATCCAAAGGGTATGATTCCATTAATACATTGATCTATAAAATTACAACTGAAAAACTACTAACTTAAAAGGGAGAAGAAGCGGATGAAGACAAATCCCTCTTTGCTTTCTCACATGGTGCACTAAAGAGATTGTCTAAATCATTATAACGGCTACTTGCTACTGATCAAGTGAAAAGAGAGAACAAGTCCATTTTTGATTTCTCACATGCACTTGCTTCAGATCAAAAGGGAGAAGAAGCTGCCGTAGAAAAATCAGGTTCGTGGGGCCAAAAGGGAGAGAAGCACCTAAAGATTACAAGTGCTTCAAACCTCATCATGTGCCCTTACTGCTGACTGTTATAAAATTATACTAATAACTTAAAATCTGCTCTCAGTAAAGCATTTTTATGAACCATTAGAGACTCCTCGTCTCCATGGTTTCCACAATAACTTAAAATCTTCTACCAGGAGATACAGATCTTTCCCTGCACAAGAAAAAATTACCAAATCTGAGACGCAAATTTCAATCGAATTTCAGTGGTGAAGATGATAACTTACCGTTTTCCACATATGGATGACGCCAATTCCACATTTATTGTCGGCGACGATGGACGAAAAACAGAGAGAGAGACTGGGAGAAAAGGCGCATGGTGGAGATGATGATGATGAAAACTGATAGAGAGAAATGTATATATCAATACTCGAGGGGCGTGGTAGATGGAGATTTGAACAATAAAGTAAATGAAAAAGTAATGATTACAAGCGCCGTAGACTGTTGGTCATCTTTTAGCCACCCAAAATTAATATACCGTAGCCATTTGTCATCATTTGTCACGCAAACAATTTTTAATATGAGTGGTCATATCACAAGATAATCAAACAAGATAAACATATATAACCATCATATATTCAATTCTAACTACTAATATCATAACAAAATAAACATATAGAATATTGTTCTTAATTTGTTCATATAATAATCCGGATCACTGCAATCTTCGGATATGTATCCTGAACTTGCATCGTCATCATCATCATCACATCCTTCTTCAATCCGACCCCTGTTTGCAGGATCTTGAACCCAATCGACCACCGTATCCTTCACCTTTTGTTGAATGTCATTCCCGGAATCATTCCCATCTGTGTTAATCAGGGGAATTTCACTCAATTTTTTTAGAAAGTTCATATCATAAGATCCACAATTTCATTCACAGAAAAAAATGTACTCTTTTCTGTGTTCATGTATTTCACTTCAATCTGGTTAGTAGAACTTAAATACTCCCAAGATTGGACAATTTCATCTTCATCTTCTTCATCTTCTTCATCATCTTCATCTTCTTCGTCTTCTTCGGGTACAAATTCATTAAATTTTGTATCAAGGACATAGAATAATTTCGTTGCCTTAACAGAGTAGGCAAAACAATTAGGAATCTTCTGCGCATGGAGTTGCCTCAGGATGTTCTCATCGTTGTTTTTAATAACAAATTTGTAGGACTTGAAGGATCTTCTTCTCCTGTTACTGTAAACCAAAAAAATACGATTATTCTTCACATACCAGTAATTAATGGAGCGTTGATTATCGGCCATTTGATACCATAATTGGTGTAAAGGAATTGGTGTAGAGAATTTGAGATCAAGAAACAGATAGCGGTAAAGGAAAATAACAATGATGATGATACATAGGGTAGCAGATTTGAACACGCTCGAATTGGTGTAATTGAAAAAAGCGTGTTGTTTTAGAGGGAAACAAATCGTCTCTTTTTTGCCACGCGTTTAATATTTTACTCTGACCATAAAATAGATTTTTTTCACTCACAACCTACCATTTAGTCACGGTTAATATATGTGGCCATAGGTAATAGATTTTTGTCACTCACAACCTACTATTTAGTCACACAACCTAATAACAGTGGCCATATGTACTAGCTTTTAGCCACATAACTAATTAAAAACACAACATTATTTAAGTGTAGCCATACATTCCTTTTGGTCACACGAATAAAAAATCATAAAAATTCCATGGCCGCTTGGTGCATTTCGCCACTCTTTTTTAAGTGTGACAAATAAGTGCCACATGTTTTTATAAAACAATGGCTAAAGCCACTGCACCTGATTGTTGTTGTCACATAAACAAAAAAAAATACGTGGCTAAAAGGGTCCAAAGGCCATTTATTTGGCCACGGGTACAAAATATGTGTGGCTAAAACTAGTGTTTCTTACCTTTGGTCACATTTTTTTCAAAACAGTGGCTATGCATTAAAAAAAACCATGGACAAAGCCACTTTTTAACGTAGTGTAAATTACACGGAATGTCCTTTATGTTTTACTAAAATTTCAGATTAGGTCCTTTAACTAAAGTAGTTACATCAGACATCCTTTATGTTTTATATTTGTTTTAGAGAAGGTCATTTGTTACTAACGGGGTTAAAATTGTCCGTTAAGTCTGGGGTATTTCTGTCATTTTACAGCATCATTTAATAATTTTCATAAAACCCTAAAAAAGGAAAAAAAAAACTACCCTCTCTGTTCTAGCTGTGAATCTTTATTTCTTTCTCATTCATCTCTCTCTCAATAAATCCAAGAATGGACATCAAAGATCTATACACAGAATAAACACATCGTTGAATCAATTAACACTACATTTTATTAATCTCATTAACATTCGTTCCCCATGTGCATTCATCAATTTAGACAAAATCATTGATTTCAGTTTTAGATCTTAGGTACGGCAAAGAAGGCCGAACACTGCAAATCCGTCATACGAACACATTTTCAATTTTCAATCTCGTTGTAAATTGATAAAATTTTAAATCCGAACACTTTCGCATCCTTTCCGATTGTAACTCTCATTTCTAGTCAAGTTATGTCTGAACACTTTCGCATCAAAGTCAGAGCCACCGGTTGCGAACGGTGAAAACAATTCTCCGTCGAAGCATCGGACAGATAGACACTTCCGGCAACGGAACAATTTTACATCAGGCAGATAGAGGCTTCAGCCACCGGACTCCGAGCAGGAAGTTTGATGTGACTCCAGTGAGATCTGCGGTTTGGTTGCAATTATAGTTCAGTATTGACATGTTGTCATATTTAATGGGGGAATCATTTCTTCTAGTCATTGAGAAGCAGTCCGATTTGGAAAAAGAACAAGAAAATAAACGATCCAGAAAATAAAGATTTACTATTTTGTTTCTAAAAACTCTCCCGAAGATCACCTACTCGATGGCTAACAGTGATCGATACAATCTCCGACTGGGCTATCCGCCTAACGGAATTCACCCCGGTGAAGAGATAAGAGTGTTGCCCTAACTAGAAGGAAGAACATGCTTTGGAGCCCTAATCCGAGAGGACAAATATTTTTTTATTTTAATGTTTTATTGAAATGAGTTGACGCATTGACAAAAATACCCCTGACTTAACGAATGACTTTAACTCCGTTAGTAATAAATGACCTTCTCCAAAACAAGTATAAAACATAAAGGATGTCTTGTGTAACTACTTTAGTTAAAGGACCTACCTGAAATTTGTGTAAAACATAAAGGACCTTCAGTGTAATTTACTCTTTAAACAAAGATAGAAGATGAACAACCGAAAGAATTAACTATTTGAAAGGAGAGAAAAGAATTAACTATTTAAAAGGAGAGAAATTAAAAGGAGAAGAAGAAACTCATAATCTATCTTGAATGTGCAATATGAGTTCGTATGATGATGTGGAGAATTCGAATTAAAATTTTTGAACATATATAGAGGGGAAGGGAACTTATTTTCGGTAAAAATCAAAGTTTAAAAATTGATATTATCATATCAATTAATGGGATGGGTTCTATAGAAAACCAATATTTTGTAAAAACCAATATTTTGCAAAAACCAAGAAAAATTTTTATTTTTTTTTTAACTTTTTTTTTATAGTAGAGTTTTTTTTTAAGAAAACAGTATATGATATCTCATTAATCACAATACAATCAACAGAATATTCGTTTGATATGGCATCAGAGCCAGTCATCGTCCCCCTACCTTAACCCTAATTTTTTTACGGCCAGACAACTGCCCCTGCTGCTCTTCGATCAGTAGCATCTTCTGCTCTTTTCAATCTCATCTAAACAGCCCTTCTCACCCCTCATGTGATTCGGTTCTTTAACCTGCCCCTGTTGCTGCTCTTTGCTCCCATGGCCACTTTAGTTTCCTTTGATCAAAAGGAGAAGACCATTCACAACTCTCACAAGTTTGGGTTCACCCTCACCTCCACCAATTATGGCTACTGGAAAGCCATGATCACCCCTTTTCTGGTTACAAACAGCCTTTTTGGTTATGTGGACGGTTCTATTCCGTGCCCTCCCACCACCCTCACATCTAGGCCAGCCCCAACCACCGAGCAGCCTGCTCCAAATCCCGTCACCACCCCAAACCCTGATCATCCCATCTGGGTGGCCAATGACGCTCACATACGCATGCTCATCCTATCTACCATCTCTGAAGCTTCGTTCCAACACGTTCAGGGGTCAACATCCCGTGAATTATGGTTGTCCCTAGAGCGTGCATATGCCCCCCACACGGCCTCCCGTGAATATACTTTAAAAACACAGCTTCTTCGCATAGAGATGAAGTCGGATGAGTCCTCCTTGGACTATCTAACGCGGGAACAGGAGTATGCGACGGCTCTTGCCAACATTGGCGAGCCAATGAAAGAAAAAGATCTTGTCATGCTTGTCATCTCCGGCTTACGTGAAGAATATAATGGGCTGAAAACTATAGCCCTCTCGCGACAACTTTCCTTCAATGAGCTCCATGCCTTGTTTGCTGACCATGAGTTTATGCTCAAGAAGACAACCCCCGTTGCTCCGCCGACACAAGCTTTTCACACGGTTGCCAAACTTGTCGCTGCCTCCTCGTCAAAGCCTAACACGGATGCTATTCTAGTTGTTCAGCAACTTGCAGCACAACTCGGCCTCCAGCTCCAGCTTCCGCCGCAACCCCAGGCTTTCTTTGTAGGCCGACAACCTGCTGGTCGGAACAGGCAGCAACAATCACGCCAATCCGGAGCCCGTGAACGCAACAACAACACCAACAATCGTGGCAATCAGGGAGGTAATAGATTTCCTTGGGCAACTCACCATAATTCTGTTTCTGGTACTTGTAACAGGTGCGGAATAGGGCATGTTCCCTCACAATGCCCCAACCGGGACCCGGCTACAATCCGGTCCCGACCTCCTCCGTCTGCAAATTTTAGTGAATACAGGTCACAAGCGTCGAATATGTGGCTCCCGGACACAGGTTCTAGCCATCATGTCGCATCGGATATGTCCAACTTTGATACGGCCGAATCCTACTATGGAGGTGACAACCTCCGTGTTGGCAATGGTATGGGTCTCCCTATCCTTCATATTGGTTCTTCTCACATAAGATCACCTACAAAAACGTTTAACCTACTCAATATTCTTCATGTTCCGCACATTAAACAAAACCTCCTTTCAGTGCAAAAGTTCTGTTATGACAATAACGTTTATTTTGAATTTCATGCAACTTATTTTTCTATGAAGGACACGTCTACACACACTACCCTCCTCACGGGTCCGGCAACTGATGGACTCTACGCCTTCAAGTCTCCAAGTTTCCAGTTTCTTCCCAAAGTGTGCTTCTCCACCACCCGTGCTTCCCCGTCAACATGGCATCAAAGATTGGGTCACCCACATTCTCAACTTTTAAAGGCTATGTTGAAGATTAATAAGTTGCCATTGAAAAACAATTGTTTTAATAATTTTTGTGTTTCTTGTTCTGTTGGAAAATCCTCCAAATTGCATTTGTTACTGTCTCATTTTAAGAGTGCTAATATTTTAGACTTGGTCTTTTGTGATGTGTGGGGTCATTCTGTCGAGCCTTCATTTGAGGGTCCCAAGTATTTTATGTTATGCGTTGATCATTTTTCTAAGTACATGTGGTTTTTCCCTTTAAAAGCTAAATCTGATGTCTTCATCACATTTAAACAATTTATGCTAATGGTTGAACGACAATTCCAAACTAAATTAAAATCTATCCAAACCGATTGGGGGGGGGGGCGAATTCCGCAACCTATCCCCATTCTTTCTCAATCTTGGCATTCGACATCGTCTTTCATGCCCACACACGAGTGAGCAAAACGACATTATGGAACGCCGGCACCGACACGTTGTCGAAACCTGTCTCACGCTACTTGCTCAATCTCACGTTCCACGCCGTTTCTGGCATTTTGCCTTTGACACAGCTGTCTACCTTATCAACAGAATGCCCATGCGTTCAAACTCCTCCATTTCCCCATTCCAACATATATTTAATTGTCCACCTGACTACACATTCCTACGTGTCTTCGGGTCTCAGTGTTTCCCTCATCTCCGTCCATACAATCAAAACAAAATAGATTTTCGCTCTACTCTGTGCGTCTTTCTTGGCTACAGCCCCGCTCATCATGGCTACCGGTGTTTTGACCCCCTCACCGATCGCCTCTACATCTCTATGCATGTTCGCTTCAACGAACATTGCTTTCCGTTTAGCAAAACAACTACCCCACCGCCTCCAACACCCTCACCCGACCCTTATGTCTCCTCTTACCCCACCCCTATACCGCCCGACATTGACCCTCCACCAATCCCGCCACCATCCACCTCTGATCCCCCACAACCACCTTAACCAACAACGCAAACACCGCTCCGGACTTATAGCCGCCGAGCCAAATCCACCACCAACCCTACACAACCCACCGCCATCCCCACAACAGCCCCTACAAGAACCCGACCTCCCTTTCTCCGTCAGACCCCAAAACAACGCATCCCATACAATGCCTCCTCCTTTCATACTGTCAAATCTGATCCTGACACCGAGCCTTCTTCCTTCACTGTTGCCAACAACAATCCAAAGTGGCGCCAGGCCATGGAGGAAGAATATTCGGCCCTAATAAGAAATGGGACATGGTCGTTGGTTCCGCGGGTCCAAGGGGCTAATGTAGTTGACTGCAAGTGGCTGTATAAACTAAAAAAAGATGCCACAGGAGCCATCAGCCGTTACAAAGCGCGTTTAGTTGCAAAAGGATACAGGCAACAACCGGGTATAGACTTTCATGAAACCTTTAGCCCGGTTGTCAAGGCTACTACTATTCGGCTGGTTCTATCCCTCGCTGTTACTCAAAAATGGCATCTCAGACAACTTGACATTCAGAATGCCTTCTTACATGGTGACCTCAAGGAGACTGTTTATTTAAAACAACCACCAGGATTTGTGGATCCCCAAAAACCGGATCATGTATGCCTACTTCACAAGTCCCTTTATGGCCTAAAACAGGCCCCACGGGCTTGGTTTCATCGCCTGTCATCTGCCCTTCATCACCTTGGTTTTCGGGGGTCAAAACCGGACCACTCACTTTTCATTTACTCCTCTCGAGGCACCATCTTATATATGCTGGTTTACGTTGATGACATCATACTCACAGGAAACAATCCTCAGGCGATTGATCAGGTTGTTCACAAGCTCCGTAAGTCCTTTCCGGTTCAGGACATGGGTCGCCTTGCTTATTTTTTGGGCATTAAAATTGTTTACCATGGATCTGATCTCATCAAGTCTCAACAGAGGTACATCCTAGATATACTTCAGCGGGCTGGCCTCTCAGATGCTAAACCGGTTACTTCTCCAATCACAACTACTGCTAACCTTGCTTTAGGTGACAGCCCTCCGTGTGAGAATCCTATGAAGTATCGTCAAATTGTCGGAGCTCTCCAATATGTGACACTGTCCCGTCCCGACATTGCCTATTCTGTCAACAAAGTCTGCCAGTTCATGCACTCGCCCACAGAAAATCATTGGTCAACAGTGAAAAGGATCCTCCGTTACCTGAAAGGTACGGCTACACATGGTCTTCTCCGGTTCTTCATGCTTATGCTGATTCCACTCACAATAGTGTTATGGCCTTCTCGGACGCTGATTGGGCCGGGAATCCTGATGACCGTCGATCCACGGGGAGATATGCTATATACCTTGGGTCAAACATTATTTCATGGTCTGCTCGAAAACAGAAAACTGTATCTCGGTCATCTACAGAAGCTGAATACAAGGCCCTTGCTGATACGGTTGCTGAGATCACGTGGCTTCGGGCCCTGTTTCGTGAACTACATGTTTCAGTCTCATCTGCACCCACTTTGTGGTGTGATAACTTGGGTGCCACCTACTTAACTGCCAATCCTGTCTTCCATGCGCATACTAAGCATGTTGAAATTGATTTCCACTTTGTTAGAGAACAAATTACTTGGGGTAATCTTCAAGTTCAGTTCATCAGCACAGATGACCAGATTGCAGATGTCTTTACAAAGCCTCTGTCATCGCAGCGATTTGCCATGCTTCGGTCCAAGCTTAAGGTCGCTCCCCGGCCTTAGCTTGCGGGGGGATATTAGACAGAGTTTAGTATACTAATATATATTTATGTATTCTAGAGGGGTGTATTATGTATTTTCTCTTCTATTTATACTTGTATATGATATCTCATTAATCACAATACAATCAACAGAATATTCGTTTGATAATACAAAAGTTACATGATCAATTCATTAACAAGCCTTTCATAATTGATCATATGTTGATAGTTCACCACGACTTCCTTTAGTTTTAGGTCCTTAATAACAATTAAAAACTTATGGAATCATTAAATATTTATGCCCTTTATTTGATAAAAAAAAATGCATCATTTCATAAAGAAAGATGTTCAACCTTTTGATTTTATTAGCAATTGAAGTGAAACTCCCTATGGTAAGTTTCTTATTAACTTATATGTGAAATTGATTACTTGAGGGTACTGATATTATTGGAAAAACACACATAGAGAGAGATCATACCAAAAATATCTTAATGGTCAATACTATTGGTGAGAGGATATAATAGCTCGAATGGTATGAATGGAAAACATTAACAACTTGGTTATAATTATTTCCCAGTGCAAATTTTAGTCTTCACTGCCACTTTATGTGTAAATCTTATACACGTCCTTTTCTTGATTCTCTGCTATTGCAAAAAAAAATTTGATAATATTTTCTACTTTTGGAGCAAATTATGGTCATCCTTTTGAAAGTGTGTTAGTTATCATATATGCTGTTTATATTGTCCTTTCATTTAATTAGTACAACTCTTTGAATTTTATAATATTATTGTTTATTTGGTTTTATAATTGTATGTATATTTTTGAATTGATTTTTTAGTGACGCTTAACAACACTTATATAAAATGAATTTTTTTGTTGGTCTCATCAGGTTGGTTCTTCATATCCCTCTTGTTGCAACATTCGTCTTTGTTAGGTATGTTTCTTCTGTGCTTAATTGGTGTTGTTTGTGTATCGTATTGGCTTGAAGTAGTATTTAGTATATTGCATTATATAGAAGTTTTCCTTAATTTTTTTGACTTCTAGGAGTTCAACTTCAATTATCATTTAAATAGTGAAATCATTTGTAATGTATTTGTAGGCTAATGAGTTTAATCTTCATTTGTAAGAGTTAATGTTTAGATTCTATAATTAATTTATGTTTCTTATCTGCTTAATTGGTTCTGTTGTTTGAATGTTCTATTGGCTTGAAGTAGTATTCACTATATTGCACTTTGAAGGAGTTTTTCTTAACTGTTTCAACTTTTAGGAGCTTAACATGTCCAAAGTTAGTTTCTAAATGTGGATGGTTACTTTTATTTTTTTTATATATACAAGGTCACTTAAAATTCTTTGATATGTAGATGGAAGACGCGGGTTTAGAGGAACCTAAGCAGAAGAAGGCAATACAAACCACCATTCAGCGAACATTAAATAAAAGATCAAAACTTTTGGACCTGGGTTAAATAACGGTACTAACTTTTGTAAACAGGAAAATGGGGCATCATATAGGTGTTAGAAAAACTGGTACAATTATCAGTGGTGCAAAATCTTGGATATGTATGTGTGCACAAAATTTATATTATATGTTGTGCAAATTTTACCATATGACTGTTCTATATGTGCAAATCTTATTCGACCAATATTTTGGATATCATGTGATACGGCCCATCCACCATTGGATGAACCCACATCGCATGGGCCTAGCAGTCGACCCAAGAGAGCCACGAAGAGGCCTGCTAGGTTATCAGAATAAACATCAGAATCTTGGGAAGGAAGTTTGGAAGTGTAGCTCAAGACCCACGTTTCACCTGCATGACTTTTTCTATGTTTCTTTGCATGTTCTCCACTTAAGCATTTCTCCATGTTTCCTTAATTTTAGGCTAGAATCAGTTGTTACTTTCTTATTTATATTTTCGTTTGCATGAATAAAATAAGTACGAGAAAATTGCCCCAAGCCTAGCTTGTTATCTTCCTCTCATTATTCTTGGAGTTTGGCCTACTCGAAGGCTGTACCAATTGGGTGCTTTCATAGACGACCTCAATGCCGCCCCGTAAGGAGTCATCAATGGATGATTCTTCACCGTCCGTCATGGACAAACTCGATCAACTTATTGCTGCCGCCAACACCCAGAATGCCAATACCGCCTTCCAACTCGCTGCTCTTCTCGAAGTCACCACCAACTTAACCACCCAAGTGCAAGCCCTTGTTCAAAACCGCCAACCCGAACCTGATGATACTATCATCGTCACTAATACCGACACCCGTAACCAAGCCAATAACCCTAGACCCCCGAAAATCAATCTCCCCCTATTCGACGGATCGAATCCGCTCGACTGGATTTTCCAAGCGGAAAATTATTTTACCTATTACCAGATTGCGGTTACCCAACGCCTCGCCCTTTCTGTGTTTTATTTCACCGGGGAGGCACTTAGTTGGTATAAACACTTGGCCAAAAATGAACTTCTCGGTACCTGGCCTCAATTCAAACGGGCTCTCGAGCTTTGTTTTGGACCGTCCACTTATGAAAATCATGAAGCCACCCTATTCAAGCTCCATCAAACCACGACGGTTACCGCTTATCAAGCGGAATTTGAGAAAGTCAGTAACTGTGTTGATGGTCTTTCCCAACAAGCTTTGCGAAACTGTTTTATATCGGGTTTACGATCTGATATCCAAAACGAATTAGCATTGCTCAACCCTACGACCATTCATCAGGCATATGCCTTAGCTAAATTAGTGGAAGACAAAATAGCCCCACCTTCCAAAACCAAATACACGTCCTACTCTAAAACCCCCTCAACCGGCCCCACTTCTTCTTCCCTATCCTCTAATTCAAAACCTCTCCTGCCGTTACCCAATTCCACAAAACCCGCTCCATCCGTTCAATTCACCAAACTCTCCCCTGAAGCACTCGTCCAACGTCGCAAGGACGGACTGTGCTTTCGATGCCCTGAAAAGTTCTTCCCTGGTCATAAGTGTTCCCCACCTCAATTCCTCTTGTTTATCGATAACGACGACGACGTTCCCGACATGACCACACAACCCGATCCCCCTGATCCGAATCCCCCACCTCAGTTTTTGTCCCTTTCCGATGCAGCCTTCTTTGGCCTTTCTTCGTCGCAGACCTTACGTGTTACCGGATATATATCCGGTAAGCCAGTTACGGTATTGGTCGATTGTGGTAGCACCCACAACATCATCCAACCAAGGATCGCATCTGCTTTACATCTTCACACCCAACCAGTTCAACCCTTTTCAGTGATGGTTGGTAACGGAGAGCATATTTCATGTACAGGTTTTTGCCCGAATGTACCTCTTCGGCTATAACAATCGGAATTCCAGATTCCGTTCTTTATCCTCCTAGTCGAAGGCGCTGATGTTATTTTAGGTGTTGCATGGCTTGGCACACTTGGGAGACTATCGGCTGACTTCTCTATTCCCGAGCTCTCCTTCACCAAAGATGGCATCACTTGCACCCTCATAGGTGAACCAACAGTCCAGCCCGTATCCTCTAGTTCACTGTCTGTCCTTCTTCGCCATGGTTCTATAGCCTCTCTACACACATTATCCTACCAACCTATCACCACAACTCCATCCACAAATTCTTCCCAACCCTCATCTAGTGACCCAAATATCCTAGCATTGCTATCCCAGTTCCAAACAGTCTTTGAAGAAACCCGTTCTTTACCCCCCCCCCCCAATAGATCCCATGACCATCACATTCCCCTGACCAATGAATCCAAACCCGTTAATGTTAGACCCTACCGTTATCCCTATTTTCAGAAAAAGGTTATGACCCGACTCATCTCAGAAATGTTGCAAGATGGTGTCATACGCCCTAGCCAAAGTCCGTTTTCTTCATCGGTGCTTTTGGTAAAAAAGAAAGACGGTTCGTGGCGGTTCTGTGTCGACTACCGGGCATTGAATGCCGTCACTGTTCGAGATCGTTTTCCGATTCCCACAATTGACGAACTCTTGGACGAACTCAATGGCGCCACAGTTTTCTCAAAGATAGACCTCCGCTCGGGTTACCATCAAATCCGCGTTGCCGAAGCCGATATTCCTAAAACAGCCTTTCGCACACACGATGGTCACTATGAGTTTCTTGTCATGCCATTCGGTCTCACTAACGCTCCATCCACCTTTCAATCCGCTATGAATGATTTGTTCAGGTCCGTTCTTCGCCAGTTCGTTCTAGTGTTTTTTTATGACATTTTGATCTATAGTGACACAATGGAAAACCATCAGAAGCACCTCCAATTCGTTTTCCAAACACTATTGGATAACAAATTTCATGCAAAACCATCCAAGTGTGTTTTCGGAGTGTCGGAGATATCGTTTCAGGGTCATCGCATATCCGCCGTAGGTGTTTCACCGGAGCCAGATAAAATTGCTTCCATTCAACAGTGGCATGTACCCACCACCCTTACGGAGTTGCGGGCTTTTCTCGGGTTAACGGGGTACTATCGTCGTTTTGTTTATCCATAAGCGAAGATCGCGGCACCCTTGACTGATATTCTTAAATTGAAATCTTTTTCCTGGAGTGAAGAGGCTCAGGAAGCATTTGTAGAGCTCAAGCATCAAATGGAGCATTTAGTCACTTTAGCTCTCCCTGATTTCACTAAAGAATTTGATGTCACAACTGATGCATCTGGCTACGCCATCGGTGCAGTTCTATCTCAATTTAATAGGCCAATTGCTTTTTTTAGCAAAAAGTTGTGTCCGTCTATGCAGGCCCAATCGACCTACAACAAAGAGTTCTATGCCCTCACAGAAGCAGTTAAGAAATGGCGTCAATATCTACTCGGAAGGAAATTTTGGATATTCACAGACCATCATAGCCTAAAGCATCTCTTAACTCAAAATCTACACACCACGGAACAACAGAAATGGCTAACCAAACTTATGGGGTACGACTTTGAAGTGCATTTTAAACCATGTAAGGATAATGATGTCGCCGATGCTTTAAGTCGGGTGGATTTACCGGTGGTTATGGCGATATCGCACCCCATAGCTCCATGGCTCAACGATATCCGCACTTATTTCCAAACAAACGCAACAGGCCAACAACTGATACGGCAAGTTCAGGAGGATCCCGGTTCTTTTCCTCACCATTCATTGCGTGATGGCTTAGTCTATGTCAACGGTAGAGTTATGGTTCCACTTATTCCCACACTAAGGCAACAACTATTGGAGGAGTTCCATGCTTCTGTGTTGGGGGGACACGCAGGGATTAACGCCACCACCAGGCGTATTTCCTCCTCTTTTTCGTGGCTAGGTTTGAAGAAGGACGTTGCCAAATACGTCAAAGAGTGCCCCGTATGCCAAGCGACCAAGTCGCCGAACCATAAGCCATATGGACTGTTGCAGCCGCTACCAGTACCCGATAAGCCTTGGCTTGACATTTCCATGGACTTCATAACACATCTTCCAAGCTCCAATGGCAAGACGGCAATATGGGTCATTGTAGATTGCTTCTCAAAGTATGCACATTTCATTCCTTTACCGACTCATTATACAGCTCATTCTATAGCCTCACTGTTTATGCGTGAGATATACCGTCTCCATGGGCTACCAAACACGATCGTTTCGGATCGAGACCCAATTTTTATTAGTCAGTTTTGGAAGGAATTGTTCAAACAAGCCGGTACTACATTGTTACACTCGAGTGCTTATCACCCCCAAACGGATGGACAATCTGAGGTAGTTAACCGGTGTTTGGAAGCATATCTCCGAGCCTTCGTCTTTGATGAACCTACTTCGTGGCAAAGGTATCTTTATCTCGCGGAATTTTCTTATAACACCTCTTTTCATTCGTCAATAAATATGACTCCTTTCATAGCGGTGTATGGGCGAGATGCTACTGTTCTCTATGACTATTTACCAGGCAACATTAAAACCGCCTCAATTGAATCATCCTTGGTTGAACATGATCGGATATTGAATAATCTGAAGACTGCCATGGATAATGCAAGAGCCCGGATGGTTCGACAGGCCAACAAGAAAAGGATGGATAAGGAATTTGCAGTCAATGATTGGGTTTATTTACGTCTACAGGACTACCGACAAGAAATCGATGTCGACTAGACAACATCGGAAACTCGCTCGTCGGTTTTTTGGTCCCTATAAAATTTTGGAACGTATCGGTCAGACGGCGTATCGGCTAGAACTTCCGGCTACATCGAAGATCCACCCGGTATTCCACATTTCCTTATTAAAGAAGGCGGAGGGAAACCCACTGGCAAGAAAGGGTGACATCCTCAAATTTGGTCATGAAGGACAACTTCGATTCCTACCAGAAGCAATTGTAGATACTCGTACTGATGTGGATGGCAATGTTCAGGTCTTAATCAAATGGGAGAATCAAACATTAGAAGAGTCCACTTGGGAGTCACTAGAAGAAATGAAGTTAATGTTTCCTGCATTCACCAACATTGAGGACCATGTTGCATCTAAAGAGGGGGGTGATGATACGGCCCATCCACCATTGGATGAACCCACATCGCATGGGCCTAACAGTCGACCCAAGAGAGCCACGAAGAGGCCTGCTAGGTTATCAGAATAAACATCAGAATCTTGGGAAGGAAGTTTGGAAGTGTAGCTCAAGACCCACGTTTCACCTGCATGACTTTTTCTATGTTTCTTTGCATGTTCTCCACTTAAGCATTTCTTCATGTTTCCTTAATTTTAGGCTAGAATCAGTTGTTACTTTCTTATTTATATTTTCGTTTGCATGAATAAAAAAAGTACGAGAAAATTGCCCCAAGCCTAGCTTGTTATCTTCCTCGCATTATTCTTGGAGTTTGGCCTACTCGAAGGCTGTACCATCATGTGTGTAACATTCTTCAGGCACCATTTCGTGGTTCTATGTGTAAATATAAGAGCCGCCTACAATAGAGAATTTGGTTTGATTGGAGGCGTATTACCACCAATATCATAATCAAATCAGTTAATGTTCACAAACCAACAAAAATGAATAGATACGTAACAAATGAGATGTTAAAGGTAGTACATAATAAGTTCGTGTTTTCTAATTTGTAACTTTTATAATTTTTTTCTTTTAAACATGTATTTCTTTTACTTAAAACTTAATTGTTGTATTTAATTTTCACGAGCAAAAGACTCGCGCGTTGCTGCGGGTTGAAACTTTTTCTGATACATATACATTCAATACGAAGGATAAAATGGTCAAAACAAACTGTTATCTTTTATATATGTATGTATTGCCACGTAAAGTGATACTCGATGTTACCGGAGCATCAACGTAGTCTTTTGGTGTGTTATAAGGAGCAGAGCCACATATCACAACGAATAACAAAAAAAAAGTGTGGGCTGCAAAGCTAAGTGGCGCTACAGGAATCGACTGCTAATTGGATTATAATGGCTGCAAAAAATTACCACGCCAGGAACAACCCACAAAGCTAGATAAAGTTAAGAATATAGGACATGAAGTTAATACAAAATTCAGCAAGCTAGCCACTTACATGAAAACTTATCATTGCATCATGAACAACACATACATACTATGACTTCTACGTGGAGCTATGAAAACAATGAAGATAAATTGTACCTTTAAACCAAGAACAATACATAACATAAATAAGACCTGCAAATAAGATACACTAAGACAGATTAGAACCCCAAGGGTGTACATAATTTTTAAAATTAAATTCAAACAAAAAAGAAAAGTTAGAAAATAAATTTTTAATAGCTGAGGTAAGAAAAATAAGATAAGAAAAATAAGAAAAATAATTTGTTCATGATTTTTTTCATGGATTTTCCATTTAATTTCCTCAAGTAGAAACTAAACACAAACATGTTATTTTGGTCATTGTTAAAATAAATAGCTGATGTGAAGTGAAATGTAAGAATTTAAATTTAGACATAAAAAAAGTGGTTAGATTGCTATAATTGATTTATGAAGGTCTACAACACTAGTTTAAACAAACTTGTACCTTTGGGTTGGCCACTCTTCTTATACTTCTTTAATTCTTTAGCAAAATCATCCAAGCACATTGTATAACCAAGAGCATGAATATGGATGCCATGATAAGGCATAAAAATATGACAATTTACCTCACAATATAGGAACCGCAAATAGATTCGAAATAGTTAGTTGCATAGTTCAGATTTTTACTTTGTTTAGTAAATCTATATTAAGAGATGTGCAATTTTTATTTCAAATCTGCAATTTTTTTTTCAATATGACTTGAAATTCATGGAGTGATCGTAATAGTCTTTCATGTAAAACTGTATGTAATTAACATTAAGACTCGTAATAAGTTTCATATTTATATCCGAAGTACCTTAAACTGATAATTAAATACAGCTAAACTAAACTTATTTAATGGCCAAAACCTAAAAAATTCATTAGAAATAGCAATAGATAGAACCAAAAGTGAATTAACCTTTTTCTTAGAAAGGAATGTATTCTGTATATTCATTGTATGTCTCTTGATAGTTTTAGGTTATTTGGTTTCCATATTTTCACATATGTAACCTGTATATATCTTGATTGTATTGTGAATAGAAATCATCAATTATTCAAACTTTTACATGGTATCACGAGCCTTACCCTAAATTTCGTGTGCCTCCCTCCCTCCTGTCGCAGCTTCGGTTGCCCCCCACCCATCTCTGCGTCGTTCGATTTTTTTCTGATCACCTTCATCTGTTTCGATGGATGCCACCAACAAAGACACCGCCAAGGATGTCACCACTAAACCGGCGGCCATTCATACGGCGTATACCGTCTCCAATATCCAACACAAGGTTCGAGTGTTGGACGGAACCAAACTTTCTTACTCTCAATGGGGAAACTTGTTTATCCTCAATGCTCAGGCACATGACGTGAGCCAGCATATTGACGGCACTCTGGCTCCAGAAAAGACCAGCGCCGAGTATGCTTCTTGGTTGAATCTAGATTCACTTGTCCTCCAGTGGATATACGGAACTCTTTCTGACGATCTCTTGGGTCGTGTTCTCGTAAACAAATCCACCGACCTCGAAGCATGGAACAGGGTCAAACAATTGTTTCTGAATAATAAGGGCTCTCGGGCCGCTGCCCTTGAGCATGCTTTTACCACCCTCACTCTTCGTTCAATGCCGTCTCTCGAGGCGTATTGTCAACGACTCAAAGATTTGGGTGATCAACTTACCGCCGTTGATAGTCCTATGAACGATCAACGACTTGTTCTTTAACTTGTTCGTGGTCATTCCTGCAGAGTTCGACACCGTCGCCTCCTACATAAATCAAACCCTACCCACTTGGGATGCTGCATGCCACATGTTACAAACCAAGCAGTTGAGACAAACCGCTCGTGAAACCCTTGCACCACCCACTCCTGTTGCTGCCACTATCGAGACTCCCAACCCCCCTCCTGACAATAACCGTCGCCCCTACCCCAACCGTAATCCCGGTCGGCGCCCTCGCAACAATAACGATCAGCGGACTCGGGGGTCTAATGGTCCCCCTGGCAATAGTCGTGGACAGCAGCAGCACGGGCCTTCCCAGCCGCCACCATGGGGTGCACCTCCATTCATGCAACCTAACTTTTGGCCTAATTATTGGCCCATGCCAAACATGCCCCCATGTCCATATCCTACCCAAGTCGGGTGGGCTAATCAGTGGCCCAACAGCAATCGGCCCAGCTCCTCTTGCAATCCGCCCGTGACTGCACCAAAAGAAGACCCTCAAGCCCACCTTACTGATTTGAACCCGTTCGATCCGAAGGCTCTCAACGCCACTTTTGCTGCCATGAACACGGAGTCAACCCGAAGACCAATGGTACATGGATACGGGGGCATCTCAACACGTCACTGGCGATGAAGGTAAAATCCAAACTCCTAGTTTTATGACATCTATTAATTCTATACGCGTCGGTAATGGTCAGCAAATTCCAGTGCATGGGTAGGGTAGTTCCATCCTTCCCTCCCCATCGAAACCATTGCACCTTAACAATATTTTATACACACCTAATATTGTTAAAAACCTTATATTTGTCCGTCAATTCACAACTGATAATTCTGTTTCTATCGAATTTGACCCGTTTGGTTTTTCTGTTAAAGATCTTACAGATGTGACTCTCCTTACGAGGCATAACAACACCAGCCATCTCTACCCGCTCTCCAACGTTGCTTCCGCATTTTCAGTTTCCCAAGACAAAGATTTTTGGCATGACCGTTTAGGTCATCCAGGCTTACCTGTTTTTAATTTTTTGTCTTTCAATAAATTAATTCCATGTGATAAACGCATTCGTGCGTCACTTTGTCACTCTTGTCAAACTTCGAAACATAAACGGTTGCCTTTTGTTTCTTCCCAACATATTGTTATTTTGCCTTTTGATATCATCAATTGTGACCTCTGGACATCTCCGGTTGCAAGTAATCAAGGTTATAAATATTACATGGTCCTAGTGGATGCCAAAACTCATTTTACTTGGGTGTACCCGTTAAAGTATAAATCTGAAACCTTTCACAAATTTACCCAATTTCATGAATACATTCTCACACAATTTCAAATGTCCATAAAATCTTTCCAATGTGACCTAGAGGGTGAGTTCGATAATAATGATTTTAAAAAGTTTGCATCCACTAATGGTCTGCAGTTTAGGTTTGCTTGTCCCCAAACCTCCTAGCAAAACGGCAGATCCGAACGCATGATCCGACGCCTTAATGAGATCATGCTCACCCTCTTGCAACATGCCTCTCTACCCACTTCCTATTGGGTCGAAGCCCTTCATGCAGCCACTTACCTTCACAACATCTTGCCTACCACCTTGCTTCACAATCTCACTCCCACTGCTGCCCTCTATAACCGCCACCCAACATATAACCATCTGCGGGTTTTTGGTTACGCATGTTACCCCAATACAACCACTACCCGTCCGCACAAACTAGCCCCACGTTCTACTTTGTGCGTAGTCCTCGGGTACCCCGTCGACTTTCGGGGATACCGTTGCCTCGAGCTATCCCTAAAATATAGGACAGTTGGTTATATTATTTCAGGATGCTCGCCAGAAGCTCAAAGGATCCTGAACTACAGTTATCGATTAACCGTTACAATTGTCCACGTGTCTTAATTGATTGCAGGTATTAAGGGACGTGTAAATGATGGCTAAAGACTCGGTCAAGGCTTTATGGGACGTGTTGTAACTGACTCCAACGTTCACAAAGACTTGAAGACTCAATCCCTAGTTTTTAGCCTAGTTAGTTGATGCATTTTTGACTATTTAAACGAGCTCTAGGTCATTCATTCAGGGGGACACACACAACACACGATACTCGCTATCAAAACTCTCTGTAACACTTAGATTTCGAGCTCATTTACTTTGTACCAAATACTTTCATCATATAAAAGTTTTAGGAGGCAGGTACTTTGAACCGGCCCCCGAGGTTTTTTGCTAGGCTCCTTGAGGATACTCAAGGATTCCTGGATTTTCCCTCGTTACATCCTCGTGTCAATCTTCAAATTTACATTTCTATCTTTATTTACATCAAACACTCTACCTCACTTACAAAGTTTGATCAACTAATTGCTTAGGCAGTTTTTGACCAAAACAATTTGGCGCCCACCGTGGGGCAAACGGTGTTTGAATTCGATTAAGAGCCTTGATCTTCTTCCCATTACCGATTCTTGAAAATGTCGACTCAACCAAAATTCACCTCAAAATCTGTTTCATCCTCTAAGCCCACTGTCAACGCTGGTCTCCCCCCAATGATGAAGAAAGTGGCTGATACTAATGCTAAAGGAGTGGAATACCCCACTTTTACTGGATCTCAAGGTACGTCCACTGACTCTACTATTTCTAATAACGATCTCTATGTTTTGATCAGGCAAATGAAGGCCCATGCGGATGAACAAACCAAAACTAACGAGAGAATGATGAAGGAGATCATGGAATTGAAGAAATCGAAGAAACCAGTAGAGGAAATCAGCCCTTTGATCCCAAAATCATTCGGGTTTAACTCTCCGGAAATATCGGAGCAGCCGAAACAGAAAGTAAATCCCTCTACTGTTCAAAAGTCAGGTATTGCAACAGTTACCACTGCAGGATCCTCAGGCACTCAGCATCAGAAGACTTCCAGGACGATGGATCTGGAATACTCTGGATTCTACTCTGAGCAACCCCCAGAATCTTACTACAGCGAATATGGAAGTCAGCAGCCGCCGAGATGCTCAAGTCAGCAACCAGCCGGGTTTTTAAACCATCGGGTGCCAGCAGTCTCAATGCATCAATCCGCATCTCGACCACAACAATTCGCGGCAACAAACCTACATGAGCCTTGGAGTCAGCAGTCAGCAATGCCTACTCCACAGATGCTACAGGGATCTTCATCTCAGCCATTCCAACCATACCGGAGCCGCTTCCGAGCAGCTCAGGATCCTCAAGGATCCTTATTTTCTAACCCTACTGTCTCTGCAGGCATATTCCCAGGTTCATCTCAGGAGATGCATGAAGGAGACTTTATCCCCATGCAAATGGGAACCACGACTGAGCCGACCATCCTTAGGGATGCTGAATATGGACCCCAGATCCATCTCCAAACTTCCAGGGCCGGTAACAACTTCGATAATTTCTATGTACACCCTAACCAAGGAACTGTGCAGGATGCAGGTATCAACCCGACTATTGCTAGGGAACTTCAGAGGTTAAAGGATATGATCTCAAGTGTTCCTGGTGTTATTCGTCCAATTCCTGAAGTGCCAGCAGGCAGCCACAGAGTTTCTAGATTTGCATGGCCCATTTGTGACGTGGAGATACCAAAAAGATTTCAAACTCCCAACATGAAACTCTACGACGGGACCACAGATCCTGAGGAACACGTGGCACAATATAGGGAACGGATGGAGATCAACCCCATTCCTGTAAACATCAAAGAAGCTTGCTTATGCAAGGGATTCGGCTCAACACTAACAGGACCAGCCTTGAAATGGCTACTCAGTATCCCTCCTAATACTATTACATCCTTTCCTCATTTGGTTAACTTATTTAATAACCAGTTTTCTTGCAGCAGGAGCTTTGAGAAGCTCACGGGTGACTTGTACAGGATAGTTCAGAAATCCAATGAATCCCTAAGGGATTATGTGGCCAGATTCGGTCGAGAAGCACTGGATATCCCTAACCTGGATATGGCTGCTGCTGTAGAAGCCTTCAAAATGGGGATTAGAGGGGATTCCCGATTTTATGATGATTTGGTTATGACTCCTTGCAGGAACCTTGATGAAGTCAGAACAAGGGCATTGAGATTCATCAGATTAGAAGATGACAAGAAGGTCCAGAAAAGAGGCGATGAATCATTAGGCAGGAGAACAGATTCTCCCGGAAAGCAACAACGAACCAAACCCTATTACAGGAATGATAATCCCAGGGTTAATGCAGTTGAAGATGATGACGACGAGGAAGACTTCCCAAAGGTATCTGATTACTGTTTTTCGGTTGACACAAGTGGTTTGTTATGTGCCTTGCAGGATCTAGGTGATAAAGCCAGGTGGCCAAGAAAATCGGATAAACAAGGATCATGGAAAGATAAGTCTAAATGGTGTGCCTACCACGAAGACTTTGGGCACTTAACAGATGATTGCATAGCACTTCGGAAAGAAATCAGTTACCTGCTCAGCAAGGGGCATCTCAAGGAATTGTTCGGCAGAAAGAAGAGTAAAACTCAAGAAGCTGCTGAGCTGCCCAAAAGAGCGCAATCACCACCAGCAGATGCCAAAGTGATCAACTTCATCTCCGGAGGATCTGACATATGTGGAGCCTCTTTCTCATCAGCAAAAAGACATGCCAAGGAGGCTAAAATGGATCAAGGCAGTCGACCAAAGAAGAATGCAATATTGACTGAAGACAAAGTCATTTCTTTTGACGAAACTGATAAGCAAGACATCCAGGACCCTCATCATGACAGTCTGGTAATTACATTGTGTATTGCTAACCATTATGTTCGCAGGATCCTGATAGACAATGGCAGTTCGGTCAACATTATCCAATTGGACGTGCTTAAGAAGATGAGCATTCCCGAAGAAGAGATAATTCCAAGATCCTCAGTGTTAGTAGGATTTAGCGGAGAAACCAAGCATACGGTTGGAGACATCAGACTTCCTGTTTACATTGAAGGGGTCAACTCCATGCAGAAATTCTGCGTTATTGACTCCCTTCCTTGTTGCAACGTAATCTTGGGAAGGCCATGGATCCATGACATGAAAGCAGTTCCATCTACCTATCATCAATGTGTGAAGCTTCCCACACCTTGGGGAGTTGTAAGAATACTAAGTGATCAACAAGAAGCCAAAGACTGCTACACTTCTGCTATGAAGAACACTATCAAGTCAAAGCCAGCATAGCAATTAAAGAAACCAGCACGAAGAATTCAGATGACGAAGGAATTGGAGACCAAAGAAGTTCAACTCAATCCTGAAGATCCTGAAATCAAAGTGCTGGTAGGAACAAATATTCCTGAGGATACTGAGGAGCAGCTCGTGAGCCTCTTAAAGTCCAGAGTCACAACATTTGCATGGAAACATGAAGACATGACAGGTATATCCAAAGATATTATTACTCATAAACTTGGTATAGATGAATCTTTCAGGCCAATACATCAGAAGAGAAGAAAGTTCGCTCCTGAGAGAAACATCATAATCCAAGAGGAAGTTGACAGGCTGCTCAAATCAAAAATGATCAGAGAAGTTAAGTATCCTCGCTGGTTGGCTAATGTGGTGGTAGTCCAAAAGAAGAATGGTAAGTGGAGGGTATGTGTAGATTACACAGACCTAAACAAGGCCTGCCCTAAAGACCCATTCCCTCTACCGCATATTGATTCTATGGTGGACGCAACTGCTGGGCATGAGATGCTAACTTTTATGGACGCATCTTCGGGCTTTCAACAAATTCAAATGGAACCATCAGATCAGGAAGACACAGCCTTCATGACCCCTACAGGTATTTATTGTTATATTGCAATGCCTTTTGGTTTACGAAATGCAGGTGCCACATACCAAAGGCTAGTCAACATGATGTTTAAAGACAAGCTGGGGGACACCATGGAAGTATACATCGATGATATGGTGGTGAAATCGAAAAAAGCGAAGGACCACCCTAGAGATCTTGAAGCTGCTTTTGATATCCTGGACCAATTCAACATGAAATTGAATCCTTCCAAGTGCCATTTCGGAGTAAGAGCCGGCAAGTTTTTAGGCTTTATGGTTACTGAAAGGGGAATTGAGGCCAGCCCTGAGCAAATCCAAGCAATCATAAACCTGAAGTCTCCAACAAATGTCAAAGAAGTTCAGAGACTAACTGGCAGAGTGGCAGCGCTCAACAGGTTCATATCGAGATCGTCTGAAAAGAGCAAAGAATTCTATGACATATTGAAGAAGAATAAAAAGTTCGAATGGGGTGAGAAACACGAAGCAGCTCTGAGCTCCTTGAAAGAATATTTATCATCCGCTCCACTTCTAATGCAACCAGTCAAGGGCGAACCACTATCCCTCTATTTAGCAGTCTCAGGCAGCTCAGTAAGTGCTGTGCTTGTGAAAGATCATGAGGGACAACAACATCCGGTATATTATGTAAGCAAAACACTATTAGATGCTGAAACCAGGTATTCTTATTTGGAAAAATTGATTTTAGCTCTTGTCATGGCTTCACAAAAATTAAGACATTACTTTGAAACTCATGTTATTTACGTGAAAACTAACTATCCTGTTAAGTGTGTCTTGAGAAAACCAGAAATGTCAGGTAGAATGGCGAAATGGGCAGTTAAATTAAGTGCCTATGATATCATATATGAGCCAAGAACAGCAATCAAGTCACAAGCCCTTGCAGATTTTGTGGCTGATTTCAGCAGCGACATACTGCCAGAAGTTGAACTTGAGGTCAAGCAGCTCGAAGAAGCTTCAGGCAGCTGGATACTATATACAGATGGAGCATCTAACGTTAGAGGAACAGGACTTGGTGTGCTACTGAAATCGCCACAGGGGGACATTATCCCTCTATCTATCCATTGTGAATTCAAAGCCACCAACAATGAAGCTGAATACGAAGCTTTAATTGCAGGATTACAACTCGCTAAAGATATGGATATCCAACACATTCAAGTTTTTATTGACTCCTTGTTATTAACTAACCAATTTAATGGATCCTATGCAGTGAAAGGCGAAAGGCTAACCAAATATCTGGACCTTGTAAAACAATTAGCATTATCTTTTGAAAATTGCAGCATATCACAGGTACCCAGAGAAGAAAACGCAGAAGCTGATGCTTTGGCAAATTTAGCATCATCTTTAAGGATCCCAGAAGGTGTCAAGATTCCCATAACTCACATCCTGACACCAGCAATTGAAGAACAAGAAGTTAATGATGTTACAACAGATAAAGATCAAGAAATGACAGACTCCCAGGATCCTCAAGAATCCTGGACTTACCCTATCAGGAGATTTATCCAAGAAGGAGAAATCCCAAAAAACGAGAACTCCAGACTCTTCCGAACAAAGGTAATTCCATATTCAATAATAAATGGTATCTTATACAAGAAATCTCTTGCAGGACCATACTTGAGATGCCTCGAGCAGCCTGAAGCACATGCGGTACTTCAGGATATTCATGAAGGTGATTGTGGCAATCACACTGGGGGCAGATCACTCTTTTCCAAGGTATTGAGGACAGGATACTACTGGCCCTACTATGAAAAAGGATGCAATGGCCTTTGTTCAGAAGTGTGATGCATGCCAGCGGCACGGCAATATCCTCCATCAGCCTGCTGAGCCGCTTCATTCAATATCGTCTCCGTGGCCGTTCATGAAATGGGGCATGGATATAGTTGGTAAGCTGCCTGTAGCACCTGGAGGAAAAGTCTTCATGCTGGCTATGACAGACTACTTTTCTAAGTGGATTGAAGCCGAAGCTTTTGTTCAAGTTAGAGAAAAGGAAGTAATTTCCTTTATCAAAAGGAATATCTTAACAAGATTTGGAATTCCATCAGAAATAGTGTGCGACAATGGATCTCAATTTATTGGAAAAAGGACAACAAGTTTTTGTGAGGCATGGGGCATCAAGATGGTAACTTCAACTCCCATACATCCACAAGCTAACGGCCAAGCAGAATCGAGCAATAAGATTATCATCAATAACCTCAAGAAGAAGCTAGGAGACAAGAAAGGAAAATGGGCTGAAGAGCTACCTTTCGTATTATGGGCTGACAGAACGACCTCCAAAAATGCTACTGGTCGAACACCATTTTCCTTAGTGTTTGGCTCAGAAGCTGTAATACCCACTGAAATGGTGATGCCAACTGCCAGAACAAGCTGCCGGGATTTTGAAGCCAATAAGCAAGAGCTCCTTGAAGATCTTGAAACGATAAATGAAGTCAGAGACCTCGCAAAATTCCGGATGGCAGCATACCAGCAAAGGATAGCCAAGTCTTACAACAGGAATCTCAGGATCAGAAGATTTCAAGTAGGAGATCTGGTACTCAGGAAAGCTTTTCAAAATACGACCAATCCAGCACATGGGAAACTCGCACCTAAATGGGAAGGACCCTACCTAGTGGATTCAGAAGCTGGAAAGGGAGCATATAGATTGGCTACTATGGAAGGTGAGCTGCTCCCAAGAGCTTGGAATGCAATTCACTTGAAGTTATATTTTATGTAAGTGCTTTCTAGATCCTTTGAGCATATCAAGGAATCCTTGTCTAAACTTCAAAGACCTCAGGTATGACTTTAACCATTATTTTAATTTCATATTATTATTTTTGTGAAGTAATTACTGACTTAAGCATCGGAGGGGTGTTAGCCAAACTAACACCCACCCCTCACCGAGCCTTGAAGTGTTTTGCAGCTGTTCGGAGCATCCTGTCATAAGTTAGAGGCTGATCACCTCTTCTAAGTCAAATGCATTCTGAATGCAATCAAAGGTTTAGGAGGTTTTCACCTTCTCGTTCACTAATGGGAATCGCCAGGAGCGCAAGACCCTCGCCAGGAGCGCACGATGGTGGCCTATGGTTCAAGGTGGTGCGACCAGTCCATCTGAGGGTGGCTGATAATTTCATCACTGTTGGCCATAGAGTGCACTTCAAAATGGGTGGCAGACGTGTCATCTCGAAAAGATTCTAAGGTTTTTGGCATTTTCATGTCAACCAAGGTTTAGGCACATTCGTGTCTCTCAAGTTTTTGGGCTTGACCCCAGTTGGCTTAGTCCCAAGTATTTTTGAGCTTGTCCTCAGAATAACACAGGTTTTTAATGTTCTCACATTAACTAAGGTTTAGGCACTTTCGTGTCTCTCAAGTTTTTGGGCTTGACCCCAGTTGGCTTAGACCCAAGACTTATAAAGCATTTCGTACCTCAGAAGACAAGGTTGGGCTTGACCCCTGTTTGACTTGTTCCTAAGTACTCAAGACTTATTCTCAGATTCATCGGAATTTCATCAAGTATATCTTAAGGATTCCTAAGGATCCTCATGGATCCTGGTTATCTCGACAGTTGAATTACTTTTGAACAGGTGACATTGGTACTGCGCATATTGCATATTTTTATTACTAACCAAGTATTGGCTAACATCATGGTTTGTTAACATTGACAAAGTTTTATGGGCTTTGGAATTTTTAAACTAAACATCCTGTAGGATCCTCATTCAAACATTTTTCAAAATAACCAAAAATATACATAACACACCATGATGATCAAAATACTACTAAGTCATATATATGCAGGAAATACAAAAAGAGCAATCGACAGGGTTCCGACTGATGTATGGGGAAGACAACAACTTGGAGTTATTTATGGGGAAATCACATGAGAAGTTGTGTTGCTATCAAATCAGGAGCTAATGAGTCACCTTCGTAATTATTTCAAGAGATGACGTTGAGTTTGAATTTTTACAGCCGTCTTCTTGGTCGACAACTGTTAAAATTCAGGGGCAATTGTTAGGGCTGATAATCCGGGATCCTGGCGGCAGCTCGAATGGTTTGGTATCCTTACGCAAGTTCAGGATCCTGGCAGGTTCAAGCATCTCGGAATTACAGTTATCAACTAACCCGTTTGTTTTTCCCATGTGTCTTATTAATTGCAGGGTCAAAGAAACGCGTAGACAAGCCTTAAGACTCGGACAAATGATATAGAACGTGACTAAGTGGTCCACAACGTTCATATTGCACTACAACAAAAGTAGCTTGATAGGACACCCAAAAAGGTCCTAAAATGTTATTTTTTAGGACGCATGAGATAATAGGACCACTAATAAAAGTGTCCTTTCTAAAGGGGTCCTATAAACTTAGAGCGTCCTAATAAACCATAAAATAGGACACGTTATAGCGTCCTAATAAACCACAAAATAGGACATGTTAGAGTGTCCTAATAAACCACAAAATATGACACATAATAGCGTCCTAATAAACCACAAAATAGGATACTTTATAAGGTTTTAAGATGCATATGAGCATACCTACTTTAAGGACGATTACCAACATCCTTAAAATTGTTCTCATTAACATGATTTATAAATACAAATAAGGTACCATCAACTTATCGATAGATAAACTTCAACTAACTGAATAAATAAAGTTTAATTATCATTGAAATAAGTCATTTCAATAACAAAAGAATTAAACAAAAATAAGTTATAATATTATTATCCAAGATCCTAACATTAAACAACTTAAAGTAATAAACGACACTAGAAGAATACAGTCTTCAGTCATCATGCATCCTTCTCACTCGTCACAAACCACCTACAAATTAATCATCCATATATAACCCAAAAATACAATGCTTATTTCGGTTAGTAGTCATTACTTCAGAGCAGTCAAATAAATCCAAAACTTCTAATACTTCTTTAACTGTAATTCAAAAGTCAAATGAAATTAACCTTTACCAATCAGGAAGATATCCGAATGAAGCCTGCGATAAGAAAAAAACGAAACTTAAATCAAAGAACAATTTTAAACCACTGTGATATGCATACAAAATTATATATATACCATTAGTATTACATCTAATACACTATGGATAGAAACAATATAGCAAAAGAATTAATGGGAAGAAACAAAACAGAAGTCTAACCCTACTTCATTTTCTTGGAATTATACCAGAGCCCAAAACTTTCCTTACTACATAAACTAAACATCTCTCCACCTACAAAACAACTACAAGATCAGATTAAATTAACATAATAAAAAATAAAATAAAAGAGAATGGAATGCTTTTTCAATGATGGAGCAGTTTCAGTTTCTGACATTACTTCACTTCATCCTGAAAACTTTAAATGGATAATATACAATATACAGTCTTATAATAATATATAATTATACATAAGAACCCAATGACACTACCTCAATGACGATCTCTTCTACACGCCTACTGAATGCATTATGGTCCATTTGTTATGATCCCTAAATTGTGAAAGAAAGAGATCTTTAGAAATCATACCAGATGCAGCCATCGGATATGGTAAAATCCACATGCAGGTCGTAGATGCAAACAAATCCACTAAAACAAATCACTCTAAGAAATTGAAGTCTGATATAACAAAGAAAATTGAAACAAAAATACCCAAATGAAGAAAAAAAAAACTCACCACACATTATATAAACTAACAAAGGTTTAACATTCCTACACCTAAGAAGACATATTACAAAGAAAATTAAGAAAAACAAATAAAATCACAAACCTGGAACAGAAACGAATAAGAATCATGCATAGCCCATAGCCAAACAGCAACACACGAATCAGTATAGGACGAAGCGACCACCTGATCAGAAACCAATCCTAAGAGAACTAAGCGTGATATTCGTAACAGATCCTGGATTAGTAAATAATTATATTCTTTGAAAAATCCTAAAATCATATCAGTATAGGATGATTAGAAGTGACCACCTGATCAGATAAATTGTTAATCATTTAGGGTAATTGGGGTTGAACTTATAAGAATCACAAAATTAGCATTTGAAGATACCTCCACATCCAACTTTGAAATTTTTGAATAATTGTCTACTTCTTCTGGCAAACAGGTCACGCCATTGTCTGACGCCTATAAGAAAGCACAAATTACAACATAAAATAACACCTAAATCATAAGCACAAATCTTAAAAAATATTGCATTACACAGTGAAACCTTGAGATAAAAAAAAAGAATAATATTTAAACATGTCAAAATTAGTCCCATGTGTAGTTTAATACAACCGTTACAACTCATCACCCCCACTACAACTGATAAATTATGATCACCTTGTCCTGCTTAAAGAAACAAAACTGGAAAGTGTAGACGGGACATGAGGATCTTTGGAGGTGGTTGTATCTGAAAAACCACATATAAATGTGAGTGCGGGGAATGATTAGCGAAAATAAATTTAAAAAGAGTGGCAGAACATTATTTTTTTGCTGGCTTGCTAGTTTTTTTGAAGTATTTTATTCTTTAATAGTTAACCTGTCATGTAGCTAAAATCATAAATGAAAGATGTATTGACAATCAAAAAAAAAAATTCACTCAGTGTAATATTTGTATATGTAGACTATCATATATTTATCTTCCTTATTGACAAATCTTCATTTGTATTTGATACAGTAGTTAAAGGTGGTGTTCACTGGTTAACATCAAAAACCTTTTTATGTTCACTTCGAGTGTAATAGTTATATATGTAGAGTATCATATATCTCTCTTCCTTATTGACAACTCTTGATTTGTGTTTGACTATTTGATGTAGTAGTTAAAGATGGTCTTGGCTGGTTAACATCCAAAAATTATAGTGAGGAGTTGTTACTATATGAGTTGAGTAAGACCCCCTCTATAAATACATATGTAACTTCCTTTAAAATCTTATATATTATAATCTATTTAAAAGATGTTGTTCACTGGCCCCCTCTATCAAATAAACATAACAAAACAGTCTCCCATGTCAAAGTTTATATTATATATATAATCTATTTACTATAAACCAATAAAACTGACATTGACACCAAATTATAAAAAAGTATTTGAAGTATCTAATCATAAAACGATAGAGTAATATAAACAACCTAAATGATAACTAAACCTTATTAATGTATTTTCTTGTTTAAATTAAATCATAAATAGAAGCTGTATTAACTATCCAATACAATTTAGGCCAGTGTAATATTTGTATATCTTGTTTAAATTATCTTCCTTTTATCCTTAACAGTATTGCCAACAATAACATTGGAGAGCATATGAATAAAGAGGCAAAAATTATTTTTAACAACACATCCCATTCCAGCACCTTTATGTTTTTAACATCCTATGACCTATACATGAATTGTATAATCTATCGACAGTAAAAACAAAAGAGATTTGTACATGTAATTGTCATTGACAGACAAAAATACCCATAGCCAAAATAACAATCCAATTTAGTTTAGTTTCTTCCTATTCCGTTTTGTGTGTAATACTATTGAGACTATATCAATAATCAATATAGAGTCTCAAATCAAACAAAGGCACAAAGTAATCATGACCTTAATAAGGTAAACCATGTAATTGTCATTGACAGATAAAAAAATCCAAGCCAAAATAACAATCAATTTAGTTTAGTTTCTTCCTATTCCGTTTTGTGTGTAATATATTGAGACTAATCAATAATCAATAAGAGTCTCAAATCAAACAAAGGCACAAAGTAATCATTACCTTAATAAGGAAAACCCACTTGAAAACCTAAACAGACGACCCAGTTAAGTGACCTGCAAATTCAGCAGAACCCTAGAAAGAAGAAGAAATTAAAGATGTAATAGGCAAACAGGAAACGTACCAAAAGAAAAAACTTAACTTACATAGGTAATTAACAGAAATCTTGAAAGGGAAGATGAAAGAGAAGAGGCGTTAATCAGAGGAGGCGGTGGTGAAGAATGGGGAAGAGCGCACGTATGCTGATGATATCGAAAAGGGTAAGGTAAACACGTGTATAGATCGTGTAAATAAAGGATGAGTCAGCTTTAAAAAAATTACAAAAAAAAACCGGTTCCAAAACCGGTAGACAAAAGAATCGAGATAGCGGCACAAAGAATCAAAGCATAATACCTAACCATCCGGAGAAATGGACATCTTTTTAATTATCTGAGAAGTCTTCTATATGTATATAAGAGTATATTTTGGTTTTTTCAGCCAAAAGTTACTGATTGTATATATATAGAATATAATACGACTCTAACAAATAAAGTTCTTATTACACTGAACTTTTATGACTTAAATATCAAGTGTGCTATTAAGTTATGATACCATACGACTCCGACAAATAAGGGTCCTATTACACTGATCTTTTATGACTGAAAGTCCAAGTGTCCTATAAGGTTATGCTTTAATAGGACCTTCAATGATTAAGTTTCCTATTACATTACCAAATAATAAGACATTAACTACTAAACGTCCTATAATATACTTTATTAGGACCCCAAATACTAAGCGTCCTATTAAGTTATATGATAATAGGACCCAAAATATTCATCTGTCCTATTACATAGTTTTTTAGGACACCGGTTTAATTTCATATAATATAATAGGACCCTGAACACTTATTTGTCCTATTAGATAGTTTTTTAAGACACTATTTTAACAGCGTCCCACACGAAAAGTCCTAAAAACCCCTTTTTGTTGTAGTGTTGGCTCAGTTGGGAGAATCCCTAAAATATAGGACAGTTGGTTATATTATTTCAGGATGCTCGCCAGAAGCTCAAAGGATCCTGAACTACAGTTATCGATTAACCGTTACAATTGTCCACGTGTCTTAATTGATTGCAGGTATTAAGGGACGTGTAAATGATGGCTAAAGACTCGGTCAAGGCTTTATGGGACGTGTTGTAACTGACTCCAACGTTCACAAAGACTTGAAGACTCAATCCCTAGTTTTTAGCCTAGTTAGTTAATGCATTTTTGACTATTTAAACGAGCTCTAGGTCATTCATTCAGGGGGACACACACAACACACGATACTCGCTATCAAAACTCTCTGTAACACTTAGATTTCGAGCTCATTTACTTTGTACCAAATACTTTCATCATATAAAAGTTTTAGGAGGCAGGTACTTTGAACCGGCCCCCGAGGTTTTTTGCTAGGCTCCTTGAGGATACTCAAGGATTCCTGGATTTTCCCTCGTTACATCCTCGTGTCAATCTTCAAATTTACATTTCTATCTTTATTTACATCAAACACTCTACCTCACTTACAAAGTTTGATCAACTAATTGCTTAGGCAGTTTTTTACCAAAACACATTATATGTAAGCAATCGACAACCTGGCGTAGACTATAATCCTCAAATGAAAGCAAATATAGAGTACAAAGCGAACTTGAAGAAAAACACTTGCTTTTATAGGTAACAAATGACATCTCCAGGTCGATATATAATGGATATCCAATATCCCCTACTATACTAAACAGTAGGGGTGTTCAGGGTCCGGTTTATACGGTTTTTGTATCAAACCGTAAACCAAACCGTTTGTTACGGTTTTTTATAATCGAAAACGTAAACCGAACCGTTAAAAATTAAAACCGAACCAAACCAAACCGCTACTTCCGGTTTGGTTTCGGTTTGGTTTCACGGTTTGGGATCTTTAGGATTTCAATATAAGTTTAGAATAATAAAATATAAAATAATAAAATATTCTAAATCAAGTTTATCAAACGTGGCTATACAATATTTGTTGTTGTACTATACTTACCACCTCTAATTTAGTTATTAATACAAAATCCATCTCTAAATATGAAATGTAACCTCCAATACATTCTAGATTTTCAAAATGACTAAAACATGTGTAAACTTCTAGATTTTAAGCTTTTAAGCACCAAAACTTGAATTCCTCTTTGATAATTTTTTAAGGCGTCAAAACCTAAAATCTCATTACAAAAAGAAGAGTCAATGTAATTTATCTATATAATTATATATATATATATATATATATATATATTATGTACACGATCCGGTCCGGTTTTTTACGACCGGTTTTTTATATAAACCGTAAACCAAACCGTTCACTACGGTTTGAAAATTTTGAAACCGACCAACCGTTCATTAAGATAAAAAAACCGACCGTGAAACCAAACCAATGACCGGTTTTGACGGTTTCGCGGTTTAAAACCGAACCATGAACACCCCTACTAAACATATAATTTGACTCACTGAGTTCATGATGCTCATATTATTCTGAGGCATTATGCGTGAACACTTCATCTGTATCAGGTACTGCCAATACGTACACACATCCATGGAAACTAAATTCATTAAGCAAAAAAAAAAAACAGAAAATCAAGGTTGAATTTGAATAGTATGTTGTAACTATCTAACTCATTCCAAGTAGAAGTAATATGTTCTACAACCAAAATTACTTTCAATTGGAACTGAATTTAGGTCATGTAAGCACAATTTGAGTGAAAAATCAAAACACTTACAAAAGAGAAGACACACTTCTCAAATATATCAAATACTGATCAGATTGTGTATTCTCCACCTGTAAACAAAATACATAAACATGATTTATGAATTAATTGAAAGCATTTCATCTTCATCATATCAATTCATTTGAAAGGAATACGTAGCTTATCATGAACCATGGTGTTAAAATGTGTTATATTTTATGGGTTACAATGGTAGCTTCTGAATATTTGAAGTAGGAGACTTTAAAAACTATGGCAGTGATGATGCTACGATCTAGAAAGAGCATCCAAGATTAGGCATTTGAGCAACTCTCAAGACTTGACTTTCGCACCGCTGTAGACTTCAACACCTACAATAACAACCGTCATTAATTTCAACACCTACAAAACAAAGCACATGATTGCTTACAAAGAGAGTATTAAATCTTCAAATCAACCAATGAAATTAAGGATTTGTTAAATCCTACCATCCTTCTAGGCAGTCGCTGCTTGCTTCTGTTGCAGGGAAGCCGGCATCAAAGACTGAAAGTTAAACCCGCAAAAAAACTGTACCAATATATAGAAACTATCTAGGAGGTGAAAGGGCCCAAAAACTAAACTATAACAGTCAAGATTGTATCACAAAATTTATAAAATTACCTCGCGTGGTAAAAGACAACACATCGAGATCAAGAAATTAGTTAAAGGGCGACAGGAGGAGGAAGGAATGGTGGTGTTCTGATGGGTGCCGCAGAAGGGGGTTTCATCGGAGAAGATGAAAAGCAACATATCCAGCGGTTAACTCAACTAATAACAGCTGAAATTGCATCTTTGACTCTCCAATTGAACCAATCAAACATCAAACATAAAGATTAAAGCATGCTTACCTTTGATAAGATCACAATCTGTTTTCCTTTGAACCTTGCCATGGAGCATCTTGCATTTGTCTAGAACTTTAACTTAAACCAAAGAAAAGAATAATCAAAATAAACTCCTAAGCCAATGATATTTTAGAACATATGATTGTGCCAACTAAAAGAATGAATAATCATGCTTACCCCTATGTTATCTTACTTGTAAATAATTGTGCCTTTAAGGAAAGAGAGTAATTCCAATAGACTTGCAACAATTATTCACTGAAATTACTTATGGTTTGCTTATCAGTCGACTAAAGTGTTAGTCAATGTTCCATACGATATCCATCATCAACTCAAAATTACCAACTAAAACCACAAATTTTCAACATCGGACACTACAATGCACAACCGATAAGCCCTAATTACAACTAAATGAGAAATTGAAGCACAACAACATGAGAATAAGCATCGATTGCCAGCAAATAGCTAAAAAACGGAACATGCAACAGCAAAGAAATCAAAACGACTTACCATGAATACCCTTGAAGAAGAGCGCTAAAGATCATCAGCTATGCCACAACCTCTCGATCGTTGTCAGCCTTGTTTTAGTAGTCATCGTACAGACCTAATCTGACAGCAAGAAGAAGCAAAAGAAGAGACAGAGGCGTGAGATCTTGGATTTTGATAAATAGATAGGAGGGTTGAGAAAGCGAGATGTAACCTAAAACATGGACATGGAATTTGAGAGAAAGGTACCGATGAACTTGTGAAGATGGAAACCTTCGGCGTTTAAGAGAGAGAGCCGCCAATTGATCGCAGATGGCAGTGGTGGTTTGCGCAGAGAGGAATTGAAGCGGGATGAACACGTAATTGATCGCAGATGGCAGAATTGAAGCGGTAGGTGGACTGGTGGTGGTTTTTGCGGAGGGGGAGGAGACAGAGTGATTTCTCCAAATTCAATAGATGGGTAGAGAGAGAGAGTGAAGGAAGGAATGTATATATGAAGGAAAGAGATACGTCATCGCCACCCACATAATCCAATAGCAAATTTAAGAAATGCTGAGATAGGAAAGGAACAGTTAGTTTTTAGTGTACACATCAGCTTTTCATTTTGATATATAAGGTAATAATTCAATGAAATTTACCATAGTAGATCACTACTCTTTTTTATTGTAGGTCGGTTTGTATTTGATGAATCAATGTTTTAACCATGAATATTTGTATGTCGCATTATCAAGAGTTAAAAGTAAGGCTGAGCTGAAAGTTTTCATTTTGGATGAAGATGACAAAGTCACAAATAAAACATTAAACGTTGTATACAAATCTGTATTTTCCACTTTGTAATTTTTTAAATAATTAAATGAATTTATGGTTGTTACAATATTATTCTTTTTATTTAATATATTTTTTAAAATCCGTCGTACAATGCACGAGTATTAATCATTTTTATCTATTCTAATAAACGAAAAGATTTTAAGCTGAGGTGGCATCACTACAGCCCTCCCCAGAGTCACCGCAATACATCACTTTTCACCAATTAAGGGCAAAAAAAAGAAAAGAAATACTCACGTATTACTCTTAATAACACGCAGATCCTTCGAATCCTTATAACCCGGTTTTCAAACCCACCGTATTATCACGCTTCAAAAACTTAAAACCCTTGAAACCCCCTAATTGCGTACTCCACAATTCATTCGGTCTCTCTCTGCCGTTCATTCCATCCACCTACAGAATCGCTTCCTTTGCTTCATCGAAGGTAAGGTATGAGTCGATTAGTGCTTCATCGTATAGTGTTACCGGTGGTTTATTTGTATTTGTATTTGATTTATACTTTTTTTTAGAATGGCGATGTTGGTCACGATGGGTTAGGACATCGCGCACCTATCCTACCTCCGTAGAGGAGGAGATGAGGGTCCACCCCACAGACAGCCAGACATGAGTGTCCTAACCGTGCCTCAGCTGGGGTCGAGTGGGGCATATGGACGTTCCCCGGGAAAACCATGCGACTGTCTAGCATGCCCACATGGGACCTACGTTGAAACCCGTAGGTTTCAACCCAAGCATAGACAGTTGCAAGCCTCCACAATAGCTGAACTATCTGGAGTAACTTGCGCGCTGGGTAAAACCGGTCGGCATCATGACTCGAACCAAGGTTGCCCTTGGTCATCAATCCCTTGCCAACAGTGAGGTTTGAACCTGGGTTTCCCCAAACTCCAAACAACACCGGTACCATTGAGACAATGCTACAATGGTATTTGAGAACACCGATGCCGGATCGGACTTTGGGGCTGAAACAAAATCGGTAATCCTAATCGGCCTCAAGAACTGTTAGGTTTCAAGAACGGGGGTCGGAATCAACATCATCAGCATCATTCATATGATTTTCTTCTTAATCGATTCTCTAGTAGGTATTCCGGACAAATCCTAATCTTTTTAAGATGAAGAGCAGATCCTAGATGGAAATGAGTTGTGGTCAACGTGAAAAAACTAAAAATAAAGCATTATCAGCCTCATATATTTCATTGTTTAATGTTTATTAGTTTAATTCCTTTTCAAATATACCTATGATGTAAAGTAACAGGATTTGAAGTGATGGTGTTAAGAATCACATATAAGAAAACAGATCCAATAATTAAAACTTATATGCATAGCAAAAGGGTAAAAAAATTATACTATAAAAGATCACTTGTTTGAGAGTTTGTAAAGGAACAATTTAAGACCTGCAAACTTTTATATGTAAATATGAGAATCATTACCAAAAGAAATAATATAGGAGTAATATTTATAGCTAAATAAAACCAAAAAGAAACTAATATTGTAACTTATGCCAGTAAGAAAATTTAATTGTCTTATACCAATGAGACAATTTAGTTGTCTGTGAACAGAAGATGGTTTTGTGTGATCTCTTTAAGGAAAAAATGGTTTATTAAATGTAGCTTTGTGTTAATTATAACTAAAAACTATAAAGATGTAAACCCATAGTTGTCTTCTTTACAATTTTTTTGGCTTAATTACCAGCTTCTAACCGGCTAATCTCTTACAAAAATTGATTCAGAAAATGTAGTTTTATGTTGATGACAACTACCACAAATTTTAAATCCAATGGTTACAAACTTACATCTTTAAAGAAAGTCAAAATTATCATTGTCTTTGTACTATGCAATAGCAAACTAACTGAACTTTCTTGGCTTAAGTACCAATTTGTAATTGGCCAGTCTAATATTTGTGAGAAACATGATTCTCAGAAATCTCAAACGGATTTTAAACTTATAAAAAAACGAAGAGAAAAGAGAAAACTAACCGGAAACTTAAGACAAGAGAGTTGCAGAAGGATATCCTCTTGAGAATTCAATAATCAAGCAAGCAAATTACATATCCATCAATTTAGATTGTTGCCCCTTCACCTCTTTTCTCACCCCACCCCATTGATGCACTCTTCCGGTCATCTAACATCTCCGATCATCTCCACTAACGTCTCCAATAACACCATCAAACCACCACTGAATCACCTTTGGTTCAACTGCACGTTAAGCATCATTTCCACTAAAACTCATCATTTCACCCTTTGTTGTGGCAAATACTTCATTGTCAAACAATCAACTGAACAACACCAGTCATCTCTTAAACCCACAACACTATAAACTATAAACTTCAGGTTCTCTGTGTAAACATCTTTCTGCCTATCTTATACGAATGTAAATGTTAATTCCCTAAAAAGGTTAAAATTGAATCTGAGCACAATCAAATGCTTCCCATTAAAGGTAAATCCTACCTGTAATGATAATTGGAAACTTAGGATGAAAGCATAGAGCATACACTGTGTGTGTAACCTTATAAAACAGAGGCATTTGGACATAAGGCAGAAAACAACACCGAAGGCCAATGTATCACAAAAATCCGACTGTTGTATCTACGCCAATTTCGTTGGCTGGTGTGGAGCTTTATAACAACTTAGATAAAAAATAAACAATATTCTGAGCTCCAGAAGATGATTTCAAACAAAAATTAAAGAAGCGACTTCAAACATAAAGAACAAAAATCAAAAATCAGTTCTTGAGGTGATAATGAGAGGACAATTGAATCGAAACCGGGGCAACAATACCGAGAAATCAGAGAAGCAAACAACAATAACGAACATTTTTCATCGACATAAAAAACCTTAATCCCTGAAAGTAGAAAACAATGGAAACGAACCTGCGATTGAAGGTACAACAGAGATGCACTGCGATGAGAGAAGAGTAGTGAATCGGTGAAGAAAAAGAAAACCTGTAATACCAGCAATGACCGTCCCAGCGGCGGTTCGTAGACGAAAAGGAGGAGTGAATCGGCGGCAAGTAGAGGAGGACGATGAAGGGAGCGCGGAGATTAGGGTTTAGAATGAAGACGATTGACAATGAGAGGCTTTTATATGTCGGGTTAAAAAAAATTCGGATCAGCCTCTCGGGTTAAAAGATCCGCGATTTTTAAAGATTTTTTATCAAATTTTTTTATTCAAAATGATGAGAATTTGACACATAAACATGATCCTACTTGTCAGAATTTTAAGAGAAGACTAATCCTAGTTGGCACACTTTAAATTGTGCCACCTGGACACTAAAAAGTTATGTTTATATAGTTAGATATAGATATGAGAATATAAGAATATAAGAATAAGAATAAGAATAAGATTAGAAAAAGATTTTCATATGACAACCCTTTAACACACAGGTCTCAAATAACTTTTAGATATATTTTTAAACATGTATTTCTTTCACTTTAAAAATTGTTTATTTTGTGTAATTTTTATAATTCAATGAAATTTATCATAATAGTATTTTTTTTTTTGTTTTTTTAAACCCAGCCCGTGTAATATACGGGTATCAAAGACTAATATGTAGGACACATTTTTATTGTATTTATTCTATCTTAATAATATATTAATTGATAATTTAATACATTAAAGATGACAAATTCTTGATTTGTTTTCTTAAAAATACTCAAATTATTATTTAATTTATCAAATCTACATTATATTTGTCAGTTTTTTGTAAAATGAAAATTTAATTTAGGTAAAATTGGTAATTAGTCTTAATTGGTAATTTACTAAATTGATAATTGAATCTGGTTTTGACACGTGACATTGCTGATGTGAATACCCTAAAAAGGAGACATGTGAAAACCAATTTATTGCTTTATTACGATTGAGATGAGATTTTATTATACTATAGTCGTATCTATATCTATATAATATATATATAAAAAGATTGAATGCCACATGTCATCACCACAACAATCAATTTTTTTCATTTTCCCGCTAAATGGTTTGCCTTATATTTTTTTAATTAGTTTGAATAATTGACAAAGTCATTAACTAATTTTTTAACAAAGTAATTGACATTAAATACATATCTCATATCCTAATTTAAAAACTGAAATTAATTGAAATTAATTTATAATAAATGAGGATATGAATACTTTTTTTTGGCAAGTATTCATATCAATTACTAAGTTTATTTAAAAATAATTTCATAATTTAACATTTACCAATCGAAAGAAAAGTATATAAACATATTAAATATTAAATGTATATATTTTTCTAAATAATTAATCAATTTGTAAAAATAATTTGAAATTCACGGAAATAATTTGCAAGCAATGTTTTAAAACCCGGGTCGAACCGGCCGGTTCAACCGGTTCGACCGGGGACCGGCCACCTTTCCGGTTCTTTAATGTCCGGTTTTTTGGGTTAAACCGACCCGCTTCGAACCGGCCGGTTTTCCGGTTTTTTCCGGTTCAACCGGTTTTTTCCAGTTCAACCGGTCCGGTTCAACCGGTTTTCTGATTTTTTATTTATTTTTTATTTTTTTAAACTTTTTTTTTATTTTTTATTATTTTTTAAAGTTTAAAGCTTATATTTTCTTATGAAATACATATTTGATACTATTTTTGAGTGGATTATAATTGTATTTTAACTACTTTTGTTGGGGTGTACAAGTTTATTAGCATTTTTATAAAAATATATATATAAATCTCCTAACCGGTTCAACCAGCCGGTCTAACCGGTCCGACCGGTCGAACCAGTCCCGGAAGGTTTTCCGGTTCAACTAAAAAACCGGTTTTTAAAACATTGCTTGCAAGTAAACATCCGAAAATTTAATTGTTTAAACATTTTAATTTAAAAAAAAATACTTGCAAAATTATATCCGAAAATATTGCACATTAAATTCAAATTTCTATATATTTTTAAACAATTTTCGGTTACAATTTAACAAAATTTCATAATTTTAGGATGTTGACCATTTACCAATTCAAATATTCAATTTTTAAAAATTCAACAATCAAATTTCCGAAATTTTTAAAATTCCAAATTAATCCAACTAATTTCCCTAAACATATAGCCGAATTTGATGTATCATATTTTTTTTAGGAAACAAAATTTGAATTTCATGATTGCGCCATGATTTTTTTTAATCTATATATATGTATACAATCACTTCGAGTTCGTAAAAACCATAATCATCATTACCAACAGATGTTTTCTAAAACATTCTAATCTTTTATTTCACTTCGAGTTCATAATCCTCATCATCATTCTTCTTCTTCTTACTTGATATTCAAGTTCTTTCTGGTTATCTCTATTCATCTCTTTACTTTCAAATTTCATTCTTTAATCTACTTTAAATTGTTACTTATGATTGATGTGTAAAACATATAGATTTTTACTTCTTATGCAACATTTATCAAAAATAATTAAACATCAACATGTCTATTTAAATGTATACGGTTCGTTAAATGTTTAACGATTTTAAAGTTAGATATATACGGTTTTGTTAATGACCATTTAAGCATCAACGTTAGATCTATACATCAAAAAAATGTTTTCCATGTATACGGTTCGTTAAATCTATTCGTTACACAATATGTAAAACGAATTTTTTTAACAATTCTTAAACATCGACATCACAATTTTTTGTATCGCAAATATTAATTCCTCATATTTAAACATCTTCTATAAAACAATTGTTCGTATCCGAAAGATAGAATATTCAATAGTAAACAGTTGATGAAAACGATTTTTTTTTTAACAACTCTTAAACATGGATATCACAATTTTTTTATCCCAAATATTAATTGCCCATATTTAAACATCTCCTATAAAACAATTGTTTGTATCCGAAAAAATGGATTAGATAGAATATTCAACAACAAACAATTGATGAAATACAAAAAGACCATTTAATGTTTAACAAATCAGATGAATATTATCAGAAAACTTCAAGAGTTGAACTTTATTTGAAGAATCAATGTTTTAGTCATGGTCAGCTTTATGTTGCATTATCAAGGGTTAAGAGCAGGGATGGACAAAAACTTCTCATATTGGATGGAGACGGAAAAGTGACAAACAAAACATCAAATGTTGTTTATAAGTTTGTATTTTCAAATTTATAACTTTTTATATTGACGAATGTTAATTTTTTTTCTTTAATTCCAATTATCGAATTACATTTTTATAACTGTTAAATTTTGTATTCATTTTTTTAAAACTGTCCTTGCGTCGCATGGATATAAAAAACTAGTTAAATGTATATGCACGAGATTTAATTATTAATTTTATTACACTTATCCACTATAATTGTATGCACGAGATTTATTTATTAATTTTATTCCATTAAAATGTATTAAATGTATACGATACATATTTAGACGTTGCGTATATATATATTGATGGAATGAATTTATGATCGTCGTAATACTATTTTATTTAGGAATATTGGGTTTAAATAATACCAATTAAGAGGCATTGGTAAATAATAATACGAAATCACGAATTTCATTACAATAATACCAATTCGACAAGTGGGTGCAAAAACTAGTATGCCGTTAAAAATTTTCAAACGGTGTTAGTCTCAGGGTTACTTTTATCATTTCTAAAATTGGAGGGACTATTTTGGAAATATCAATAAACTTAATAAAAAAAACAAAAAAAAATATCAAAAACTGTTTTCAGTCTCCTCGATCAATCTTTTCAACGCAGATCGACGCAAGATTACGATCGATCAGAATCTTCTCTCTAATTTAATTGTGATTCTTTCTGGGTTTAATTCGTTTCCCGATCTTTTCGGTGTAAATGGGGTGTGCAACATCGAAAAAGCAACAACCGGTGTGCCGGAACTGTCGAGCGCCGTATTCTCCGATGACACGGAGCTACTCAATGCACTCCCACCACCCTCCTCCGACCGACGGCGACAGCTACCACGTCGTCGCCCTCAAATCCTCCACCCTCGGCTACCTTGACCCATCAAACTCCTACGAACATGGTTGTGTTCAGAAACTTCAGATCCACCCACAACCTGTTCGACAAAATGTCGCAGAGAAAGACAGCAAGGAGTTTGCAGTTGGGGTCATCGACGCCAAGACATGGTCGAAAATGATCGATGAAAAAATCCCCAAATTCGTCCCGAAAACGCCAATCACAACGCCTCCCGGTGAGCCGGAGACAATTAACGCCTGGGAATTGATGGAGGGTTTGGATGACACAAGCCCTCTCCGACCAAAATCCGCCACAAATCACATCCGTAGCTTCTCGTTCCACGTCAGCCCTACTTCGTTTCCACAACCTGAACCGGAATCGCCGGAAAATCAAGAACCGGCGCCGTGTTTAAAAGCAACGGAGAACAGCTCTGATTCGACGAATTCCATCTTCAGTTCAAACGACACATCGATAGCTTCTGAATTCGATTCGGAGGTAATCACTGAGTTTAGAAAATCATTCGAATCACTCCCGCCGGCGAATCCGTTTTTCTTGAAGATTCTTTTTTTTTGTTTTTTTTATTAAGTTTATTGATATTTCCAAAATAGTCCCTCCAATTTTAGAAATGATAAAAGTAACCCTGAGACTAACACCGTTTGAAAATTTTTAACGGCATACTAGTTTTTGCACCCACTTGTCGAATTGGTATTATTGTAATGAAATTCGTGATTTCGTATTATTATTTACCAATGCCTCTTAATTGGTATTATTTAAACCCAATATTCCTTTTATTTATTTAATTTTTTTTAAACACTAATCGTATGATATACGGGTATAAAGACTAGTTAAAAAAGAAAAAGGGCTACTATTTTATAGAACAACATTGTGTCGTCATACGGTAACAGAGTTTTCTTTAACTTGATCCCTACTCAATTCCCTTGACCACGCGTTACTCTTCTCCGGCGAAACGTCACCGGAAACAGTACTTCTATATCCAGATCCTTTCGTAGTTACAGCCATGAGACCTCCACCCCGGAAACCGATCGACGTCAACGCTATGACTCGGAAGATCGATGTCGATGATCGAATTCCACTTCGTAATTATTACCGAATCGCCGATAATCTCCTCAGACAGGTATCGTTGCTTAAAAAACAAGTACAATTAAAATCACGCGGAATAAGTCTGCTTTAAATTCGTATTTCTATTTGCCTTTTCAAGGTATAGTTTAATTGATGCTCTACATTGATTGAAATTAAACCTGATTGGTTTTAGTCATTTTGATAGTTAGGGTTTACATGCTCAAATATTTTTGTTGAGATAGAACTTCTGTAAATTGACATGTATTGATGATGATGCTGATGAATTGATAGCTCCCTTAGCTTGCTATGGCTATGCCTCTTTATTTCCAATGCAGAATCAAAATAAATGTCATCTTTTATAGCTGCAAATAATGATCAATGTTGTCAGGGAATTGAAAACTTTGTGGCTAGGTCTTCTCCATGAATTGCGTTTCTCTAACTGCAGGCGGTTAAATACGAACTCCTTAGGTTTATTCTAATCAACCTGTCTTTCTGCTGCTGCGGGGATAGTAGGTATGTTTTAGGGGTAAACACACCAACATTAAGCAAAGGCTCCTCTTAGAGATCCCCAGTTAAGAACGTTGTGTGAAATTGTACTAGCATGGGCAAAGTTGATGGGGGAGGCTAGGCTTACTAGTGTAAGAAGTTTGCTATAAATGATTGTGATATTAAGACGCCTCACAGCCTACTCCTGTTCCTGGCTGTAACTTAAAACTAATAACTTTCAACAAGACGCACCTCTTCCTGGCTGTAATTCACAACTAATAACATTCAACAAAAAGAAGCGGATAGTTTGCAAAGTTTGATTTTGCATTGTAAAAAGTAGTTTTAGCCACACTAGCCTCCTATGAGGCAACAGTTCATGAGCAATGCTTTTTAGATGTCAGTCCTTCTATTACTGGATATGTTACATCCACTTTGAACTTTCTTTCTGCCACACTAAGAGGCCAAACCATATAAAAAAGACTTTCTATTGTTCTCTCAATTGTTAACAGTTGATTAAGTCTCTACAAGGAGGACTCTCTTAGGCATTTAGGATATACTCAAAGATTTCTCTATACAGTTTTGTTGGCTTTGCTATAGGTCTACATATACAGCACTTTCACTGCAGGAATACTATCCTTCAAGAGCCATTAAATCTGGATCTGAGAATTTTGCTTAGTAATATCAATGATCAAATACCTGTTAGAAGCAGACATAAACTAGATTAAAGAACTTTGGTCTCATCTACTAATTTTAGCATTGTCCTCCAAAAGGGAAGAATAAGCCAAAATATATATCCTTGCTTTTTATTCGTAAACTGACATTTTTAGGTTGTGGCAATCTTTAGGGAGTTCTTCATATGCCTGCTGCCATATGTACATACACTTGCACCTTTTGCAAGTCATAAATTTTATGTTGCAGCATGTAGTGTTTGGTGGTCTTTCAGTATATCCACTTAACTTGTGTGAATGCAGGCACACATATATCGAGAGGAAAAGAATATTATAGATTTGTATGTTATTCTTCTAAGATACTCAAGGTAGTGTCATGATCAGATCTCAATAGAGACATTTAGACTTTTGCCTATTGGTGTTAAAACTATCATTTTTGTTTGTGATTTCAGTTTGGTACTGGATACAATAAAATATCATCGCGACTACAATGTTTTATGTTCAAAGGAACGAGCATATTGTAAGAAGGTAATTTTGGTTCATTAGTCTGTACATTTATTTAACACTGTATGTTGTTACTTGTTTAAAATTTGCCTGGCATGGCGTTACATGTTTTTGTTCTTTTCAGCAATTACTTGTGGTGGTAAATGAGTTGGAATCTTTGAAACCAGAGTTTTCTCGTCAACTGGATAGATTAAACAAAGGCTATACTAGAAGTGAAAAATATCAACCAAATGGTCAATTACCGAATGTGAATTACAAAGTTTCTTCCGACTCTGATAACAAGCAGGTAACCATTGTTCATTCACATAAAGAGTGTTTATTTTTCATCATTATTGCTACACAGTAATATTGATGGACAATAAGCTGCTGTTATTTCTTAATGTCAGGTAATCTTAGTTGGCTCTTTGTCAATTTTCTTTGTGCATTATCTCTTACAGACTGTCTATTTATGCTGTTGCAGTCCCAAAACATGGAAAATCGCTTCTCTTTGAACCAGAACACTGGGAATACTCCAAATGGACAATCAAGTTCCATTGACATGCAGTTCCAAAAGCTGTGAGTGGTTATGTTATATGTGATAATTAATTGTGTTGCAATAAATACGGAAAGGGGACTGTGGTCTATGTTTATAGGGGATAATATTAAGAAGTATTCATATTATATCTTCAAATTATGCAGAGGTTCAAACTATTAAGTTTTAAGTATGTGTATTCATGTTATATTCAGATCTGTATTGCCACCTCCCAGACAAGAAACTTTATCGAGACATTCTCTTCTAGGTCCTAATGGTCTTCGTGGCCAATGGTCAAACCCTAGTACACAGATGAAGGTAGAACCCATTTATTTTATTGCACTTTGAATTCTGAACTTCTACTAAATCATGTTGTGTGACGCAGGTGCAATATCCTGCATATGCTGACTTAAACTCAAGTGATAATTTGAGGTTAGTATCTTTACAAAAATGTACTTATTTTAAATTAGCTTGAAGCTAGTAGGCAATGTTTTGGTATGCAGTAATGGAAGGCAGAATGGAATAAATCATATTGAAAGGATGAAAAAAGCATGTTTGTTTACGATAAGGAATCTGTTTCCTTCCGTTTGACTGATCTTCATTTCTTGGGGAGGGGTTGTTTTTGTTTTCTTTTAAGAAGTGGAGTGAAAATTTATAATGTGGCATGTTCTTTTCTACAATAAGATTTCCTCTAGAAGTATGCAAAAAGTAAATTAACTTACTTATGAAATTAAAAAAACTAGAAATTTATTTGACAGAAATTTATTTGACATATTATGTTGTACTAAAAGGTAAAGTTATACATCCATATCTACATATAACATGAAAATATATAAAATAGAATTTATATGGTAGAATATAAACCATGATTTATTATATTTCTAAACATGTTGTGACTAAAATCAAAGGGAGCACTAAGAAAGTAAATACAAAATTGCTTTCCAAAAGACATGTTATGACTTACTCATTCCATTCCTACATGTCAAGTAGAAACAATGATGTAATGTAATGAATCATTCAGTTCACTCACTCACCCCATTGCCTAGTTCATTCCATTTTTTTTCGTATGTAATTTTTGTGGCATTTCCTAATCAGTATAGTGTTAAGCTGATATCTATATTCCTCAGTTACTTGGAAAAAAACCTTTGTATTTTCACTTTCTATTTTACTATCAGACCTTATGTGCTTATACTATAATTTGTTGTGCTCATAGCTTAATTCAGACTTTGCAAAGTGACATCAGTAGTGTAAAAGATAGCAACGCTCGAGTGGATGCATCTACTATGGAATCAGTGCTGTCTTTAGATGATGGTAGATGGGCCCGCCTTACCGAGGATCAATTTGATGAAGATCTTTTTCTTTCTGGAAATATCAGACAACCTTCTCCCCCTCCCGTGCTGGCCCGACTGCAGCCGGAACATTCTCAAATATCGCCATCACGAGTTGCGGACCCAAGACCTGGACCTGCAAACTCATTTCAAGATGATTCACCCGCTGCTAATACATACCACCATTTACATATTGTATGTTCTATATATTAGTAGGAAATATTCCATCTATTCCTTTGGAGTTGACCTTGTATTGACTTTACTTTTTGCAGCCTGTAAAAATGATGCAAGATTTTTTGAGATTCGCACAAGAAAATACTAAAAGAAACTTAGAGACATGTGGTGTTCTTGCTGGTTCTTTGGTAAGAATACATTAGTAAGATCTTTCTCTTTTTGTTAATTTTTTTTATCTTACATATTTTTATGGATCTTATTGTAGAAGAACAGGAACTTTCAGATTACCACACTTATTATACCTAAGCAGGAGTCGACTTCTGATTCAGTAAGAATTGAGAACTACTTTTTAGATGCATATGTTAAATGCTATTTGTATATACTGTATTAGTCTATAGTCTATTATTTTATTTAATTTAATGCTCAAACGCCTGCTATAGGTTTTCCTAGGGGTTCGTTTTGTATATATTAAGGTTTCCCCTCCATTGGATACATTAAGATATTTTTCTATTACTTTTGCATGGTCTGTACAAACCCTAGCTGCAGCTGTTTTTGGTTTCGAATCTGAATCCCATTTTCCAATTAAAGGTTCCGGTTCCATTTGAAATCGCCGATCTCCAGAACATCAGTCACCACCTGTCATAGAATACCAGCCACCACCTGTCCTAGAACACGAGCCGCCACTTGTCCCAAAACAACAGCCGAACCTCTTTTGAAACCCTAGCCGCACCTGTTCTTGTTTTATGTCAGTTGTCACTCGGGCACACTCTCACAACAAAAAATAGTACCATGAGGTTCACACTCAAACCCAATTGGTTCTCAAATGATTCTCTCCCTCTACATATATATATATATATATATATATTATTATTATTATTAGCCTATTACATTATTAGTTTGTGCCCGATTGGCCAGCTATAGGTTTGCTTCACATATATATTGAGAGTTTCCCCTATATTAGGATTATGTTTTCCCATTACTTTTACACTATCCTGATGCTGTTATGTATATGGGGTTGTATGATATTTTTTATGCTCAAATTCCTGATTCATTGTGTTTTGCTCTTCAGTGTCAGACATTAAATGAAGAAGATATATTTGAGGTTCAGGACAAGCGTTCTCTTTTCCCTCTAGGGTGGATTCATGTAAGTGGCCACATAGATATCTTTTCTGGATAATATTAAATTTTCTGATGTCTTACACGTATCATAAATTTCAGACTCATCCATCGCAAACCTGTTTCATGTCATCAGTTGATCTGCACACACATTACTCGTACCAGGTACAAATTAAGCATGCTGTGTTTTTTAATTGAAAAGTGCACCGTTGGTGCATTTCATTCCTTGTTCGGGTTGCTATAGAACTATAGCACAAAACAAGAACGTGAATGGAATTGAAGCATTTAACTTGCAAAGTTACTTACAACCATGGGCGTAGCTTCTTGGTGACGCGGGGGGGGGGGGGGGGGGGGGGATTATATGTATTGAATATCGCCTCCTCGAATTTTTGTTTATGTATTTGGTATAGCCTCCTCGGTAGAATTTTTAAGCCCTGCCCCCGCGAGGTTTTGTTTCAAGCTTTGCCACTGCTTACAACAGTTCATAAAACCTCCAGAATTGATTTTTTTTAATTACTAAAATACTACAATTCTCGCAATCACATTTGACGCACGAATTATCTATAAAAAAAAGTTTGAAAATATGTGCAAAATTTGTTCCGGGCCAGTCCGACCTGGTGATGCTATTAAAATGTAGTACGTAATGAGAAAATGAATGAAATGGAAGCATTAACTAACTTAATTTTTGAAAAGCAATTTAAAATTACGGACTAATTGTTCCAAGCCAGCTGGACCCACCCCTTTTCAAACCATGCAAATTAAAGTTACATGTTTACCCAACCCACCCATTCTGTCACCTATGGGACGCAGTACAGTATGTCAGGAGTTCATTGTTCTGTCACATATTTGATGGAATTTCGTTTCATGACTGTCTTAGAAAGTGTAGTTTGTTCAATGCTTATTTTTACAATGGAACCTGATCTGTAGCATATATTACAGATTATGCTTCCAGAAGCAATTGCAATTGTGATGGCCCCCACCGATGAGTCAAGGTATGTTTCTATTAACTACTGCTTTAATGCAAAGATATACGTTAAAATATAAAGCGTAAGTTCTGGTACAAATCTATTTGAGTTTGATATTAACAAATTATTCAAGAAACTTTATTAACTTATTTCCATGCAACGGTTATAAATGTGTCCTTGGTTTCAGTGTCACATCTTGTTTTTATTTAGGATAAATTGGTCAAATCATTGATCATTGCCCAGGAATGGTTAGATGGGCAAAAGGTGCTCAAGAAACCGAGTGTATTGTTCTTGGGGTTTGTGCTATCAGTTTTGACTTGTTATCTCTGTCACCCACCCACCGGACAAGGTAGGGTATTTATGGTTGGTTTTGAAACCGTGAAACCATCCAAAGTGCAGTGAAACTCGCAGTCGTTTTTTTGTTTTCCATATTTTGGTTGGTTGGTTCCGGAACTTTCAAATCGTACTGAATGGTTTAGTTTATGGTTTATACTAGAAACCAGCAAGAAAATCCGAACCAAATAGTGTGATTTTGTGCTATGTACGCTTTTATATCTTATTTTGACTTCTAATTAATTTAAGTCAGCTATACAAATAATTGCGATTTGCTTAATAGTACAATACAGTCAGTGTTTTAAGTTTTAATGTTGGAAATTATCCCTTCTTTATTTTGATTGCATGATATACACTGACCTAAAGGCTAGACCGTAAAAGGAAACCGAAGCCAGATTGTTAGTAAGGGTTTGTTTGGTTTGTTTTAGTGCGGTCTTAGTTTTCAATGGTTTGGTTTCGGTTTACAATGGTAAAAAAACCACTACTAACGGGGTGACCTGAAAACCGTCAAAACGAGACCATGAACACCCTACAACAACATCCCATTTTTCCAGGTGTATATGTTATTATACATGGATACATGATGCTGTTTTGTGTACTTAATTTATATAAACTTCATCTGTGTAGCCCACATGGTATATTTCACCTTTCGGATCCTGCTGGAGTCAATTTAATTCGGAAGTGTGATCAACGAGGCTTTCATCCTCACGAGGAACCAGATGATGGCAGCCCAATATATGAGCACTGTTCCCATGTTTATATGAACGAGACTTTGAACTTTGACATTGTTGATCTCCGGTAAACTTTTGTTTCATTTGCTTTTGTGAATATAATCTGATGATGGAAATTCAGTCGATACACATACGGGTGCGAAGACTAAGCGGTAAACAACATACGATTATATGTTCACAGTTCGCTTATGGCACAGTTCTTATGTGTAATGAATATATTGCCTGCTAGTATTCTGGTGAATGTAGAGTGTTTTTCTGAACTATAGCAAATGAAACTGTAACATGAAGATTAGCGAGTGATGACTAGAGGAAACTTGTTGCGGGATTTAAATCGTAACCCATATGTTCTATCTTAGTACCTTGTTTCAAATCTTACGGTATTTGTCTATAACTGCTGGTCAATAAACAATCAATAGAGTTTGTGTTGACTCTTTAATCATTTCGAATCGAGATTTTACATTAAATTGGTTCTTCTGCTACATCTATAAATTCTGCTAACTCTTTAATCTTTTGCTTACCTTCTAATGGCACACTTAATTTCAACAAAGTGTGTATGTCGTTTGGAAATAGAAATTACCTGGAAGATCAAATCTATAGAAGTTTTTCTGTATATTTCTAGGTAAATTGATTACAAGAGGTTGAGTGTGTTGTGAATAAACATAATGCTTTCTATCTAAGTATATGATTAAGTTTGAGATCTCCTATCTTCTTTGATGAATTGTTCTATTTATAGGACTTTGAATTCTGGCAGATGGTAATAAAAGAATAGAATATTTTTTTTACTGTTCGAAGTGCTTGCATTATGGTAATAAAAGAACATCATATATTCTTTTTGTTACTGTTCGAAGTGCTTGCATTGAATATGAATGGTTATCTTCTTGAAGGAAGAGTTAAACTTGTCCATTAGAACTTTCCAATTGTAAGTCCATATTTCAGTCCATGTTATCATCAGGAGAATTTGGTATGTCTTCTATTTTGAAATTCCTTATGAAGACCGTTGATTGACTTTAGCAATGTTTTAAAAACCGGTTCAACCGCCAACCGGTCATCATACCGGTTTTTTAATCCCCGGTTTTTTTGACATAACCGGACCGTTTTGAACCGGACGGTTTTCCGGTTTTTTCCGGTTCAACTGGTCCGGTTCAACTGGTTTTCAGATATTTAAAAAAAAATTTAATTTTTTTTAATTTATTGTTATTTTTTATTATTTTTTAAAGTCTAAAACTTATATTTTCTTATGAAATACCTATTTGGTATTATTTTTTAGTGGATTATCATTGTATTTTAACTATTTTCGTTGTGATGTAAAAATTTATTAACATTTTTATAAAAATATATATATAAATCCTCTAAACGGTTCAACCGGCCGGTCCAAGGTTGGACCGGCCGGTCGAACCGATCCTAGAAAGTTTTTCGATTCAACTAAAAAACCGGTTTTTAAAACATTGGACTTTAGTCTTTGAGAAGTCATCATCGAAATTATGTGGTAGGAGATATCATAATTTTGATTCAGATGGATCAGTATTTTTTTATTGTTTTTAGAAATGCCATGGTTCGTTTAACTTTTTTCATTTTGATTGTCCATCTTTTCTTTAATAGTTTTCACTATTACATATGATTTTCTTAACAATCTCCCCTAAGTGCTAATAGAAAAAAACATTGAAATAATACTTTTATTAGGGGGATCAAAATAAGAAACTTTGAACAACAGTTTACAAGAGCCAATTTCGGTTCTTTGGTGAGAAAATCAATTTTGGCACTTTTGATATTTGGAGTTGAAAGTCTGCATTCATGCTCCATTTGTTTCATTGTTTCTCTCCAATCTAAGAATGTTGATAGAATTCCCGATCGTCTCTTTGCTTACTCTTTCATCTACTTTGGTGTGTTTCTACGCAGAAGAGAACGTACCCGAGGGTTTACATTGAGCACTTGATTTTTTCCTTCTCTCTCCGGTATAACTTTGTCTTTGTAGGATTTAGAGTAAATTACGGATTTAGTTCCTGTGGTTTGCACGAATTTCGGGTTTAGTCCCTAGGTTTCATTTATTACGGATATGGTCCCAAACGTTTGTCAAACCGTATCGGATTTAGTCCCTGAGCCTAACGTCAGTTAATAAAATCTGTTAAGTCTAAATCAAATGACCATTATACCCTTCTCTTTAATAATATATTACACAGTAAAATCTTCATTACCCTTTTCAACTCTTCCGTCGATCTTCATCACCCACCTTTTCCGGTGACCTGTAAGTCAAACAAGAGTGATCTCCGGTGATCCAAACTTCGAACGGAAACAATTTCGATGGACCAGAAATGTTGTAATAGTCAAATTGATTTAAGTTTAATTAATACTCCATGTCCCACTTTAGCTGAGAAGATTGATTCCTTGGATCTGTTTCACGAAAGTAAGATGTATCAAACTTACATCAATTTGATTAATCGCCGGAGATCGCGACCGTGGGGTTACCAAACCCACCACAGCCACCGATCAACCTCCACTAGCTGTTGAAACCGCCGTCGCCGCTGGCGCACGGCGACCCTGGCCGGATACGCGGCTGTCGCCGCCACTGTGTTGTTGGGTGTGGCCGGATCCGCGGTTGTCGCCGCCACTGTGTTGCTGGGTTTTGTAGCTCCCGACCGATATTCATCATCAAAAACCTGAAATCGACTAGAGGACAGAAGCAGGAGAAACCACCCCTCAACCGTCCCTTTCTTTTCGAATCATTTGACCCAAAAGATTACCAGAAGGGGTTCTCGGACTCCTGGCGGTGTCGATTATGGATCTGATGCGGAAACGAACGAAAATGTTAGGAACCTTTCGAAATTGCATTATCCGACATAGGCGGTGCTGGTCACTCTTAGGTGTCGGAGCCACCTTCGCCGGCACACTCCTCGGCGTCAGAGCCGGTCTTCTCTGTGTGGTGGTTTTTGAACGAAAAAATGTCTCCATCACCATAGATATCCATCGCTTCTCCATCACCATCAGATCTCCTTCGCCGCCATGGCTATTGATGACGGAAAGGTTGGCCGGAAGGATGGATACATTGAGCGGAGCCGGAAAGATGACAATGTGATGAAGATGAAGACGTCTATAATGTTGTCATGTCCCACATTCTTTTTTAATTAAATTTGTTTTTTGTTTTTAAGTTTTTAGTTGTTTTTAAAGAGAAGGGTATAACCGTCTTTTTACATACATTTAACATACTTTTTTAACTGACGTTAGGATCAGGGACTAAATCCGATACGGTTTGGCAAACGTTTGGGACCATATCCGTAATAAATGAAACTTAGGGACTAAACCCGAAATTCCTGCAAACCACAGGGACTAAATCCGTAATTTACTCTAGGATTTATGAATAAAATACCACGTAGCGGGTGCCAATGCATTCATCCTGATCCATTCCATTTTATTTCTTAAGGAATAGATTCATCAAATGCTGCTATATGTAGCATGTTTTTGGCATGCATTATTCTGAGTTCGAAGTTATTACCTATTGTTCTCTTGAATATCTTCTTCCCAACTTCTTTAAGCCTGTAGATGGTATCTTAGGAGAGTCCGTATGTCTTTGGTGCTTAGTTGATATAGTTGATTGTCATTGAACTTGATGTAGTGGTTTGAATTGTGAACTCTTGAGATTTCGTATGCATTACATCTATGAATATAATTATCCATTGTGGGGGATTGTTGGAATTTTTGGGAGAATAATAGTGAAAAATGGGTTTCACTAAGTGTGAAAATGAATCAATCACAATTGACTATGATGAACAACCTACATTTTGCACTTAAAAAAACTTTGGAATAAAACGTTCTTGCTTTTGAATGAATGTAGACTGAAATTCATCAAAAACTCTGTCATGTTCATCAATGAACCTTGGTTTGGCAGGTTTACCAAAAACTGGAACTTTTTGTTTTGTGTAAGTAGAAGCAGCATGAACCGGACATAGTGTGCCATATGCCCTTTTTGTCGACACTTATAACACAAACGATTGTTTATGTTCCTTCGTTTTGGAACCTACAAAGCTTCACAAACATGATTAACTCCAAAATGATCATAGAAAGAATCATATACCTGAAATCTGTGATCATAAACCCATTTCGAAGTCGGGCTCTTTGGAGTAGAACCAACATAAGAAAATATAACAAATTGTTTCTTCTTGTTCTTTGAACCATCATTCTTCACAAAAACTTCAATAATTTTCTGAGCATCCAAGCAGTGAAGTGGAAATTTTTTATCAGAAAAAATTTGTTCCGAACCCTTGAGTTTGTAAAACCTCTCGGGTTGAACTTTTTCAGCGTTCAAAACTTCCTTCTTGACTTTCTTCAGTTTAATTTTCTTCAGATCTTGTGTTTTTGGACCTTGAACACCACAATCTTCAACAATCTTGGTCTTAAAACCCAAACCAACGCTTTTTCCAGAAACCTTTTCCTCCGAAGTAAATGACTTATGCCCATTCTTTGCCAAACGTGAAAACTCAACTTTGACCTTCATTGACATTCTTCTTTTCATAGAAAATCGTCTCATCAATATCACAATGAGTACGAATCTGTTCTGTAGAAGCAGCTGATTGCTCATTCTCTGTTGACGACGAACCAGACACAAACTTTGAAAATGTAGGAATTTCAGTTTTCTTCTCATTCTTTTTACCAGCCTTCTTGTTTTTCTTCTTCTTCACAACTTTCTCTTCTTCTGAATTTGATGATGAAAACTTTGAATAATCACATTCTTCAACTTGTTCTTTCACAACATTGACTGCTTCTTTGATGTTAGTCGAGGGTGTAACTGTCTTATAAAATACTTTCTCAAAATTCTCACCTTTTACTAAGAAACTTGTGAAAGATTGTGAATTAGTGACATTGTTCAAAAGACGATTTGCATCAATTACTTGAATCTTCAAATCGGAAATATTTTGTTGTGCTTCAGCTAATTCCTTTTCTGTAGCTATCAACCTCTTAGCAACCTTGTTGGTTTCATATTTTTGCATCCGCAGATTATCAAGCTCAACAAACAACTCTTTCTTCCATTTGTCTTCATTTCTTTTTCCGAATTTCAAGATTCACATTGAGCAATTTATTCACCCTTGCTAACTCCCTTTTTTCATCTAACAACTTTTCCATATCATTCTGATATGCCTCAATTTTAGCGACATGTTCATCTGAATTCTTGGTGAGCATATCAAGCTTAATCTTTGATTTTTCAAACATATCACTGAAATCTTTTTCAACATCTTTCGCTTCAGCTCTACATCTTTCAACTTCTTGAACTAACTCATCATTCTTTTCAGAAAATTTGACAAATTTTTGTTTAGATCCCATGTAATTTGCTTAGATGCCTCCAAATCTGATTTCACTAACTTGAGTGTCTCGGTAAGCAAACTTATTTCTTTAAGTAATCCAGCATTCTCCTTTAACAAGCTTTAAATTTTAGACTTAGAATTTTCATTCTCAACAGATTCATAAGAACTTGAGTCTGAATAATAATCATCTTGTTCATGTGTGACAATCAATGCTGACTTATCAAGAAACACCTTACCCCAATCATAACGTCCATCAGCAGTAACAGTCAAAGCTTTCTTAGTTAAGTCGCTTGATGATGGTTGAGAGCAATTGGTAGCTTTTAAATCAAACTTGTGAACATGAGATTGCTGACACTCTCTTGTAAAATGTCCAAGATTTGAACATTTGTAACACTTTATCTTAGATTTATCAAATCCCAACTTTCCATCTGAACCAAAATGTTGTTTTCCAGTTTTCTTGCGAAATCGTTTTGACTTCTGACTCAACATAGCCAATTGCCAATCTACATCCATGTCATTTAACTGATCATCATCGATTTCATCAAGATCATTTTCAGTCAACCGAGCATTATGGACATCATTGATAATCTTTTCAAAAGACGATGAAATGAGAGCTGAGATCAATTTAGCACAATCATCAACTGATTTGGCAGAAAATGCATTTTGATTTAATGATTCTGGAATTGTAAAACTGCAACCTCTTGATGAACCAATATTCTCAGATAAATTCCCAATAAAAGTAGTGGGTGGTGCTGAATTAATGTTGATTGGTTTAGCTTTAGCATTTATGCTTGCAACACTCTGACCATGATACGACTCCGGGTTTTGCAATTTTCCAGTTGATTTGTTGGAATTCAACATTTCCATTTCCCGAGCATGAAGTTTACCCGTTAGCTCATGAAATGACAATGTGGAAAACTCTTTGTCATGTGTAATCAACAAAACATAATTTTCCCACTTTTCCGGCAATGCTTCCAATATCTTTTCTTTCAATTCTTCATCGGTTTTCTCAATTCCAACTATTTTCAATTCACTAATAAGATGTGAAAACCTTGATACAAGAGCCGTGATGTTTTCATTATCATAATGTTAAAAATTATCAAACTCTTTGTTCAACACCTTTCTTCGACTCTTCTTGTATTGATCATTGCCTTCACATCTTGTCGATACAACATCCCACAATTGTTACGATTTCTTGCAAGTGCTGAATTGATGTAGTAATTCGGTAGGTAAAGCCATGGTAAGATAACCAAAGACTTTTTGTTCAAGCTCACAACTTTTCCTTTCAGCAACATCAAGATCTTTGATTTCCTTATAATCCCCTTGATCAGTTGGATGCACGTAAAACTTTTGAATAGGAATCCATAAATCGATGTCATTCGTGCTAATATAAGCAGAAAACCGTTGCTTCCAATTTTGATAATCTTCTAACTTCAAAAACTCAGGAACTTTCTGACTTGTTCCAATTTCGTTGTCAAAGTTAATCAGAGTTTGCATCGCGTTTTGCATAACGGCGAAATCCGACATTTTGAAAACTTTGAAATTTTGATAGCCGAACTGAATCTGAACAAAGAACCTTTATCCGAACCTAGCTGAACCTATCTGAACTCAGACGAACCTAAATTTGTCCGAACTGAAGATTTATCCCGAACTGAAGTAGCACCCGAACTTGTCCGAACCAAAACTTATCCAAACTGAAACAATCCGAAACCTTCCGAACTGTGACTTCGTGTAACCGAACTGAAACCGGACCTATCCGAACCAGAACTTCGTTAGTCCGAACTGAGCCAAACACAAACGAACAGAAACGAATTATGACTTTGGATGTCCGAACTTAAACGATAGAGAGTGTGACATCCGAGAATTCCAAGGTTAACTTCCGTTAGACAATCTCCGTTAGTTACGTATTAAGTGTTAACTTAGTAACTAATGCTTAACTAGGCCGAATACGTCCACGACCTTTGGTTGATCACCGGACCCGCCCATACGTGTTATGTATTTATTTATTTATTGTGATTATGTGCAACGTGATTTAAATGCATGATTATTATTAAAAAGCGTGACTATTTGTTTACTTGTTGAATTATATGACAAATCGCTTAATTGTGTATTTATGAGATTAGTCAAGTAATTAAAGTGTATGCATATATGATTAATAATGGGCTAGTAATTAGACTAATGATAGACTAATCATTGGGGGCCCAAATCCCAATGATAAGCCCACAAGGCCTTTAGTATTTAAATGGAGACTTAAACCCTAATCACCCATTTTCATACATCACCATACAAACACACACACTCTCCATCTTCTTCTCTCTCTCTCTCTCACGAAATTCTGGACCACCCTAAAGAACCACCAAGACCAGCCATCATTTCTGTTGGTGAAGATCATCCATCGAGCTTGATCAAACCGTGAGTCCCCATGACCATTCTTCTTGCATTTTCTATGAGTTTTACTATAAAGCATGCTTAGATCTTCATAGAATCACTTGATCTTCTGATATGATGCTTAGGAATGCTAGGTCTATCATAAAGACTACAACTTTACGTGTGAAACTGATCCATAATGAAGATTTATGCTAGAATAGGTTAATTTGTGTAAAAAGTGTTCTTGATGATTTGATGATCAAAATCCATGTTTAAGGTGTTGGAAATGCTTCTGTGATGTTGGTAAATGATTATGTATGCTAGATAATGATTTACATGAAGTATGGAAGCTGTTAGAAAGATTTTTAGTCAAATTTACGGGTTTTTAGCGACTAGCGAAACTGTGCATTCATATAGCGAAACTAATCAGCGAAACTATGTATATCTCCTTCCAGCGACACTATGCAGCGAAACTATAGTGTCGCCTGTGAACGAAACTACCGAGCGAAACAACCATAGACCTTGTCCCTGAACGAAAGTTCAAACCAGTTTCGAGCGAAGCTATGCTAGCGAAACTGTGTCATCAGTTTTGAGCGAAACTAGCTAGCGAAACTGTGTCATCGGGTATTGCCTAGTGAAAGTGCTGCCCGTGCACACAGCGAAACTGCGTAGCGAAACTATAGCGAAACTGCTGGCGAAACTGTGACCAGACCAAAACTCAAACTTGTGCAACTTAGTTAAATGTTATGCCATGACTTGCATGATTATGTTATGATAAAACCTGCTTTGATTTCTGAGTTATGCGAACCCTTGTTTATGATCAACCATCGGTGTCGTGTGTCGGTATGTCGAGTCGTAGTTCCATCGTGCTATGTTATGGGCCATAGTGACGTCAAGATTAGACACAAAACTAACACTTAAGACCTTAATGTGACTATTAGGTCTTCGTTAAGCAAACAATACTTGGATTATTTAGCAAGTGTAGCTGAGCAACCTAAGGTGAGTTTCACTAACCCTTAAATTGTGAGCCCATTTGGGTCACAACGAACTTACTTAACAGAAAACAACGCTGACATTTTGAGATATTGCCAAATGGGATATCTGTTATGGAAGTTGGAGTGTTTTTATGGGAAGCACTTGCAACTGTCCATCCTTGGGGTTTCAAATGAAATCCGCAACCAAGTATTTGATACTTAAACTCAATTAGGATTTCAAACGAAATCCGGAACAACCATTTTGACACTAAAACTCTTTTTAGGATTTCAAATGAAATCCAGGATAAACGATTTTAATATGACTAGTGTAGGTTAAAGTCTAAACCAAAAGATATCACATGATTTCTAAGGATGCCTTAAAACTTAAAAGTCCTCAACAATTTAGTACCATTAATTTGTGAAGCGAGGGGATGTTGGGTAGATCTACTGAGGGTTTGACAAACCCTGCTCCGCGGTACACAAATGTGTAGCCAACCGGTTGGAGGCCGAACGGAGTACAATATCAGCCTATTTTAGCTGTGGGTCCCATGAGGAACACAACTGGAGGCACAAACCATCGGCAAATGCCGAACTCTGTTACGTCAGCTTTGGTACGAACTTCCTTAGTGCATGGAAACCGGATTAGCTACCCGCGATATCGGTTGACCGTTTTAACTTTTACTTAACCAGTGCATATTCGATAATTTAACACTCGGCAATTGTTTTGCAAAACTATTACTTATGTATATGTTGATACATACGCTTATGAGACCGGGCCACTGCATGACATGCCCACTGTGAACTCACCAACCGTTAGGTTGACACTTGTGTGGTTTTCACTTTTGCAGACCGCTGAGGAGTATACACTGGAGGTTGGCATGGCACCGAAGTTACTTATTTTATTTGAACTTAAATTTGGGAATTGAATAACAATTTATGTTTTGTAATTAAAGCACGTGGTTAGTGCTAAGATACTCATATTTTATTTCCGCTGCGAACTTTTAAACTGTTTTATTATGAATGTTTGGACTTTACTCTGATTCGTTTAGTATTTGTAACTAATGGTTGTGGCCCTGGTTTGCTCGCACTCCTTAACGGTATAAACTCCGTTAGTGGTTAATTGGGGGGTGTGACAGAGAGTTTGGATGACGGTTATTTTTCAGACCTCAGAACCTCACACGAACTCGAATGAACTGAACATGTTTTCGAATAAAAATCACGATTTTGGACAGATTTGAACGATATTTTCAGTAGTAGATCAGAAAAAGTGATGAGGAGTGATTCAAAAGTGCAATTTTCACAGAATTCTCGACTGAAACGGTAAAAAACTGCAAAAACACTCCAAAAATTTCAAAAATAACACTTTTTGAACCAAAAACTCCGAAATTAGCAACCACATATCAGTAGAGTGAACCAAAAAGCTCTGATACTACTTGTAAATATGTGAGCGTCGGATCGTCTACTCGATCTAGCTATTTCAGATGAGAAACGAGTAATTAAAGATTGTTTTATTGATCAAACTTGAACAATTACAATCTGGAAATCACGTAGAACAGACATACAGAAGACACCTTCGACACACACACTTAGCTCTAGACTCTCTCACACTCGTTTTTGAATTACAAAGCAATTTGTGTATTTATACACAGCTGTACGAACTCAAAAGAACTACCAGTTCATCTGATCCGAACCCATCCGAACTGCCAGTTCAGATGATACAGTTCGGACTCAGTTCGTGTAACAACATCCTTGTAACTGTTGGGTTTTACAGTGGGATCCGAGTTACCGATTTTAATTTTTTTTTATTAAAACCGATTTAATAATTAAATTAATACTAGATTAATTTAGCAGCGGAAACGATTTAAACACGCGGACGCAACTGTAACAGGATCAATCACCGTACACTAAAAACACAGAAATGCATTTATTTAAAATAAATTAAATTAATATCTAACAATTTAGATATACCTTGGCGGGATCCGAGCAACCGCTCGAGACACCCGGATTCAACGGGCTCGCGCTAGGACGAACTGAGACGTCTGACTCGAATCTGCAAGACATGTCATCAACGGCGGCAGCGGCGGCGGCGGTAGTGGCGGCAGCGGTGGTAGAGATACCACCGGTGGTGGTGACAAAACTTTCTCCGTCGCGTTGGCGACCGGAATAGTCCCTACGATGATCTCGTCACCGGTGACCGGAGGTGACACGGTGGCGGTGGCCGGCGGGTACAAGGGTGCAGGCCGCGACGAGGGAACCGGATGCGGTGGCCTCGGCTGCGCCGGCAGCGCGAGGACCACCGGTCAGAGGTCGCGCGGCGGCGCGGAGGAGACAGCGGCGGCGGCTCGGGCTGCGGCTTTGGCTTCGGCTCGGGCTGCGGCTTCGGCTCGGGCTGCGACTGCTTCGGGCGCAGATGCTAGCTAGACGGGGATCCATCGGAAATCACAAGGAATTGCGGTGGAGGTGGTGGCGGTGATCGGAAGGACGACGGCGGCGGGGAGCCGGCTTCAGCTTGGGGATCGGCGCAGAGAGAGAGAGAGAGAGAGGAGAGATTAGGGTTTGTGACTTGTGTTTCAATTAACCTCCTCTCTCTCCTTTTTAATATAAAATCGCGGACCAGGGCCTGACGGACTGGGCCCGGTCGCGATTCTCTTTTAATCCACCAAACTGATCAGTCTGTTAATCCGGTAACAACTGACCAGTCCGTCATTTTATATCACGAGCAATATATTTAGCCGAAACAGCTTTGTCGTTATAATTAAATAAATAATTAATATTTATTTAATTTACCATTTAGTTCGTTCAATACTAATTAACTATTAATTATATTTAATAGTCCATTGACCCGGGTGTAACTCTTACGGGTCAATATCGGTCGGGTTCGTTAATTAGTCGGGTCAGGACACCCTATTTCCAACAGTCTCCCACTTGGACTGAACGCGACAGTTTTAACGAGCGCAGTCAGAGGCACTCTAGCTATGCGTGGCTACACCAACTAATATTGACACTTTAAGTCGTTAGCCTAAGTATATCTGATTGATAATCAAGTAGACTCATGACTTGTGCATTCATTGTCATATGTTCCTTTCTGTATAAGACATTGATGAATTATGAGACATGGACTCTCATATTTTATTCATCGATTTTCATTCTCGATACAATTCAAAGTGATCCAACAAACACACAGTAAGTTTGGGTGAGGCCTCACACTTATCACTTGGAATCAACGAGGGCGTCTTTATGTCTAACCGTTGCCGAAGCAAGAGTACATAATCCCTTGTTGAGGCATACAACTCCCACTAAACCTTAGAGCCATTCCCAAAAATAACTGTTATGGTTGGCAGTTACGCGACAACGTTAGGCTACAATCAAAGAATGTTCTTTAGTAGAAGGGAGTTCGAATATGCGTCTCAGGTCTAAGGATACACTAGAGCATGCATTAATCAAGCAAGCAAGACTTCCATGTTTGCATTGCATGATGTGAGTTACGTCCAACGTCATTCACCAATGAGGTCCGTGAGTTTGAACGTTAAACAACTTTAAGGCTCAAGCAGTCACAATAGTCTTATTTTAGTATAGCTCCCACTAACTAATCGACTACGGACATTTAGGACAAGAACTTATTGTCCAAGGATTAAACGTATAAATATTGAACACAGTTATGTAATTCATTATTGCATAAAAACAGATGGAATAAGAATAATATAGATAACTGCTGGTGTTCATACATCCAAATACCAAATCAAAACATGTCTTTAGCTAATCTAAGCCCTATCGCTTCTCTATGGTGTATATGAGTCTCTTGAGTCATAGGCTTAGTGAAGGGATCAACTAAGTTTTGATCTGTGTGCACTTTGCTTATTTTGATTTCATTTCTGTCGACTAATTCTCTTATGTAGTGGAACTTCCTCAGGATGTGCTTGGCCTTCTTATGAGACCCTTGCTCTTTGGCTTGAGCTATAGCTCCTGTGTTATCGCACAACATCTCGGTGGGCTGCCTTATACTTGGCATGGCATCGAGATCGGATATGAACTTCTTCATCCACACGGCTTCTTTAGCAGCTTCTGAGGCGGCTATGTATTCGGATTCAGTAGTAGAATCAGCTACTACTGGCTGTTTTGAGCTTCTCCAGGAAACATCCCCTCCGTTAAGAGTAAATACGAATCCCGACTGTGAGCGAGAGTCATCTCAGTCAGTCTGAAAACTAGCGCGAGTGTAACATCTTACAGTGAGCTCTACATCAACACCTCCATATACGAGAAACATATCAGTGGTGTTTCTCAAGTATTTTAATATGTTCTTTACAACCGTCCAGTGAGCTAGTCCTGGCGTCTGTTGGTACTGACTTGTCACGCTCAATGCATACGAGACATCCGGTCGTGTGCAGAGCATGGCATACATGATAGATCCAATAGCAGAGGCAAATGGGATCGATGCCATTTGGCTTATCTCGCGCTCCGTTTTAGGTGCTTGAGATTTGTCCAAGATTGTTCCCTTAGTCATGGGAACAGCTCCTTTCTTGGAGTTGCTCATGTTGAACCGAGCTATGATCTTATCAACGTATGTGCTTTGATTGAGTCCTAAAAGGCGCTTAGATCGATATCTGTGAATTTTAATTCCTAGAATGTAAGCGGCTTCTCCAAGGTCTTTCATAGCGAAACAAGATGAAAGCCATTTCTTAACATCGTTAAGCATGGGTATGTTGTTTCCTATGATCAATATATCGTCCACGTACAGTACGAGGAACGATACAGCGCTCCCACTTGTCTTTCTGTAAACACAAGGTTCATCTTTGTTTTGATCAAAACCAAACTCTTTAACCTTTTGATCAAAACGAAGATTCCAGCTTCGAGATGCCTGCTTGAGTCCATAAATGGACTTTCTTAGCTTGCAAACCTTGTTTGGATTCTCTGGATCGACAAAACCATCAGGCTGAACCATGTAGACATCCTCTTCGAGTTGTCCGTTCAGGAAAGTGGTTTTGACATCCATTTGCCATATCTCATAATCATGGTATGCGGCTATGGCAAGGAGAATTCTGATCGATTTGATCATGACAACGGGTGAAAAGGTCTCATCATAGTCAATCCCTTGGATTTGAGTGAAACCTTTCGCTACAAGCCGTGCCTTGTAGGTTTGCACATTTCCATGCATGTCAGTTTTTCTTTTAAAGATCCACTTGCTCCCTACTGCCCGTGTGCCGGGGGTAGCTCAATCAAGTCCCCGACGTGATTGTCACGCATGGATTGCATTTCAATGTTCATGACTTCAAGCCATTTATCAGATTCCGGATCTGACATAGTAGCTTTGTAGTTAATAGGCTCATCGTTAGAATCGGCTATTAACAGAACATCGAAGGTCTCATGATATCCAAGGTATCTATCAGGCTCATATCGTATTCTTTCGCTCCTACGAATGCTTGTGCTTGTGTTTGGGTCTGATGGTGCGACAATAATTTTTCGGTCAGACGCAACGACCGTCTCAAGGTTAGGTGTATCTTGAATTTCTTCAAGATCCACTGGATCACTATTTGTTCCTCGAGCAAGGAATTCTTTCTCAAGGAATTTACCTTTCTTTTTGATGGAAACAGTGTTTGCATCGGGATGGTAAAAGTAATAACCGGTATTACAATAGTATCCAACGAAAGTTACCTTTTCGCCTCGGGGACCGAGCTTATTGTCAGATTCATTGGTGACATAAGCATCACATCCCCATACCCTGAGGTATGATAGTTTAGCAAGAGAACCATGCCATATCTCATATGGTGTCTTCCTTACTTTCTTGGTCGGTGCCAGATTTATTAGGCGAGCAGCGGTCAAGATGGCATATCCCCAAAAGGATTGTGGCAAGGTTGTCCTGCACATCATCGATCGAACCATGTTAAGCAGAGTTCGATTCCCCCTTTCACTAACGCCATTTAACTGGGGTGTGCCAGGTGGAGTAGGTTGTGAAACGATTCCACATTCCTTCAGATGATTCAGGAATTCAGTGCTTAGGTATTCGCCGCCTCTATCGGATCGAAGTATTTTAATAGTTCGAGTTAGCTGATTTTGTACTTCGTTTTGAAACTCTTTGAACTTTTCAAAAGTTTCATGTTTGTGTTTCATCAGATAGACGTAGGCATATCTGCTGTAGTCATCGATGAAAGTCATGAAGTACCGTTCACGATTTCTCGTCTCGGTTCGAAAGGGTCCACACACGTCGGTGAGAATAATGCCTAACAAGCCTTGGGCCCGTTCACCTGTATGGGTGAAGGGTGACTTGGTTAATTTACCAGAGAAGCATGATTCGCACTCATCGAAGGAATCTGCATCTTGGGATTCGAGAATGCCAGCCAGTTTTGCAACTTCTTAATGCGGGCCTTGCTTATGTGACCAAGCCTATGGTGCCATAACGAGGATTCGTTACTATCAACTTTGCTTCTTTTAGAAACATGATAGAGCTGATCGTTTGTTTGAACATCTATCTCATATATTCCATGTCGAGGTTTAGCCTCGAAATAAAAGATATTCTTAAGGTAAGCAGAAATCATATTTCCATTAAATTTATACCGAAATCCTTGTTCAAACAATGAAGACACAGAAATAATGTTTCTGGATAAACCAGGTGCATATAAACAGTTAATCAAAGTAACTACAAGGCCAGAAGAGCATGAAAAAGAATATGTGCCAGTAGCAAGTACTAGGACCTTCTTCCCGTCACCAACGATGAGGTCCATGCAGCCCCGTTCTGTCTTCTTCCACTTCTCAGGTTCCTGCAAAACATTAACAATGTGATAACCACATCCAATATCAAATACCCATGAATTGGAGGAAACAGTGAAAAGTTCAATAACATTTATTGACATACCTGATGAGCAACCATTATTAGGGTTCTTGGTCATCTTCAGCTTTGCAAGATAAACGGGACAGTTGCGACGCCAGTGTCCTATTTGGTTGCACTCATAGCACAGGCGCTCCTCGGGAGGCTGCACCTGTGGTTTCTTGCCTTTGCCTTCTTTAACCTTCTTGGCTTTGGAGATCTTTGTATTAGCAACTCTGAGCACGTCCGGCGTGGTCCTGATCTTCACGTTGGGTATCAACGGAATAACCTCCTCGATCGACTGAGCCGAACAATTAATCGCAAGAATATGATAATGTTCAGGCAAAGATCTGAGTACTACATCAAGAGCCATCCCGTCAGAGATGGAGTAGCCAAGGTCGATCAGCCTGTCGCGATACGCTTTCATCAGCATGACATGATCGTATGGAGAGGAGTCGTTAGCTATAGAGCAGTTCACGAATTGTGAAAGTGCATCGACTCGCTCAGTCCTCTGACTTAACTCAAATAAATCCTTGAGTTCACGAATGATGTCATAAGCAGACATCCCCATGAAATTGTACCGATAATCCTGAGTCATGCTAGATAACATCAGGTCAGTGACGTCCTTATCATCGTCAGTGTGCTTTTGGAGCTCAGACCGCGAAAACATAAAAATAACATATACAAATTATCAAGTCATAAATCCATCATATATATATTTATTTATTTTTCTGGCAAAAATAATGATTTTTAGTCCGAAACCCTAATTTAAGTAATTCTAAACATAAAAATCCAATCTTTAATCATGTAAATCATTCCCACTATTTTATGATGACCTTTCATGCATATATAACCTAACATTTATCAATCACACCATTAAATCAATAATTTTTCCATAGATCTAGCATGCATGTGTAATATATACATTAATTTTTCATGAAAAATTCATCAAGCTGACATCTTATTCTCGAAACCCTAGATCTAACTACGCCAACATGATAGGTTTCTTGATCTTTTCCAAGATAACATTTTTATCATACAAAATCACGAATCATCTAGATCTATAAAGATCCAACATGAAAATTAAGAAAAATATTAGATTTATTCAAGAAAAATCATATCTTTCATCACTAGAATCTTAGATCTATCATGTATGACAATAGTTCATGACCAATCATGCATAAAAATATAGTCTTTAATAATCTTAGCCAAGATCAGGTAATAATCAACAAGATCCAACAAAGAAACTTCATAAAAATTGATAAAAAATCAATAAAAATCCAAACTTTAATTGATTTAACTCAAGATCTAACATCTATGAACACACTTAGTCAAGATCTAGGCTTGATAACACATAAAGATCAAATCTTTATCATAGAAAAGCATGAAAATGGGAAGACGAGGTCAAGAAATGAGGAAAATGTACCAAAAACAATAATACCGACACTTTTATGAGCTTGAAATCACCCAAAACGGAGCTTGATTATTCAAAAATGGAGTTTTAGTGATAGGGCAGCCGTCAAGGGGTTTCTAGGGTGATTAGGGTTTCAAAAAATGAGTTAGGAGGTGTTAAAATCGTTTTAAAAGGAGAAAACCCGATATGATTGACGACTGGGGGGCTCGCGTACCGCGAAGAACGGATCGCGTACCGCGATGCATTTCTGGCGGCCTCCCCATTGACTTTTGTTGACCAGACATGTATTCGAAGGTTTTGGCCACCGAAATCAAGGTTTTTGGTCCCGATTTCTTTACCATTGGATTTATTTGGCCATTTCCACTAAAAAAAAGTACCAACATGATTTATAGCCATTTTCAAATGAAGATTAAATTAAATAGATACGTTTTATGGTCGGTTTTACTATTTTCGCTATAACTTCTTCGTTCTTTAACATTTTCGACTCTCGTTTTCACCGATTTTCATCATTTTAAATTCTATACCATATGAAACATATTCAAGAACATAAACTTGAATATAGCATGTCAATCATGGAATTATGAGCAACAAAACACGTTTTCCGGTCAATTTGCGTACGTATCACCATTAGGTTAATCACAACGTTTCGAGACTCAACTTGTGCGTGATGAATTGTGATGTGATTTAGGACTAACAGACTCATAAATATATCCGCATTGACTTACGATATGTAAAAACTTGACTTCCCGGTTAATCGACAAATCGCGTACCGAACCGTGTAAGAAAACCTAAAATTGCATTATTTTCAATTCGAGACATCCAAGTTAGTTCCAAATGATTATAATTTAAACATTTCATAATTTAAAAGCATTATTGGGTTATTATACCAGAAAATTATCCCGGTAATCAATAATTTGCAAAATTGCTAAAGCGCGAAATCCGAAAATAGGTCGGGTTTCAAAATCGGGTAAAGTGAAAATGTTATAAGAATTCTTAAAATCCTTTTCGTCTAAACCATCCATTTTTTGTACGTTTTAGTCAAAATTTTAAACATGCGCGTTTAGAGACAAAAACTCTCCTCTACCTCTCGAGGGCCATCCATTAGTTGGAGGTTTTTTCTTACACTCTAAAACACGCGCATTTAAAAATAATTTATGAATATTAACTTTCTAAGTTTTCTACTTCAGAAATGACTAGCGGGTGAAAAGTCTAGTGGAGCACCATCAGTTGGCGCTCAAGTTGGCATAACGGCCAACACTATTGCTAGTCAAGCCGAAAAACCTGAGAAGTTATCGGGTTCACACTTCAAAAAGTTGCAACAAAAGATATTCTACTTAACCACCTTGAACCTTGCGAGGTGTCTCATAGAGTCTGCTCCCCAACTTAAGGAAGGGGAATCCAATGTTGAAACCGTTAGCGTGGTCGAGGCATGGAAACATTCAGACTATTTGTGCCTTAACTATGTGTTGAACGACCTTATGGACTCATTGTATAACGTGTACTCATGAGTCTTTAGACAAAAAGTACAAAAACGGAAGATGCCGACACGGAGAAATTCGTGGTAGCCCGTTTCTTGAACTTTAAGATGGTTGATAATAAATCGGTGAGGAGCCAAATCCAAGAGTTTCAAGTTATACAACATGAGATTCACTGATAAGTGGTATTTAGATATACTCTATTTCATATTAATTCTTTACTAAATGTACCGATGTGAGTACAAAATATATTATGTTAATCGGTATTTGTAGTTAGTATGTTATGGAGGAATAAACTTAAATTATTGTTATTAAGTTAAACTCGAGCGTTAATGTTGTATATCCGGTGAGGGAAAACGGATAGGATCGAGAATTCAGACGAATGGATAGGCAACGGATGATCCGGGATACAGAAATCACCACTCGGATTAAATGTCGGGCATTCCAAACTTCGATTACGATACATACGAACATCACGTAATCTAAATTAGGATATCAAAGATCACCTCATAAACGGCCAAGAGTAGGATAGCAATGGAATACAAACGATAATTTTCAAACTCAAAATTCACCTCCTTAATCTATTAATTTCGGTAAGTACATATAGTGAAAAACAAAAACTACTAGGAACCCACGTTCTAGACTAATGGAATTAAAAGAAACTTTCTATACTACTAAGAAAGCTAAGAGTACAACTAGTTAAAGCATAAAAAAACACAATGCTAAGAAAAAAAGGAAAAATAGATTGGTTAGTATGTAGGTGATGGAGAACGTGGATTGTGAATCTTTTATGAAATCTTTCAAGCCTAAAAATGTTATGTCAACCCCTTCCTTATTTTTGACCCATTCGACATTTTCAACCCGTATCCGGAGGGTGGTATAAGTCCGACATGTTGAACGGCTAATTCATTTGAATTTCTACCGGTTAGAACGTTAAACACGATAGAAAATTCCCGTGATGGCTTACTGCTATCAGTTAAGGATTCATACTTGGACTTCAAAGCATAGCATTTTGTATTACTACTGATCTAAAATTATTTAAAATTGTAGAAAAACCGTTCGTAAATTTAAATAAAATAAATACTTTTTATTTAAATACGATTACAACAAAAGGAATAATACAATACAATGGAAATAACAGATCTACTCCTATTAACAATTACAAGGAAATGATAAACTGTTGCACGGAAATGAAATACAATACAAAGAAATGAATGAAAATTACAATAAAATGGAAATTACACTACACATGAAATGAAATGTAGAACTTGACAAAAACTTAAAATGAAAATAATAAAATGTTTGAATAAAAGAAAAGGTGACAGAAAGTTATAAGAAAAGTTTTGAAAAAAATCTTTTGATGAAAAGAAAGGATACAAGATATCCTTGGCGAAGGATTCGGGTCAAAACCCGGATCCCTTAAAACAAATTCCGGGTCTACCAAAGATCCGTTTTGTTTCCCAAGGTACAATCGCTTAAACCATATGGTACGACCAGGATAACTCTAAGCTTGAAAGTACCTTTGAAGCTGGAAGAAATGAAGAACGAAGAGGAAGAGTTTGAGAGAAGGTATGAGGAAGAGAAGAGAGAATTCTGTGTGAATTCGGTGTGTTTAGCCTCAACTAATGAGGCTGTATTTATAGTGGTGGGAGTGACTTGTTGATCACACAAAAATAATTCGTAGTCAAACTTTGCATTAAATGTCTTTAATGCAAATTGATTTCTAATTAACACGGAATTACCTTAATTAGCTCAAAACGCGTTTACAGCTGTCATTCCGGAGGAATCTCCGCGTAACAGCTGTTTTTCGGCTGAACTGGTGCTTCCGGACCAACCTTCGGCTTGAACTTCAACCGGAACCACTGTGTTCCGCCCGGTTCAACTATTTCGCTTGGTCCCATCCGCTCGAACTCGTTCCGCTTGAACTTCAACCGGAACCATTTCCGGTTGAACTCAGTTCCATCTGAACCACACAGGTCCGCTTGAACTTCTCCGCCTGGTCTCCAACCGGACCAACTTCCGGTTGAACTCAAAAACAATAAGGCGGCTCTCAAGCGGCTCGTGACGATGCGAGCGTGCGAAGTGCAAAGTGCGCCATCAAAGCACCACATTGCGCCTCATACGCCCACGCCACGCGCGTGCACCCCTTAGGGTCCAAGGGATGTGTCCTACTAAGGGAAACAATAGTTGATAATGTTCCCACCTTATAAAGCACTTTTGGTTTCATCCCCAACCAATGTGGGATGAGTTAACATGCTATACTTACCATTTTTCTCTCTAATTTTCGCAGCTTCACATGTTGCCAGACCTCAACTTTGAGCTTCGATATCTCATTCATACGAGCTCGGATTTGGACATGGTTTGATACGTTGAAAAGCCCTCACAACGTACTACACAAACCCATAAAGTACAGAGGCAATAACCTATGTTATCTGTATTTTATTTTAGTCCAAAGTTGGTGAAAAACTCATTTTCACACTTAGTGAAAAAACTCATTTTCCACTAGTTTTTTTTCCCAAAATTCCAACAATCCCCGACATGAATGGGTATCGATATATTCTTCAAGAATCAAAGGCAATTTCGGCAGTCTAGTATTGCAGGATAGGTAGGTGTCCCCTTTGAACCTTCCTTTGTGAAGTATACTTGGGTTACTGGTGTTTGGTAGACGCGATGACTTTGAACTAACCGACCGTTTGTGTAACCGTTATTATACCCACACAACACTTTCCCTAACTTGGTTAGCCCTCATTGTCGTGTCCAATCATGGTCCTAGAACACTTGCCTGGTTCTGCTAGAGCTCTAGGATTTGTGCCCAACAAATCCATTTGAAGCGACCACACTTCTCTCTTGCATAGGTGATTACCACAATCATTAAAAGCATTGGTATTATGATTTACTCAAAATCATCTATGACTTACACAAAGTCATTGACCATCGTATGCTTAACCTCACACATTTCACTGTTTGGTGATAGGAATGGACTAGGAAGTACACAACCCCCTTTTAAGACTTTCGGGTATTCCCCCACAGTGACCTTAGCCAATGCGATTAGGTTGTCCTATTGAACCTAGAGCCTGGGATCTCTATTTTCATAGGCTAGGTTTTCCTTCGCATCAGCTTTCAACCCAATGGGCTTTAGTCCCATTCCCCTTGACGACTTCAAAACTAACTCTTTGCTTAAGCCTTTTGTAAACGGATCCGCAGTGTTATCCTTTGACTTCACATAGTCAATTGAGATAACTCCGGTAGAGATTAGTTGTCGTACCGTATTATGTTTACGTCTAATGTGCCTTGATTTTCCATTGTACATCATGGATTAGGCACGCCTAATTGCCGATTTAATGTCACAATGTATGCAAATAGCCGTCATTGGCATACGCCACCTTGGAATTTCTTCCACAAATTGACGTAGCCATTCTGCCTCTTCACCAGATTTATCCAAGGCGATGAACTCAGACTCCATTGTGGACCGCGCTATAACAGTTTGCTTAGCCGATTTCCATGCAATAGCCGCGCCACCAAGCATGAACACATACCTGCTTGTTGATTTGGAATCCTTTATATCCGAAATCAAATTCGCATCGCAGTATCATTCGATAACTGCTGGATCTCGGGTATAATGCAGTCCATAGTCTCTCGTGTATCTTAAGTACCTTAGTAAACGAGTCATTGCTTTCCAGTGTACCGCGCACAGATTACTCGTGTACCGGCTTAGTCTGCTCACAGCATAAGCCAAATCTAGTCTGGTACAAGTCATAAGATACATGAGACTCCCAATCACCCTTGAGTACTCCAACTAAGCAACCCCTTTTCCTCTATTCTTAGCAAGATGAAGGGTAGTATCAACCGGAGTTTGAGACACACTCTTATCTCCTGTGTTGAACTTCTCAAGGATTTTGTCCACATAGTGAGATTGACTCAAGACAATACCATTTGGGGTTCTGATGATTTTTACACCAAGTATCACATCTGCGAGCCCCATGTCTTTCATGTCAAATCTCGCTTTCAACATGTCTTTAGTAGCTTTGACCATCTTATCATCACTCCTAACGATAAGCATGTCATCTACATAGAGACATAGAATCACATAACCTCTAGGTGTGTCCTTCACATAGACACACTTGTCGCACTCATTTATTTTGAATCCATTGACAAGCATGACACGGTCAAACTTCTGGTGCCATTGTTTCGAAGCTTGCTTCAAGCCATGCAAAGACTTGACGAGTCTACACACCTTGCCTTCTTGGCCAGGAGTGGTAAAACCCTCAGGTTGTTCCATGTAGATCTCTTCATCTAAATCACCATTTAGAAACGCGGTTTTTACATCCATTTGGTGAACCTCCAAATTTCGTAAAGCCACTATAGCAAGCACCAACCTTATTGAGGTTATGCGAGTAACAGGTGAGTAAGTATCAAAGTAATCTAGAACTTCCTTTTGTCTGTATCCTTTGATCACTAGCCTCGCCTTATACTTGTCAATGGAGCCATCGGCTTTCAACTTCTTCTTGAATATCCACCGATATCCAAGTGGTTTGCAACCATTAGGAAGATCGCCAAGTTCCCAAGTGTGGTTCTGCAAGATAGACTCTATCTCACACTTAATGGCTTCATTCCATTGAGGCCCATATAAAGAGGTTACCGCCTAGCGGTAGGTGATGGGATCACTCTTAACCATGTAAGCCGTAAAGTCAGGTCCAAAGTATTTTCCAACCCTTTTTCGCTTACTTCGTCTAAGCTCACCCTCATTAGATGCAGGCTGTTTATGAACCTCGTTACCAACACATGGTTGTTCATGAACTTCGTCACCAACAAATGGATCTTCACGAGTCTCGTCACCAACTAATGGTGTCGATGAACTCGCGTGTTCTCATGACAGACACAGGAATATATTTTCAAAGAATGAAGCATTCCTTGATTCCATGATAGTGCCTTCGTGTATATTGGGATTTTTCGAGTCATGGACAAGAAACCGATATGCACTACTGTTTTCTGCGTATCTAATGAACACACAGTCCACAGTTTTGGGTCCTAACCTTTGCACCTTAGGCAAAGGAGCTAATACCTTAGCTGGGCACCCCCACACTTTCAGGTATTTGTAGGATGGCGTTTTGCCCGTCCACAATTCATAAGGAGTCTTATCCTTATCTTTGCGGGGTATCTTATTTAAAAGATAGTTAGCCATCAAAATGGCTTCCCCCCACATGTCTAGGCTCATCCCAGAAATATTCAACATGGCATTCATCATCTCTTTCAATGTATGGTTCTTTCGTTCCGCAATGCCATTAGATTGTGGAGAATAAGGTGCGGTGGTCTCATGAACAATTCCACTTTGTGCACATAAGTCCGCAAACGATGAAACATATTCACCTTCTCTATCACTCCGCAAAACCTTGATTTTCTTGGTGAATTTATTCTCAACCAAGTTCTTAAACAAGACAAACTTGTTTTTTGCTTCATCCTTACTTTTAAGTAAGTATACATAGCAATATCCTGTACTATCATCAATAAACGTGATGAAGCACTTGTTTCCACCACGCGTGGGGATGACTTTCAAGTCACACACATAAGTGTGAATTAAGTCTAGGGGTTCAGTTATTCGTTCAACCGATTTAAATGGTTGTCTTGTAAGTTTGGATTCGACACACGTTTCGCATTTTGATTTCGAGTCTATTTTAAAATTTGGCAAACATTTTAAATTCATCAAACAGCGTATTGAATTAAAATTGACATGTCCTAATCTACCATGCCACATATTTGAATCATAAAACTCAATCATATAAGTAGAAGAGGAGGCTTTCGCCATTTTTTAATAACCATGGTAGACAATTTAAACAAAGAGTTTTGGGCATAGCCCTTGCCTACAAACATGCCGTTTTTGGTCAACACGACCTTATCAGACTCGATCACAATGCGAAATCCAAACTTGTTGAGCAGCCATCCAGAAGCAAGATTCTTCCTGATTTCTGACACGTATAGAACGTTGCTCAACGTAAGCTCCTTCTCTGAAGTGAACTTCAAGACCACATTGCCTTCACCCATGATTTCAGCAGTAGCTTTATTCCTCATATAAAGCTTCTCGGTCCCCTTTGCGTCTTTAAACGTACTTAAGAAGGACTTGTCTCCACACACGTGGCGGGTGGCACCGGTGTCAACATACCATCCAGGGTTCTCCCCCACAATGTTGACTTCAGAAATGAAGGCAGGCGCCTCCGTGATCATGACCACCAGTGGCATGTCATCCTCACCATGTGAGCACGCTCACGTTGTGGCTTTGGGCACTGATCCGCCCGATGACCATGCCCCCCACAGTTGTGGCACTTTCCTGAGAACTTCTAGGGGATTCTTTTTCACAACCCTTTCTTCGGTGCCAAGTGCTCCACCGCTTTGCCTTTGGCTTTGGCCCCATCATTGCGCTTGCTTCCTTTGGATGACTGACCAACTTCCACCATATTCACCTTAGCCGAAGGTTGAATGGTGGTGGCTTTTTGAGCAGTCTTATTGTCCTCCTCAATACGAAGACGGACAATGAGATCCTCAACGGTCATCGCCTTTCTTTTGTGTTTAAGATAGTTCTTAAACTCAAGCCACGAAGGCGGAAGCTTTTCAATCATAGCCGCCACTTGAAATGTCTCACAAAGGGACATACCCTCTGCGTGGACCTCATGTAGTATAATCTGAAGTTCTTGGACTTGACTCATCACAGTTTTATTATCAACCATTTTGTAGTATAAGAAACGGGCTACCACGAATTTCTTCGTGCCAGCATCCTCCGTTCTATACTTCTTGTCTAAAGACTCCCATAATTATTTGGAAGTCTTAAACACCGAGTAGACATTATACAGTGAGTACAAGAGAGCGTTTAACACATAGTTATGGCACAGATAATCCGAATGTTTCCAAGCTTCCACCGCGCTAACGGTTTCAGCGTTGGCTTCCCCTTCTCCTAGTTGGGGAGCGGACTCAGTGAGACACCTCGCAAGGTTTAAGGTGGTTAAGTAGAACAACATCTTCTGTTGCCACCTTTTGAAGTGCAAACCCAAGAACTTCTCGGGTTTTTCAGCATGACTGGCGATGGTGTTGGCCGTTATGCCACTGGAGGTACCAAGTGATGGTGCTTCCTTAGGCTTTTCGACTGGTTTTTCAACGACGGTAGTCATTTTTCTGAAATGAAAAACTACACAAGTTAATGTTCAGAATTTTATCTAAACGTGTACGTTTAAAACGTAAGATAAAACCTCCAACTAATGGATGGTTTTCGAGGAGTAGAAGAGAGTTTTAACCTCTAAACGCACACGTTTTAAAGAGATTAAAGTCCAACAAATGGATGGATATAGAGATGTAATAAATTTTATATAACTTCCAACTTATGGAGGTTTAAAAGTATAAAGAAAAATTGTAACGTCCAACAAATGGATGTTAAAGTTTTTTCGTAATCGACAACTCGTTTAACTCTAAGTCCAACTTTGAGTCAAAACGAGTTAAAAAAATATTTATTTTTAAAACACTAAATCACCTCGAGAAATCTAAGTCCAACTTTGAGACTCGAGGTAATGAAGTTTTTATAAAAACGAACGGTGTTTTTAAAAATTTGTTTTAAGTTTGTAGGAAAACCGTTCGTAAATTTAAATAAAATAAATACTTTTTATTTAAATACGATTGCAACAAAAGGAATAATACAATACAATGGAAATAACAGATCTACTCCTATCAACAATTACAATAAATGATAAACTGTTGCACGAAAATGAAATACAATACAAAGAAATGAATGAAATTACAATGAAATGAAAATTACACTATACATGAAATGAAATGTAGAACTTGACAAAAACTTAAAATGAAAATAATAAGATGTTTGAATAAAAGAAAAGGTGACAGAAATTTTTAAGAAAAGTTTTGAAAAAAATATTTTGATGAAAAGAAAGGATACAAGATATCATTGGCGAAGGATTCGGGTCAAAACCCGGGTCCCTTAAAACAAATTCCGGGTCTACCAAAGATCCGTTTTGTTTCCCAGGGTACAATCGCCTAAACCGTATTGTACGGCCAGGATAACTCTAAACTTGAAAGTACCTTTGAAGCTTGAAGAAATGAAGAACGAAGAGGAAGAGTTTGAGAGAAGGTATGAGGAAGAGAAGAGAGAATTCTTTGTGAATTCGGTGTGTTTAGCCTCAACTAATGAGGCTGTATTTATAGTGGTGGGAGTGACTTGTTGAGCACACAAAAATAATTCGTAGTCAAACTTTGCTTTAAACGTCTTTAATGCAAATTGATTTCTAATTAACACGGAATTACCTTAATTAGCTCAAAACGCGTTTGCAGATGTCATTCCGGAGGAATCTCCGCGTAACAGTTGTTTTCCGGCTGAACTGGTGCTTCCGGACCAACCTTCCGCTTGAACTTCAACCCGAACCACTGTTCAGGTTGAACTCTGTTCCGCCCGGTTCAACTATTCCGCTTGGTCCCATCCGCTCGAACTCGTTCCGCTTGAACTTTAACCGGAACCATTTCTGGTTGAACTCAGTTTCATCCGGACCACACAGGTCCGCTTGAACTTCTCCGCCTGGTCGCCAACCGGACCAACTTCCGGTTAAACTCAAAAACAATAAGGCGGCTCTCAAGCGGCTCGCGGCGATACGAGCGTGCAAAGTGCAAAGTGCGCCATCAAAGCGCCACATTGCGCGTCATACACCCACACCACGCGCGCACGCGTGTGTGTGCGAGTGCAAGTGCGAGTGCGAGTTAGGGGTGCTTCACACCCCTCAGGGTCCAAGGGATGTGTCCTACTAAGGGAAACAATAGTTGGTAAGGTTCCAACCTTAAAAAGCACTTTTGGTTTCATCCCCAACTAATGTGGGATGAGTTAACATGCTATACTTAGCATTTTTCTCTCTAATTTTCGCAGCTTCACATGTTGCGAGACCTCAACTTTGAGCTTCGATATCTCATTCATACGAGCTCGGATTTGGACGTGGTTTGATACGTTGGAAAGACTTCACAACCTACTACACAAACCCATAAAGTACAGAGGCAACAACCTATGTTATCTAGTGTTTTATTTTAGTCCAAAGTTGGTGAAAAACTCATTTTCACACTTAGTGAAAAAACTCATTTTCTACTAGTTTTTTTTCCCCAAAATTCCAACAAAAATTTCAATGGAGTAAATAAAAATTAAATAATAAATGATTTAATCCATGTTAGACTTTGTTTTATTTGGTTTGTGGCAGGGAGGTCATCGAAGATATTCAAGAAATATATTTGGGCTTTATTGGGCCTTATGCTGCGCAAAACAGAAGCAACAATTAAAACAAAGAGGGCTATTCACAATTGGAAAGGGAGGTTCGAGAGGGACCGCTGAGGGCAACCTGGGCTGTGGTTGCTAAAAAAAAAAATGAGGCTGTAGCGTCTTGTTCCTGTACGTGGCGTTTTATCTAGAAGGAAAGAAGAATAGTAGGATGTTCATCGCAATGTTCTTTTACTATGGTAAGAGAGAGGTTACTATGAAAGTTTGGTTTGACTAAGAATGAACACAACAATTAATAAAGATCTATGGCCGAAAGTTTTTCTTTGTAGAATTAAAGAGAAAAAGAAAAAGATGAAATAACATTTTTGATTTTTTTTTATCAAATTCTCCTCATTTTTTAAACCTTCATAACTCTTAAATACGACATTGTTTTTTTTAAGTAAACCATAAAAACAAGCGTTTTTTATCTTTAAAACGAGTACAATGTTGTTATAAAAAAAATAAACTTTTTTACTCTTTTGATTGTATCAAAATATTCAGGTCATTGTGTCATATTGTGCCAAAATGTTCAGATCATTGTGTTATATTGCGTCGAAAATGTTCAGATCATTGTTTTCATATTGTGTCAAAAATGTTCAGATCATTATGTCATATTGTCTCAAAATGTTCAGATCATTGTGTCAAAAACTGAAAGAGTAATTTTTTAAAATTTTATACATAACAACACTATAAGCGTTTTAAAGATAAAACAACGCTCGTTTTTGTGGTGTAATTTTTTTAAACTGTCGTATGTGAAATTTATGAATGTCTAAAAAAATGTGGAAACTTAATTAAAAGTCAACAAAGATGGCTAAGATCTAATTTCCATCCTTCCTTCTTTATTAGATCAAGATCCAATGGCTGAGATTTCTTCTTATCCTTCTTACCAAAACCAAACTTCTCATCTGAACCTCTCACACTATGTCAAAGGGAGTTTTTAATTCTTTTATTGTTAATTTAGTGTTTGAACATCCTTTTGAGAATTAGTTGATTTAGATGATGAGTCTTATAGTGACAATGTTTGATTTATTCATTATGATGATTGGTTAATTTCTATGTGATCATACTCGGGTGTAGGGTTTATTAATTTTTTTATTGTTCTTGATTGTTTATGTACTCTAGGATCGGTTTAATTGGTGAATCGAGTCTGGTTTAGTTTTATAAAAGGTTCACACGTCACAACCCTTAATTGTGAATGGATCCGATAACTCACATATTATAACCACTTTTATTAGAACCCGGGCTATCACAGGCTAATCTTTCGCACCGCGCCACCGCCCCCTTAAGGACGTCTTAGTTAAATAATTAAGAATAGTTAGGATTTTGTAAACCTGAACCCTAGGTGTGATTATATTTTTTATTCATAGTTATTCTCGTTTCATATTATTTATTTAAAAATCAAAAATCAATTTTTACATTACTTAGTTTTTAGATAATTTAGTTTAAATACTCAAATAAAATATATAACACTAACCACATGCTCCTCGTGGATATGATATCTGACTTACCCTAGCTACCTAGGTTAATAAGGTTTTTATATGAGCCCAACAACAGGTCATCAAAATGGCACCGTTGTCGGGGAAATTTGTGGTGGCCCGTTTCTTGAACTTTAAGATGGTTGATAATACATAGGTGATGAGGCAAGCCCAAGAGTTTCAAGTTATACTACATGAGGTTCACGCGGATGGTATGTTCCTTTGTGAGACATTTGAAGTGGCGGTTCTGATTGCAAAGCTTCCGCCTTCATGGCTCGAGTTTAAGAATTACCTTAAACATGAGTGAAATGAGATGACCATCGAGATCTTATCGTTCGTCTTCGTATCGAGGAGGACAATAACTTCGGCTAAGGTTAATATGGTGGATCTTAGTCAGTCTCTCAAAGGAAGCAAACACAATGGATGGGGCCAAATGCAAAGGCAAAGCAGTGGAGTGCATGGCACTAAAGAAAGGAGTTGTGAAAAAAAGCCTCAAAAGTTCCAGGGAAAGTGCTACAACTACGGTGATCACGGTCATCATGTGGATCAGTGCAAGAAGCCACAACGCAAGCACACACATATGGTGGAAGATGACGTATCACTAGTGGCAATCATCACGGAGGCATCTGACTTTAATTCTGAAGTCAACATTGTGGGGGAGGACCCTGCCTGGTATGTTAACACTGGAGCAACGCGTCATGTCTGTGGGGACAAGAACCTCTTTAGTAACGTATAAAGAAGCTAAGGGGACCAAAAATCTTTATATGGGGAGTAAAGCTACTGCCAACATCATGGGTGAAGGCAACGTGGTCTTGAGGTTCACTTCAGAGAAGGAGCTTACGTTGAGCAACATTCTGTACGTGCCAAAAATTAGAAAGAATTTCATTTCTAGATGGCTGCTCAATAAGTTTGGATTTCTGTAATTGGTAGTTACAGCTTGTTAAGTGTTTCAAGCTTATGAGAACACAGAATCAGTAAATACAACTCGATATTTCACCGAATGAATTGTAGACAGACACAGACCACCGAGTGAAAACTCAACTAGAAAAAGTTCTAAATACGCCGAATGAGGTTGCTACTTATAGACAACCTGTCCACCGAATGAGATGCCCACTGAATGACTCATTCGGTGGTTAATCAACACTCATTCGATGGATCTCATTCTCCTATACTAAATATAATGACTCACACAGAACGCTCTAGCAACTGATTTAACTTTGACACGATACATCATTTGACAGATAAACACTATGTACTAGCTGTAGGGTTACGACAGTGGTATTCGAGGTCCCCGGTAATGTCAATTTTTTTAATAGAATAATTATTTATGACAAATAATTATTAAATCATTTACCGAGTAATTAGTAAATTAAATTCAAGATAATAGAATTAACAATTAATTTAATAGGCAGCGGAAAAACAATTTAATTAGAAACGCGAAAACCAGTCTATTAACGTATACCATATACAACAAGATTCGAAAATCACCAAAACGCGCAAACACCAAAAACACGTTAAAACAAGAACACAATACAACAATAAATTAAAATAAATAAATCTAAACTAACGACGAGTTTAGATATACCTGAGCGGTGATTCAAACACACATTCGAGACACCGAAAGTCAACGAGTGACGCTAGGGTTTCGCAGGTGATGATTCGACGGGCGAATCTAATAATCCTCGCAGTTATGGATTTACTATGCGGTGACTCGAGCACCAAGAAAATCACGTACGTCGGATTGGGTGCGAACTAGGGTTTGCGGACGACGGGCGAACGCGCCGTGTCACGACGGTTCGCAGCTGAGGATGTCGGCGGGTGGAGCCGGCGATGGCGAGGAAAGGCGGTGGTGACGGTGCGACATAGAGAGGGGCAGCTAGGGCTGTTGTGGCGGCTCGGCTAGGGCTGCTGCGGCGGCTTGGCTTGGACGGCGATGACGGGGAGGCGGCGGCGACGACGGTTTATCGGCTTTGTTGCGTGGCGGCTACCGAGAGGAGGAACCACGATGAAACGGTGATTTAAGGATTTGATTTCTCGCGAGCAAAAATGATGAACTGCCGGAAAAAGCGACGACGATGGTGGCCCTAGGGTGGGCCGAAAATCGCAAGGGAGAGAGGGAGAGGAGGGGGCCGAAAATTCTAATCACTTAATTAGGATTTTCTTCTCCTTAATCAGTTATATATAACTGATTAAGTGTCCGATTTGTCTCTCGTTTTTATCTAATCCTTAATCGAACCTTTTAATTGTGCGACTAACGTTTTAACTCATTAAAACATTTGTCGCTAGTCGAAACTTAACAAATATTAGTCAAAGACTGATTCGTTAATTGTCGTCTAAGACGTAAATAATATTTAACGTCTTTCGTCGCTTAATTAATCATAAAATAATAACTTATTAATATATTTATTAAACAGGTTAATAAATATTTAATTCTTTTGCGAATTTGCCGATTATTCAGATAAGCGGACTTAAAAACCCATTGCCTCCGGTGTAACTCTTACGGGTCTTGACCTGGTTGGGTACTTGATTTAGTCGGGTCTGGAAACCTAAATCCAACAGTCTCCAACTTGGACTGAGCGCGACTACAAATCAAGAAACAGTCAGAGGTGCTCTAGCTACACGTGGCTGTCCCAACCAGTCATGACACTTCTAGTCAAATAACCAAGGTATATCAACAAACTCGTGATATAGTTTAGACTTATGGTATTTTAAAGTCATCAAATCCTTTCTGTAAGAGACATCAATCGAACTAGAGACATGGATTTATTCATTCTCTTCCATGTTCGATCATTGCATTTCTCGTTTTTCCATCCGAAGTGGTACAATCAAACACACAGTAAGTTTGGGTAAGGCCTTACACTTAACACTTGGAACTAACGAGAGGGCCCACGATGTCAAGCTCTTGCATTATTAATGCAAGAGTACATAATCCCATATTGACTACATACAGCTCCTACTAAGCCTTAGATCCATTCCCAAAAGTAACCGTTATGGCTGGCAGTTACGCGACAACGTTAAGCTACAATCAAAGAATGTTCTTTAGCAGATGGGAGGTTGCTCATGTATCTCAGGTCGAAGGATACCGTTGAGTATACCATTAATCAAAATTGTCTTATGATTAAATCCATGAAGACAATTTGATGTGAGTTACGTTCCGACGTCATTCTTTAATGTGGCCTTGTAAGTTTGGATCATCAACAGTTTGAGTCTAGAGTCAGAATAGTCTTGCTTCAGGCGTTGCTCTCACAATGTCTGATCGACTACGGACTTTTAGAATATTAACGGAGTATTCATGGATAGCAAAACGTATAAAATTCGAACACGTTACGCAGAATTCAGACTTTTGTCTAACAGCTTAGAGAAGGTCGAATAATTTGGTGCAAATGTTAGTGTTCGACATCCAACACTAAATTCGAACATTGATATGGTGCAGAATTCATGTACTATGCAATAGGATCATTTCACTGATCTAGCCTGATCATTGAACTTGTGAATCCGCAACCATGTCCTCGAGTTTTGTTTTAGGATTGCCAATGTTGGTGTTTCTTAAGATTCAGTGTTTATCTTGAACAGTGAGTCTTCTTAAGTGAATCGAACTTGTGATAATGTAGTGCCCTTGGTAAGCACATGTACGACTGTGTTATCACTTGAGCATGTTAATCGACTATTTATTGAATCGAATAAACCCTTTGAATGTTTCATTGCATTCTGGTTCAGATTCAATTAAGGTGGCTATTAATGTTCAATGAGTATAATCAGTACTCTAATAATGAACGTATAATTCCTTTCATCAGCGTTTGATAATGATGATGTGATTTTCCATCTAACGTCGTTGGGTAATCCTTTACTACGACATTCTATGCAACATCTAAGTATTGGATTTCTTTCATATCATATTTAGTATGATTTGAATTGTTTCAAGAGATTGATTGTATCTGTGGTTGCTCAGCCACAATGTGATCAATACTTAATCTTAATCTTAAAACTTTAAATTAATTGAGGTGTCATTTTAAATCTAATCCAGTAAATTTAAATGATCTTCAGACCGGCATTTGATCGTTATTCCGGTAAGGATCAGTGGCGATGCTCCTAGTTGCTTTAGGCGGTCCGACATTCCTATTATCATTCTTCTTTCAAACCGTTTGGATACCGACTTGCACAAAGGGATCGTGGCGATTAAATTTTGTTTTCAAGAATGAAATTATTCGATTTCGTAGTATGTGGTGCGAATGCTCAATATCCAGATGTTATGACTAATTCATAAATTTAAAGACGATTGTCAAAGTCATTTCAAAGTTTGATAGCATGGAGATGCTTTCGTCCAAACTGTTTGAAAGTATATCGTGGTTATCGAGATGATGGTTTACTCCACCGAACTCACGGGTCCGACGTTAGAGGATGTTTCCTTATTCAAGTAAGGTTAACATTCAAAAACCTAACCGGAATGTCAATATGTTTCGATAAGCAACAATCCATTGTTGGTGAAACACTGTCCATCTGGCTTGTCTCGTTTAGGTGCGAGAATAGCTTCACATAGTCCAGTGATTTATCAGAATCACGTTTCTTTAGATATATAAAGATCTAGCTATGGACATGTAATTACTAAATTCCATCTTCGCAAGATCCCGGTCTTGGGGTTGGAAGTTAGTTATGCAAGTGATGTGTGAAATGGCGTTTTGGTTACCAGATGCTAAGGGCTATTGTTGTGGTAAGTCATTAGTCTTGTGTTTGTCGGTTTCAAAGTGAAACTGTAAATCCTTGTACTAAAACACTTAGTGCATGTCGGATTCAAACAAACATGAGTACAACGAGTGTAGTCTAAGACTTCCAAGGTATGTGCAAGTATGCACATGTATATCTAATGGTAATGTGCACCAGGAATGGTGTAACCCATTCTACAATGTCATAATCAGCAAGTGATTACTCTTATAGTAATTTAGCTAGTGATTTGAACTTGTATGAACAAATGTTTGCATGAGGCAGAGGACTGATTTGTTCACTTGGTTGAATATCCAAAAGGCGATCTCCAACCAGTTCGACTTGATTTAATATTCCTAACGTCGGTGGTACAAAGTCATAAGACTTTGTGAACTACCGTTATGTCATGCGTTGTCTCGTAATGAGTACGATAGACGCTCAAGGCATTATAGCTTCAATGGGATATGAAAACCAAAAGGTTTTCATGTCGCATTCTAAGCTAGCCTTGATGAAATCAAGTGCACAGGTTGTGATGTATGTTGTTTTGGGATTTTAAACTCAATCTAACAAAAAGGTTGAATCAAATTCAAAGTAGATTATAACAGTCATGCATGTTTAGAAAATCAACCATTGTTAAAAAAAACATGTCATAGTCAAAATTCAAGGAAAGGAACTGTTCATCCTGGAATACTGCCAGGGAAACCAAAACAAAACAAGTTGTTTCAAAAACCACCAAGAATTGTTTTAAACTGAAAACTTCACACACGAGCTTTATTCGGGTGTGAGTCTCGCAGGGTAGCTCAACGTTATCTTGGTTTGCTTCCTTTAGCTTCATGGACCTACAAAATGTAAAGTATGTCAAACATATATTTTGCAGGAATAAGTGAAGCATCATACAACATAAACTTTTGTGTATACCTGTGGAATTACCCGGCTAGGCTTTCCCATTCTTCACCTTGGCAAGATACTCTGGGCAGTTCCTTTTCCAGTGCCCCATCTTGTTGTATTCAAAACACTGGCGCTGATTTGGTGGCGGTGCCTTGGACGCTTTAGGCTTGCCCTTCTGGGAGCTTCCAGACACTTTGGTAACAGCTTCCTTTCCCTTCTTCTTGTTCCCACGCCTTCCTTTCTTGAACTCAGGCTTCTTGACGCCTCCTGATCGGATTGCGAGTACATCGGGTGCCTTGCCGTTAACAAAGTTAACTTCAGCAGTCTTGAGCATGCCATGAAGCTCAGTCACTGTCTTTACCATGCTATGCATGTTAAACTTCACCCTGAAAGGGGTGAAGGCACTGGACAGTGAGTGCATAATTAGATCTGTCGCCATTTCGATAGGCATGACGTAATTCAGCTTCGGTAGGCGGTCGATGTAACCCTTCATCTTTAGGTCATGAGGGCTGAAGGGAGCGCCTTCAGCCATGCGACAGTTAATAAGTGTCACAACGGTGTCATAGCGCTCCTGCCGGGCCTGAGTTTCAAACATGCCCCTCAGATCACCGATCATCTGAAAATCCGTCCTGTCAACCATGTTCTTCTGAATATAAGAAGTCATGGTGGCTAGCATAAGACATGCGACGTCTTTGGCATTTTGTCCCAATGTGTTATGGGCGTTGCGTGCCGGAGTAGTGTCAGCTTCAGGTTGCCCGGTACCTCAGCTTCTAACACGTTCTCCATGTTAGCCATTTTCAGGACGATTCTCGGATTCCTTTCCCAATCAAGGAAGTTGGTACCATCAAGTTTCTCCTTCTCAAGAAGCGACTTGAGATTGAAAATCTCTTGGTTTGCGCGGTTTGCGTTAGCCATCTGAAAGAACAGGCAAAATTTAGTGTTTCGATGTTTGATTCGTATTCAAGGACAACGTAAAGTGCTTTCAAAATCTCTAAGTAACCAAATGGACAACGATTGTAACTTGTGAGTATCTGTCACAACTCCCGTTATGAGGCTTTCGCGAACGGATCAACGAAATACGTTTAGCCCCATCTATGCCCATTCTGGCTACATGCCGACCAGAGATAAGGTGAAAAATACTCCAAAACCAAAGGTGCGCGTAAAGAATATGGTAGTTGTCCTAAGTGGTCAGTGTGTGCATACGGTGTTGAATACTCCAATACGCTCACTTTGGAAGATACCCTAAACACCAAGTGCGATGTTGAAATACTCCAACACGGATGCATCAGTCAATATGTTCCAACTTAGACTTGACCTAGGATGGCATAGACTACCGGTTTTAGGCTTACCAGATAGGATTATTAAGTCATATTTTAATAATTAATGTGACGAATATTATGAATCCTATCTCACTCGGGACGATCATTTAAATATCCTAAGTACTAATGATCTACGTGTCGCAAGACTATAACCAACTATTAATCAAGTTCGATTTTGTTAATCGAAAAATCCGAATTTAATGTCGAATTAAATTGGTTATTAAAATTTTATAAGTCATAATTAAAATTAGGACTTTTATTTTATTGATCAAAAAATTAGTTTTATACCGGTAAAACTAAGTTTAGATTTTAGTTGGTGCGTTAATCAAAATTAAGACAAGCAACCAAAAGCAAGCAAACAAACATGTACATATTCGGCCATACAGGGGTTTCGATATTGTCAGAGCCTACGACAATATCGATGAAGGTCGAGGGACGTAAGAGTAAATCAACCACGTGATAGAAAAACTCCCCGATCGATTTAGTCGCTCCCACTGGCTTCAACAAGCCCATGCGCGTCATCAGGAACGTCGGTCTCGTTTCGGGCTCTAGCCATTTTCGAAAATCCCTAGAATGGATAATCTCAAAATGGGTCGTCGTGTCTAGCTCGTCTCGTTCATCCAGGCGAAGGTGAGCAATAACAGAATTAAAATAAAAACTAATCTACTTTAAAATTAATACAACTTTGAACCCAGTCAAAAGTGGGCCAACCCAAAACAAAATAACATGGGCCTAATGGGCCAAACCATAACGGAATACATGACAAACCAAAAACAGGATTGGGCTGAATATGTACGAAAGATAATCCAATCAATTTTATCAATTTCGCAACTTTCGAGTTCAGAACCCCAGTTAGCGAGAATACTCCGGTTTAAAATCGACCGGATAGGGTTTGCGTGTGGTGATCAAGGCTCTGATACCACTGTAGGGTTACAACAGTAGTATTCGGGTTCCCGGTAATGTCAATTTTTTAAATAGAATAATTATTTATGCCAAATAATTATTAAATGATTTACCGAGTAATTAGTAAATTAAATTCAAGATAATTGAATTAATAATTAATTTAATACGCAGCGGAAAAATGTTTTAATTTACAAACGCGAAAACCAGTCTATTAACGTAAACCATATACAACAGGATTCGACAATCACCAAAACGTGCAAACACCAAAAATGCGTTAAAAAAAGAACGCAATACAACAATAAATTAATATAAATTAATCTAAACTAACGACGAGTTTAGATATACCTGAGCGGTGAATTCAAACACACGTTCGAGAAACCGGAAGTCAACGGGTGACACTTGGGTTTCGCAGGTGAAAATTCGACAGGCGAATCGAACAATCCTCCCAGTTACGGATTTACTATGCGGTGACTCGAGCACCGAGAAAATCACATACGTCAGATTGGGCGCGAACTAGGGTTTGCGGACGACGGGCGAACGCGCTGTGTCACAGCGGTTCGCAGCTGAGGACGTCGGCGGGTGGAGCTAGCAACGACGAGGAAATGCAGTGGCCGGCTTGGGCGGCGGCGGTGGCGCGACAGAGAGAGTGGCGGCGGCGGGCTGCTGCGGTGGCTCGGCTTGGACGACGGCGGTGGACGACGGGGAGGCAGTAGCGGCGGACTCAGAGAGGCGGCACGGCGGTGGCGACAGTTTCTCAGCTTTGTTGTGTGGCGGCTACCGAGAGGAGGAACCACAACGAAACGTTGATTTAAGGATTTGATTTCTCGCGAGCGACAAGGATGAACCGCCGGAAAAAGCGGCGACGGCGACCCTAGGGTTGGCCGAAAATCGCAAGGGAGAGAGGGAGAGGAGGGGGCCGAAAATTCTAATCACTCGATTAGGGTTTTCTTCTCCTTAATCAGTTAGTTATATATAACTGATTAAGTTTACGATTAGTGCCTCATTTTTATCTAATCCTTAATCAAACCTTTTAATTGCGCGACTAACGTTTTAATTCATTAAAACATTTGTCGCTAGCCGAGACTTAACAAATATTAGTCAAAGACTGATTCGTTAATTGTCGTCTAAGACGTAAATAATATTTAACGTCTTTCGTCGCCTAATAAATCATAACGATTAATAATAACTAATTAATATATTTATTAAACAGGTTAATACATATTTAATTCTTCAGTGAATTTTCCGGTTATTCAGATAAGCGGACGTAAAACCTGTTGCCTCCGGTGTAACTCTTACGGGTCTTGACCGGGTCGGGTACTTGATTTAGTCGGGTCTGGACACCTAATCCAACACTAGCAACCCCCTAGCATATGATGTATCTGTCACTTCTATAATCTTCAAGTCTTCAAATGTTGCTTTTCAGATACTCTCCCTGAGACAAAACTTGATCTTCAACATTGAATCTTAAGATCAGTTGCAACAGAACTCACATGGCTGGAACAGGATCACATCACTCAACGACTCGTAAACACTTGTAAATGTAAGCTTCATGCACTCCCCCTACACCATACTTCAGTCATGCCATCTATCCTGTATCTTCAGAAGAGAGAAGCACATGTTTTCTCTTTTTCACCAAAATTAATTTAATCTTGGGCAAAAATCTCCTTTGGAGAGCCAAGACATTTTGAAATCTGTTGTATCCCGTGTCGATTAGATCTAAAACAAATAAAAAGAAAATGTTTTGGAGTTTAGAAACTTTAAATTAAAACACACTTAAAATCTTTTTGATTTTTCAAGCTTATACTAAAACACACCGAAAATCTTTTTGAATTTTCAACCTTATGCCTAAAACACACCAAAAATCTTTTTGATTTTTCATTTAAGAAAATCCAATACAAAGACAAACAATAATGAATCAAACTATATTTTTGGTTTGAGAAAGATCATTATTCAGGATCATATTGGTCACAACGCACTGAACTACACTTCAATTTCAACTAATTGAAACATATTGTTGATACATAGTCTGTGCGGCGTGTGAAGTATCAAACCAGACGATGTCATGAGAAGTCAAGATCAAGTTCAAGACTAGGTGCACTGCCCGCCGAACCTGGTCCAAACCTGGAGTTCAGGCCTGCCGAACCTGGAGTTCGGACATGGTTCGGCCAAGAGTGTATATATAGTGAGTTTGGTCGTTGTTTTGTACATGAGTGATAAACTGAGAGAGTGTTAAGTGTGTATTTATGTTGTGTGATTCTCTGAGTCTGTGTTCTAAGTGTCTAGAGTTGTAATTGTTCTTTGATCAATAAAACAACTCTTAATTACTCATTTTGTATCCGATATAGCTAGATTGAGTAGACGATCTGATGCTCAGAACTTTTCAAGTGGTATCAGAGCTTTCTGGTTCATTCTACTGATTTGTGGTTGCTATTCTTGAAGTTTTTGAAACAAAATGAGTATTTTTGAGTGTTTTTGCAAATTTTTGATAACTTCGATCGAGTCTTTTGTGAAAATATTGCTCCTAAATCATTCCTTATCACTTTTTCTGATCCACTGCTGCAAATCTCGTCAAAATCAGTTCAAAATCGAAATGTTTGAGCGAAAATGTTGAGGTTCGATGGTTACTATTCACGTTCGGCATAACCGCTCCGAACTTTAAGTTCGGCTAGAGTTCGGTGAGGGTTCGTCATTCCGAAGTTCTAGTTCATATAGAGTTCGTCAAGTGTTCGCACAAGGTTCGTTCAGTGTTCGATCAGAGTTCGGAGATTTTGTGGTTCGTGAGAGGTCCGGTCAAGGTTTGGTTGGTTTTGTGTTCGGAAGAAGTTCGGAAGGGGTTCGGTAAGAGTTCAGAAAGCGTTCGGCAACAGTGTGACTAAGCTAGGTTCGTTGAAGGTTCAGCCAATCAGAATTACAATTTTTCAAGAATGTCAGAATTTTAAGCTTTTGCCGCTATGCAAAACGCAATGCAAACTATGATGAATTTTGACAACGAAATTGGAAGAAGTCAGAAAGTTCCCAAGTTGTTGAAGCTAGAAGATTATCAAAATTGGAAGCAACAATTTTCGGCTTACATAAGTACAAATGATATCGATTTGTGGATTCCAATTAAGAAGCTTTATCAACATCCAACTGATCAAGGAGATTTCAAAAAGTTCATACCTTCGACATTGCTGAAAGAAAATCATATGAGCTTGAACAAAAGGTTTTCGGTTATCTTATAATGGCATTACCCACTGAGTTGTTACATCAATTTAGTACGTGCAAGAAATCAAAACAATTGTGGGATGCTTTATCAGCAAGGTGTGAGGGGAATGATCAATACAAGAAAAGTCGAAAGAAGGTTTTAAGTAAGGAGTTTGCCAACTTCCAGCATTACGAGAATGAAAACATCACAACTCTTGTCTCAAGGTTGTCACATCTCATCAGTGAATTGAAGATTGTAGGAATTCAGAAAACAAACGAAGAGCTAAAAGAAAAGATTATGGAAACATTACCATAAAAATGGGAAAATTATGTGTTGCTGCTTACACATGATAAAGAATTTTCCACATTAACGTTTCATGATCTAACTGGTAAAATTCATGCTCGTGAGATGGATATGATGAATTCTAACAAGTGTAAGGCGAATCTGCAAAATCCAGAGTTATATCATGGTGAAAATACTGCTAGTATGACGGCTAAGGCTAAACCAAGTCTGAGTTTTGCACCTCCTACTGCTTTCATTGGAAATATTTCTGGAAATTCGGATATTAATTCATCATGCGGTTGTAACTTTACAATGCCAGAGTCAACAAGTCAGAATTCATCAAGTCAAGGTGCTTTTTCCTGTTCAATTGGTGGATGAATGTGCAAAACTGATTGCTGCTCTCATTTCTTCATCTTTTGGAATGATCATTAATGAGGTTGGGAAGGCACAATTGATTAAAGAAGATTTGAATGAGCTTGATGATGATCAATTGAATGAGTTAGATATGGCCTGGTAACTTGCTATGTTAACTCAAAGGTCACAACGATATTATAAGAAGACTAAAAAACAAGCTTTTAGTGGCAAATTGGGTTTTGATAAATCAAAAATCAAGTGTTACAACTGTTCGAAGCTTGAACATTTTTCTAGAGAATGTCAACAAGCACATGTTAGCAAACCCGGTTTTACTCAACCATCATCAAGTAATGCAAACAAGACAGCTTTAACGATTCAGACATATGGTGTTTATGATTGGGGTCAACATTTTGACACATCTGCTTTGATTGTTACACATGAGCAAGATTATTATTATTATGATTCTAGTTCATATGAAGCTGCTGAAACAGAAAAGCTTGAATCTAAAATTAAAAGTTTGATGAAGGAAAATAAATTTTTGGTGGAAGAAGTCAAAAGAGTTACTGCTGAATTTAAGTTGGTTAGTTCAGATTTGGAGGTTTCAAAGGAACATGAGAAGGACTTAGTTTTGAAAAATGAATGTTTGATTACAAAGATCAAATTGCTGAATGAAGCTTTAGAAATATCAAAACAAGATAGAAAGAATGTTGAAGCTACAAATGCAAAGATTTGTGAAGAGAAGGATGAGTTGGTTAATGAAGTCAAGAAATGGAAGGATGAAGCAGAGGATGTTGCTAATGATTTTCAAAATCTGTTTGAAAAGTCAAAAATCAAGCTTGATTTACTTACAAAGGAGTCTGAAGAATATGTTGCTAAGATTGAAAGTTATCAAGCTGTTATGGAGAAGTTTTTGGATGAGAAGCGGGAGTTGGTTATTGTTAATAAAGTTTAAACTACAAATTTGGAGATTCAAAAGCGGAATGAAGATAAATTGAAGAAAGAATTGTTTGAGGGAATGGAAAATCTTCGAATGCAGAAATTTGAAACACATAATGTTGCAAAAAGATTGATCGCTACTGAGAAGGAGTTGGCTGAAGCTCAACAGCAAATTTCAGATTTAAAGATTCAAGTAATTGATGCCAATCGATTGCTGAATAATATCTCCAATTCTCAATTGTTCACAAGCTTTCTACCTAAAGATGAAAATTTTGAAAAGATGTTTGATAAGACTGCATCACCTCCTACTCATATCAAAGAAGCTTTTAAAGAAGAGAAGGAAAAGATTGAAGACGTTGATTATTCAAAGTTTTCATCTACTACTGAAGAAGAAAAGATTGTGAAGAAGAAGAAAAACAAGAAGACTAAGAAGAAGAAGGGAACGAAATCTGAGATTCCTCCGGCTCCACAATTTGTATCTGGTTCATCTTCAGCTGAAAATGAGAAGTCAGCTACATCAAGTGAGAAAATTCGCTCTCAACCTGAAATTGATGAGACAATTTTCTATGAGCAAAAGAATATGAATGAAGTCAAAGCTGAATTTTCAAGGTTGGCGAAGGATGGACACAAGAATTCCAATTCTGAGGAGAAAATTTCTGGCAAAGGAATTGGCTTAGGTTTTCAACAAAAGAATGTGGCAAATGATGGAGGTTTTACTTCTCAAAATCTAACGAAGCTTAAAATGAAGCAAGTGAAAAAGGAAGTTTTCAAGGCTGACAAGGTTCAACCTGAGCGATTTTATAAGCTTAAAGGTTCAGATCAATTATTTTCTGATCAAGAATTTCCTCTTCACTGCGTCGATGCACGGAAGATTTCTGAAGTTTTTGTCAAAGATGCTGCTTCATCAAACATGAAAAATTAGAATGCAAAAGTTTCTTCTGATGGTTCTTATTCTCGAATCCCAACATCTAAATGGGTTCATGATCACCGCCGACAGGTATATGATTCTTTTTATGATCATGTTCGAGATATTCATGTTTGTAATCCTATGCAGGTATCCAAAAAGTGGGACAAATCACAACGTGTTTGTTATGTTTGCCGCCAAACATGGCATATGGCAAAAGATTGTCCACTTCCTGCTGAATCAAAACAGAGGTCTCAAAAGATACCAATTTTTGGTAAACCTGCCAAACCAAAGTTCTTTGATGAACAAGGCAGAGTTTTTGATGAATGTGAACCTACATTCTTTCTAAAACAAAAACGTTTTGTTCCTATGTTTCAAAAGGTTCAAACTATAGGTTCTTCATCACAGCCACCTGTGATTGATTCATCAAAACTTGAGTTACCAAAACAATCACAATTCTGGAAACCAAAGGTGGTTTCAAAGCAAAACCAGGACACTGGTCGACTTGAAGCAGTTACTTCGGGTCAAGTTAAAAACTAATGAGTTTGACCAGTGTGCAGGTACTTCTAGAAGACCTATCAACGATTGTAAAGTTGATGATGGAGGAGTATTCTGTTTAACTTAAACTTCTTGAAATATATTTTTCTAACCTGCAAACATTTTTGAAATTCTAAAATGCAAGGTATACATGTTGATTGATCAATTTTTCTTTCTTTATGCATTTTCAATTGATAAAAAAAAATCCAAAAATAGAGTCTCGTTTTTGTAAAATGAAAATCCAAAAATAGAGTCTCGTTTTTGTAAAATGAAAATCCAAAAATAGAGTTTTCATTTTAAGGGGAAGAAGTGCATGTAAGGGGGAGATGTTGTGAAAATGCATGTTATGGGAAGAAGGTGAATACATGCAAAATATATAAGGAAGGTGAATACATGCACAATATATAAAATTTGTGAGGAATTGATCATTAGGAAATGATGGTACATTGGCTTACGTATCTGACTCATGGATAGAGTAGATGAAAGAGCTATAAGATCATTGTTTGATATGTTTGGTAAGCTCGGCAAATCAGAAAGTATTCAGATGTGATATACACTAAATACTATTGCTTGACCATGTGGATAACATCTTGATGAGTATTTCATGACAAAAAGAAAAATGAGTGTGAAAATCAAAATGAGAAGTCACTGTGTATACATGTGTTCATTTTGCAAAGATTTAAACTTGTTTGATTTTCTTTATTTTGTCAAATGATCGGACTTTCTCTGCGTGCTCACAAGGCCGACCTGATTGTTGTTCGTTTGACATTCTGCATTATTTTCTTTGGTGTTTCGTATAACTCATCGGACTTTCTCTGCGTATATGTAACATCCCGAGTTTCTTAATAAATTGGGTGTTTAACTCTAATTATGATTTACTTGGGTTTTAGTGTAATAAGCGGGTTTAGAACGTTAACCGAGTTATTTAATGAGAATTTCTAGTGGTTAAGTTGCTTTTATTTAATAGATGGTTAAACTAAAGAAAAGTTAGAGGGTTAATTGTGCAAATAAGGGTTTTGGCTAAAATTTATAAAAATGTGAAGTAGAGGGACCAAAGCTGTAAAAATAGGAATAAGAAAATTAAATCTGGGTTTCCCCCAGACTAAAAAATCACGAATGGAAGAGAGGAGGGGGGGGGGGGGGGGTGGAGGAGCCCTAGCTCACGAATCCTTGAAATCAAGTGGGTATGTGGTGGAATTTGCTTAAGGAATCCGAATTCTAGCTTAGGAAGGCTTGTAATTCCTTATTTTGAGCTCTCCATTAGGTGCTCTTGACTAAGTAAGTGTTTCTATTATAGGGTGATTTCATAGGTTTCATCTAGAGGCTAAATTGATGATGAATCTGGGTTTCTATGTGTTTATGAGACTAGATGATGATATAATCTTGCATTGCATGATTGATTCTATGTGTGTTTGATAGAATTGGGATAGGGGTTAAACCCCATCTTGTAGAAATCGAAACCCATTATGGGTTGGGGGATTTGGATGGTAATTTGATTGAATGAAATCATAATGAAGCTAAGAAATTGTTAAATTGTGCATGAAATCTGATTGTGATGTGTTTGAAATTAAGAATGGGAAGTGTGGATGTTTTGTATGTTATTTGTTAGTTAGGATGTTATGTATGCACACTAGGTGCTCAATGAAATGCTTGAATGAGAGTAAACTTGTGTGTATGCTGATTTCATGAGTTGTTTAGGGGTTGGTATGATAATTGTCTGACCCATGAATGTACAATGGTAATCTAAACAATGTAATGACTATAGGTGAAGCGGGAGGAAGTGCAAGCCATCAACGCGAAGGCAAGAACAAAGCTTAAAAGGTAACACTTAGTAGCTAGTGGTGGATGATAATTAGTTTGTTACGAATTAATTTTAAACGGAAGTTTGATGGTTTATATGTATTGGGAGGGGCATTGGTTGAACCATTCAGAAATTGGTCATGTAATATGACTAAGTAGAGCTGCAGTATATAACCCATATGGGGTTGAGCTGGATGTTGTGGCAAGACGAGGAACTACAAGAGTTTTGGACCTCAGATTGTCCCAACATTGAATTCAAGTGGATTAGCACAGTATGTGTGCTAAGGGGCAATTATAATGAAGGAAACGCTGATTGAAAACATAAACATAAGTTGGTTTTGTGTCTGGTGTGTTAGCGGGTCAAACGGGTCGGGTAAGAAGTTACCATTATCGTTATCGGACTAATGAAACCGGATATGAAATTTGTGAAATTGGGTGAAATCTTCTTAATGCAGGTAACTATAAGTTCAGTGGTGCTAAAAATTCAGGTTTGATAGTTTGGAGGTTTACCATGCTGAAAAATGCAGAAAAATGGCTAAGTATGGCAAAACTGGCCTGGAGCGCTGGAAATCAGGCTCCAGGCGTATCACCTGGAAGTCCAGGAGCTCCAAGTGATACGCTTGGAGTTGCTGTCCGTTTTTTTTTGTTTTGTATTCTTGCTTTTAAATGGTGTATTGCGCTGATTGCTGTTGTGTGCCACTAATACTAACGTGTTACTAGTGTTGTCGGCAGATAATCGATAGCAGAGGGGTCAGGATCAAATCAAGGAATCATGGAACCGAACATCATGTATTTTGGGACTTTAACTCATATATTTTGCTGTAGTAAATGTTTGTAAGTAAACAACCATGCAGTTAATGGCGTTAAATGCATGATTTTGTAAATGTGGCTTGTATGATGGATGAATGTCTAAAGTATAATATGAAATTTTCCAACTCTGATTTTAAATGACGTATAATTCGGTAAATGGGATTGGGTCCTTACAAGTTGGTATCAGAGCCATGATTTGAGGGATTCAAGTGTCGTGGGGGCACTTGAACTCAAACCAAGTGCTCATGAGGGGAAAGGATGTTCGGTTCAAGGTTCGATCTTCTGACCCGGTAAGTGACTTTAGTAAGTGATTTAATTTGTATATTGTGATGTTGAATGATCAAATGTGCGGTATGGACCATTTTAAATGGTTAAGCTGAAAATCTTGAGTAATTGAAAAGCGGGAGTATGTGATTATGATGCTAACCTATTGTAAACTTTCAGTTTATTATGGCGGATGAAAGCAACCCAGCATGGGCCCTTACGGAGCCCATGATAGCAGAAGTGAAGAAAATGATCTCAGATGAAATTGAGACCTCGGTGGAAACAGCGGTACGGACCCATGTGGGTCAAATGGAAAATGCCTTGATGGAGGCATTGGAGAAGAAGCTGGGATTGATGAGAAACAATATTATAGCGGAAGGAAGCGGGAAGAAAGATAAGGGGAGGTGTACTTACAAAGATTTCATGGCGTGTAAGCCTCCCCTATACACTAGTGAGGCAGATCCGATAGCCTGTTACCGATGGCTAGCGGAAGTTGAAGCGGTATTCGAGCGGAGCCACTGTGAACCGGAGGATCAAGTGATGTTTGCAACCGGGCAACTCCGGTCGCATGTAAAAGACTGGTGGGATATGACACGTGAGGAAAAGGGAATAGGAGACCATAAAGGCCATGAATTGGGAAGAATTTAAAGCGGTGTTCGTAGTATATCATAGCCTTGGGTCTGAAGTGAACAAAATACAAGATGAGTTGATGCAGTTTCGCCAAAAGAAGGGACAACCAATCGGGGAGGTAATCAGTTACTTCCTGGATCGAGTGAAATTCTGTAAAGAGCTGCTGAGAACAGAGAAGCAAAAGATCTACCAGTTTAACAATATGCAGAACGCTGATTTTAGGGAATTCATTAATGCTTCCCGATGTGTGACTCTCGAGGAGCTGATCAATGCTTGTCGAGAGAGAGAGAATTGGAGCTGAAAAAGCAAGTGGAAAGAGGCGAGAAGAGGGGAGTAGAAAGCAGTTCTACCCCAAATAAGAAACCAAGGGTGAATGAATCACCCAAGAAAGCTGAAAAAAAGAAGAGTGGGTCGTCTGATTGCCCACATTGTGAGAGAGCGCATAAGGGAGAATGTTTCTATTTAACAAAGCAGTGTTATGGTTGTGGAAAGACAGGGCATAGTATAGCACAATGTCCTAGCCCTGCAAGGTTATGTTTTGGATGCGGAAAGACAGGCCATAAGAAGAGTGAATGCCTAAACACGAGTTCAGGGGCGGGTCAAAGCGGAGCAAAGCCGGATATTCCTCGGGCGAGAGGAAGATCTTATCAGCTGACAGTGGAGGAAGGAAAGGTGGATCCAGGGGTAGTGACATGTATCTTTCTTGTCAATTCTATCCCTACATATGTATTGTTTGATATGGGGGTGAGTAGATCATTTGTTTCATATGAGTTTACCCGTCACCCTTCTTTTGTTATTAACAAGCTATTTGTGCCCTTAGAAGTAGAAATAGAAGATAACAATAGTGTCTTAGTCTTTGATGTGTATCGTGATTGTAAGATCTTTATAGAAGATGAAGATTACTCGATTAATTTAATACCAATGATGATGGGCGAATTTAAGGTGATAGTGGGAATGGATTGGTTATCTAAATACCAAGCCAATGTGGTGTGTAACCACAAGGTGGTTGAATTAATATCGCCGAGCGGGAAGCAGGTTGTCATTCAAGGGGAAAGGAAGAATGAGATCTCGCTATGTTCAGTAATGGAGGTAAGGAAATACATTCCACGGGTGTAAATCCTATCTGGCATATGTGGTGGATACTGAACGTGAGAGTAATAAAGCTGAAGCGGTACCTGTTGTGCGAGAATTCCTAGACATTTTTCCTGAAGACCTTCTGAGCATACCACCGGATATGGATGTGGAATTTCGGATAGATTTAGTACCTGGGTCTAAGCCGGTGGCTCGAGCTCCGTATCGGTTAGCTCCTACCGATATGCAAGAATTAATGAAGCAGCTGCAGGAATTGCTTGATAAGGGATTCATTCGACCTAGTGTATCCCCTTGGGGTTCACCATGTTATTTGTAAAGAAGAAAGACGGTAGTCTAAGTATATGTATAGACTACCGTGAGCTGAATAAGCTGACCGTGAAGAACAAATATCCCTTTCCCCGAATTGATGATCTGTTTGACCAGTTACAAGGGGCGAGTTGATTCTCCAAGATCGATTTAAGTTTGGGGTACCATCAGCTGAAAGTGAGAGAGGAGAATGTCCCAAAGACAGCTTTTCGAACACGGTATGGGCATTACAAGTTCTTAGTAATGTCCTTCGGTTTGACTAATGCACCGGCGGCTTTCATGGACCTTATGAACAGCGTGTGTAAGCCGATGTTGGATCGATCCGTTATTGTGTTTATTGATGACATCTTGGTATATTCGCGGAGCGAGGAAGAACATGCCCAACATTTGCGTGAGGTGTTGGAAACTTTGAGGCGGGAAAAACTTTACGCGAAGTTCTCAAAGTGTGCCTTCTGGTTACGGGAGGTACAATTTTTGGGACATGTGGTGAATGCTGATGGAGTATTAGTAGACCTGGCCAAGGTCGAAGCAGTAGCGGGATGGAGAACACCTAAGAGCACAATTGAAATCCAGAGTTTCTTAGGATTGGCAGGCTACTATAGGAGATTTATTCAAGATTTCTCCAAAATAGCCTTTCCATTTACTCGACTCACAAGGAAGGATGTGAAATTTGAATGGGGTGAAAAACAAGAGGAGTCTTTCTGGACCCTAAAGGAAAAGCTAACTCATGCTCCCGTGTTAGCTTTACCCGATGGGACAGAGGATTTGGTAATATACTCTGATGCGTCATACCGGTGTGTAGTTATGTAGCGGGGTAGAGTTATAGCCTATGCTTCGAGGCAGTTGAAGAGTCACGAGGTTAATTATCCAACTCATGATCTTGAGCTGGCAGCGGTGGTGTTCGCCTTGAAGATTTGGGGACATTATTTGTATGGCATCCCATGCACAATATATACTGATTACAAAAGCTTGAAATATTTTTTTGATCAAAAGGAGTTAAATATGAGGTAGCGAAGGTGGTTAGAGCTGATTAAAGACTATGACTGTGAGATTCATTATCACCCGGGCAAGGCCAACGTGGTGGCAGATGCCTTAAGCAGAAAAGGAGATTACACTCCTATTAAGGTGAAATCGATGAAGCTGGTTGTAACCTCAAGTATTCTTGATTCGATAAAGAATGCACAAGGTGAAAGAAGAAAATTGGAAGAAAGAGCGGATAAAGGGAGCGGTGAAAGACTTAGTCCATGAGGACAACGGTCTTAAATATCGGTTTGGACGGTTATGGATCCCTAACACTTGCGGGGTGAAGAAATTGCTTTTAAACGAGGCTCATAAGTCTCGATATTCAATCCATCCGGGAGCCAAGAAAATATACCATGATCTAAAACGTGATTATTGGTGGCCGGGCATGAAGCGGGATATAGTGAAATATGTTGAGAAATGTCTGACTTGCCTTCAAGTAAAAGCAGAACACCAGAAGACGTATGGTAAACTACAACCACTTGAGATACCGGAGTGGAAGTGGGAGCATATCACGATGGATTTGCACACAAAGTTGCCAAAAATAAGGAGAAATTTCGATGCTATTTGGGGTGATAGTGGACCGACTTTCTAAAAGAGCACACTTCTTGCCTATTAGTGAGTCGTATTCATCCGAGAGAATGGCGGATGTTTATGTGGAAGAGATTGTATCGCGACACGGAGTCCCGGTGTCAATCGTGTCAGATAGGGACACCCGCTTCACGTCTAAATTCTGGCAGGAATTTCAGGAATGTATGGGTACTCGGTAACTGTTTAGTACCGCATACCATCCTCAAACCGATGGGCAGAGTGAGAGAACAATCCAAACACTTGAGGATATGTTGCGAGCGTGTGTGTTGGATTTTGGAGGAAGCTGGGATACTCATTTACCATTGGTGGAATTCTCTTACAATAATAGTTATCATGCTAGTATTGGAATGCCACCATATGAGTTACTTTATGGGCGGAAGTGTAGAACCCCGTTGTGCTGGGGTGAGGTGGGTCAGAGGGAGCTGGCTCCAATGGAGATGGTCAAAACCACCTGCCAAAAGGATTGACATAGTTAGATCGCGTTTAAAGGCTGCCCAGGATCGACAGAAATCATATGCCGATAAGAGGCGTAGAGATATCGAGTTCAAAAAGGGGGATCACGTACTGTTGAAGGTATCCCCATGTAAGGGAGTGATCAGGTTTCGAAAATGGGGAAAGCTGAGTCCAAGGTTTATCGGGCCTTTTAAAATCATTGCTAAAGTTGGTCAATCGGTGTACCAATTAGAATTACCCGAAGAGTTGAGTGGAATCCATGATACATGATATGAACGTTTCGATTGTGGTTTGCCGTGAAACGCATGATACTTGTTAGAAAGACTCAAATTCATCATAAAAATCATCAAAAACCTGAAACCGATTAGAATGAACCCATTGTGAAGTAGGACTTTAAGGTGATGAATTTGATCCAGACGATGAAAAATCTTTGACTTTTTTAGCAGCTCGATACGAACTTTCAGACGATGCCTTCTTCCGAATCTTACCTGCAAACCCTTTCTCCATTGTAGACATGAAAACTTGGGCCAGATGATAAATTTGTTCAAGACTTGTGTCTTTCTTTTTCTTTGGAGTCTTCTTTGTCGCAGGCCTATTCGTTTTCTTCTCAAAGTGCTTGCCCTGGCTGCCCAAACCTGAACCTTTGTATCCTGGTAGTTTTGTCAGATCAACTTGAACATCTGAGAGACCGTCCTTAGCAGCCTGATTAAATGAAGCTTTGATATCCTTTAGCTTGTTAGTTTCTACCATCTTTGCAGCAATAGCTTCTTCATTCAACTGCTTTTCATCTTTCTCAATCTTCTCGCCAGTAGAAATAACTCCCTCTTCTGACATAAACGCACGAGAAACAAACGATGGTGGTGTTTTATCAACCAAACTTTCTTCCTTTTCTATCACCTTCTTTTATTTCTTTGATGTCTTCAAGTCAGAATTTTCAGCAGCCATTTCAGAATAATCTTGCTTTGTAATTGAAGGATTCAAATCAACAATAGCTTCCGTTTGAATCACCGGATGCGGTATTTGATTAAAGTCATCACCTCTAAACACCTTCTTAAAATTATCATCTTGACACAAATAACTTTCAAAAGAATGTGAATTCTTCAAGTTATGCAATTGACGATTAGGATCCAAAATTTCAACATTCAAATCTGCTATTGTCTTTTGTGCCTCAACCACAACTTTTTCTGACTGAATCAACTTCTCAGAGGTGCTGTTAACCAAAGACTTATCTCGTCGCATACCATCATGAGCAGCATACACTTCTTGTGTAATTTTATTTACCCTTTCCTTATAAATCTCAACATTTTTGGTTAACAAAATCATGTCCTTCAGAGTAGTGATCTTATCTTGCAATTCAGACTGAATAATTTGATATTGATTTCTTTTAGCAGTAACCACATCTAAAGCTTTTTGAAGTTCATCATTAGATGCTTTAAGTGCTTCTACTCTTGCTGTGGATTTTTTGAAATAGATTCTCAAAATCTTCACACACATCTTTAGCTTGCGACTTATATTCTTCAAGTCGGTACTCCCGTACTCGCAGAGAATGTCCGATGAGTTAGAAACACCAAAGAAAATAAAGCAGAACGTCAAACGAACAACAATCAGGTCGATCTTTCGATACGCAGAGAAAGTCCAATCGCTTGACAAAATAAAGAAAATCAAACAAGTTTAAATCTTTGTAAAATGAACACATGTATACATAGTGACTTCTCATTTTCTTTTTCACATATCTTTTTCTTAATATCTTGAAATATGCTTCAAGATGTTGTCCACTTGGTCAAGCATTTGTATTTAATGTATATCATATTTGAATACTTTCTGATTTAATGTTGAGCCTACCAAGCACATCGAGCAATGATCTTATGGCTTTTTCATCTAATTTATCCACGAGTCAGACGCGTAAGCTAATGTACCATCATTTCCCAATTATGTCGGATACAATTTCTCATTTTTCAATGTTTTTGTATTTTTTCAATTTTCTCCCACATAAAATGAAAACTCTATTTTTGGATTTTCATTTTAACAAAAACACAAATACACTATTTTTGATTTTTCAATTTTCTCCCCCTAAACTACATACGGAATGTAAAAGAAAGGAAATTGACCAATCGATACTGATACGCTTCAGTTTAAGTTTTCAGAAAAACCTTCTGTTTTGTAATATGAAGCATTCAATTTAAGTTACGTAGGAAACTCCACTATCAGCAACTGCTTGAAGCTTGAACTTCACAATCACCGACAGATCTTCTTGAAGAAACCTGCACACTGGATTTAAATGATTAGTATTCGAATGACCCGAAGCACACAGCTTCTGGTCGACCAGTGTCTTCAACAAAATCATTTGCAGCCTGACTGACCAGCTTAGGTCGCCACTGCATCTTTGCTTTTTCATTTTTAACAGAGTCATCATCCTGTGATGAACGACCAACACTAGAATCAAATTTGAAAAATTGGTTATTTTGAGATTTAGATTTGGATGGTGTTGACTCAATAAAAATTCTGCCTGATTCATCAATAAATGTGGCATATTTGTTAGAAAATGATCTTTTTGCAACTTCAGGACAATCTTGTGCCATGTGTCCCTTTCGGCGACATTGATAGCACAAACGATATGATCGTTTAGAGTGTGGTTTATCCTAAAATGAATGACATCTATCACCGGATTCAAAAGAATCATAATAATCATCAAATACTTGAAACCGATTAGCATGTACCCATTTGGAAGTAGGACTTCGATGTGTAGCATTAGATCCAGATGATGAAAATTCTTTTGGAGAACTTTCAGATGAATCCTTCTTCGTTTGTTTTCCTCCGAATCCTTTTTCCATGGTTGAAATGAATACCTGTGCCAAATGATAATTTGTTCAAGATTGGTATCCTTTTTCTCCTTTGGAGTCTTCTTTAGCATGTTCTTCTTGACATTCTTCTCAAATCTCTAATTGTTATTACCCAAACCGGATCATTTTGACAATTCAACTTGAGATTTTGAAGATCTAGCTTGAGCAACTTGAGTAAATTTAGCCTTAATACCCTTAAGTTGTTGGTTTCTATCAATTCAGCAGCAGATTTTTCTTCAGACAACCTCACTTCATCTTTCTCACTTTCAACTTTCTTATCAGATGACTTTGATATCTTCTTTTCAGAGTTTTCAGCAGCAAATTGAGAATAATCACCAGTTACATCAGAATAATTAAGATCAGTGAGAGGATCAGATTGAATAATTGGATGTGGAATCTGATTATATTCTTTACTTCCAAACACCTTTTTGAAATTCTCATCATTACACAAGTAGCTTGTGAATGAATGTGAATTTTTCAAGTTATTCAACTGCCGCTTAAGATCTAATACCTCAACATTTAAATCAGACATTTACTTCTATGCTTCACCTAACGCTTTCTCTGAATCAATTAATTATTCTGAAGCTCTGTTGAACAAAAACTTTTCTTATCTCATCTGATCATGGGCATCATACACCTCTTATGTCACTTTTTCCACCCGCCCTTTATAAATGTCAACATTCCTTGTCAACAATTTGTTATCATTTGTCAAAGTTGTGACTTTATCTAGTAATTTAGAATGTTCCACTTGACGATCATTCTCCTTAACAATAACATTCATCATAAGCTTTCTAAAGTTCATCATTAGATTTTTGAAGTAAATCCAACTTTGTTTTTGATTTGGTAAACAAAGTATCAAAATATTCAGTGACCTCTTTTGCTTCCTTCTCCCATTTTTCAGTATCTTGGATTAACTTTTCATTTTCATTTTGTATCTTCAAAATTTGTTCTTTGTCTTCAACAACTATCCCATCCAATCTCTTCTGAAACTCTACAAACTCTTCCATTAAAACATTATTTTCCTTGACTAATTTCTCATTTACCTTGAGAATCTCATCAGAATATTCACACTTCTTCTTGTAACTATCTAACTCATCTTCCTTCTTCTTCCTTTTAACAATCAACCCTTCTTTTTCTTGAACCAATTCCCGAATCTTTCTATCCTTTTGAGCACAAAATTCACAAGTTGACTCATAACCACTAACTTCCGAATCAGAATCACTTGATTCAACTTGCACAGTGGCTATAAAAGTAGATTCACCAGGAAAATTTTTAGACCAATCATAACCTTCTTCAGTTTGAGATATCATAGCTTTAACTTCTTTATTTTGTTCATGCTTATCCGAAGTACTTGATTTAGATGAGGATTGATTGCATTCACGAGCAAAATGTCTGAATTTGGAACATTTGAAACATTTAAGCTTTAACTTATCTAATCTAAGTTTGTCTCCATGAATAATAGACTTCTTGCCATGTTTCTTCACAAACCTTCTTCCTCTTTCAACTAGCATAGCAAACTGGCAATCCAAATCTAACCTATGCAACTGATCATCATCCATCTGAGATAAATCATTAGGAAACAAACCAGATTTACCAATTTGGCTAAAAATTAACCCAGACGAGGATGATATGAAAGCAGAAAACAATGCAGCTAAATCTTCTGCTGTTTGAACTGGAATAGAATTGTTGGTTGATTTATCAAGAATAGTGAAACTGTAACCTGGTGAATAACCAGAATTTTCAGATTTTCTAGCAAGACGAGCTGTTGGAGCAGGAGTTAGAATTGAGCTAACACTTGACTTGGCTTTAGCATTTACTGTGGCAGAATTCTCTCCAAAGTATAATTCAGGATTTTGAATAGAAGGACTTGCTGACTTTTTCACAATCATTTCCATTTCTCGAGCCTATAATTTGCTTGTCAATTGATTGAATGTCCATCTTGAGAAGCTTCGATCATTTGTCAACATCATAACAATATTCTCCCATTTATCAGTTAAGCTTCCAGAAACTTCTCTTTTAATTCATCATTCTCTTTTGTAACTTATACAACTTCAAGTTCGTTTATTAAATGGGAAACTCTTGCAATCAAGTCTGAAATTTTCTCATTCTCGCAATGTCCAAAATTATCAAATTCCTTCTTTAAAACTTTCTTTCGGGTCTTCTTATATTGCTCATTACCCTCACATCTTTCGGCAATAGCATCCCACAATTCCTTAGAGGAGTTGTGTAATATTTAAATTGATCCATCAAATCCTTGGGTAAAGCCATTGTAAGAAAGCTATAAGTTTTCTTCTCTATTGAAAATAATTTCCTTTCATCAGAATCAAAATCACTAATCATCTTTGGCTTTCTAGGAATTATCATCGGATACTCATATTCTTTTTCAATCGGAATCCAACAATCTACATCTTGAGAAAAGATGTATGATTCAAATCGTTTCTTCCAATTGTGATAATCCTCCAATCGTAACAACTTAGGAACCTTCTGAGTTGTTCCTATCTCATTATCATAGTTCATCATGGTTTGCATTGGGATTTGAGCAGTTGAAAATGCTTGAAAATCGCTCATTTTGAAGTTAAAAATTGAAAGTCAAAACTTCGAACTCAAAAACGAAGGTCTTAGAAAAGGATTTTGGGGGTCAAACCGGAGGGTACTAGCCGTTAGGCGAGTAAAAGTGTAGATCTCATCGAGACGGTCGTTATGGCTGGTATTAGCTTCCGTAACTCTTAATGGTTATCAAGTTACGTCAGTTTTAGTGAACACAACCAAAACGTCGACTTCCGTACCAAAGAGATTTAACGTACCACCACCGGACCAAAACTCCAACGTACCAAGAACCGGACCAGTTTGACTCATCGTACCAAATCAAGCAGCGTACCAACATGGTACGGCGTAACTGTCTACGTACCAGTGAATAACCGTCGCGTACCACCGATGAAGATTGCCTAGCGTACCAAAGATCTATGAAGATTGCCTAGCGTACCACTGAGCGTACCAACAGATCATCTGGTGTACCATCATCATCATCCAATGTACCAACGACGTATCAAACTGAAATTGACTGATTTTCGTGATTTTTACCTTTTATACTTAGTGACTAAACAGGTTGCGTACCAAATGGTACGGGCGTACCATTTGGTCCGGCGGACCATTTGGTTCGGCACCAATGATATTGTCACTAAAACTCATACTAAGACACAGTCACATAGATACAATACACGAGACACATCATAGCATAGGTATATGCTCTAACAAACTCCCCCTTAACGTGTAGTGTATCTATTTTCTAACTAAACTCCAGTCTTCAATCTTCAACATTGCTGCATCCGATCTTCGACTTGAAATCTTGTTAGAAATAGAGCTTGCATGGCTGGATCACTCTTGAATCATCTTCAAACTTCAAGATCCACTTGTAAAAATAAAACATACTCCCCTTTCACCATGCTTGAGTCTTGACACACATAACCTGCAATTTCAGAAGACAGAACCGCGGTTTCCTTTTTTTTCTTTTGAAAATTAATTTAATCTTGGCGCAAAACTTCTCTTTGAGAATCCAAGATAGGTTTTTGAAATTTGATTTAGTATCACATGTCGATCGGTCGAAAACAAATAAGAAATAAAATCTTTTTGACTTTTTGAAACTCTATATCAAAACACACCGAAAATCTTTTTGACTTTTCTAAGATAATGCTAAAACACACCTAAAATCTTTTTGGATTTTTCCAGATATGAAATATAAAATGCAATACAGAATCAAACACTATTTTTTTTGTCTTTTACGAGAAAGATCACAACTTGGGATCATATTGAACATAACATGCTGAACAACACTTCAATTTCAATTACTTCAGCACATAAGTCATGTCGATTACTGGTATAATTTGTCCTTCTTAAACTCAGGCAAAATCATACTCATAACATCTGGATATGTTATTGCATTGATTAGACTTGCTTTGACCAGTGTACCCCACACTATCAGACATACTCAGATATGTATTTTCTTTTATATCACACTTTGTGATTTCATTTGTGATTTAATCACATAATGATTGTATTCATGATTTAGTCAACTGTGTTCCATGGAAAAAGAAATAAGAATGTTAAATCGTCTACCTTAAGGTCTGATCTTTCGATACACAGATAATGCCTCGGATTTAACAAAATAAGAAAATAAAAACAAGTTGAAGTTGTATAACTCAACAACAATCAGGTCGGTACTCCCGTACACGCAGAGAAAGTCCGATGAGTTATACGAAACACCAAAGAAAATAAAGCAGAACGTCAAACGAACAACAATCAGGTCGATCTTTCGATACGCAAAGAAAGTCCGATCGTTTGACAAAATAAAGAAAATCAAACAAGTTTAAATCTTTGCAAAATGAACACATGTATACACAGTGACTTCACATTTTCTTTTTCACATATCTTTTCTTGATATATCATGAGATATGCATCAAGATATTGTCCACTTGGTCAAGCATTATTATTTAATGTGTTTATCACATCTGAATACTTTCTGATTTAATGCCGAGCCTACCAAGCACATCGAACACTGATCTTATGGCTTTTTCATCTAGTTTATCCACAAGTCAGACACGTAAGCCAATGTACCATCATTTCCTAATCATGTTGGATACAATTTCTCATTTTTTAATGTTTTTGTATTTTCTGTTTTTCAATGTTTTTGTATTTTCCATTTTTCTCCCCCTTAAAATGAAAACTCTATTTTTGGATTTTTATTTTAACAGAAACAAAAACACAAAGACGCTAATTTTGGTTTTTCAATTTTCTCCCCCTAAACTACATACGGAATGTAAAAAGAAAGAAAATTGACCTTTCGACATGGATACCTTTCAGGTTTAGCTTTCAGAAAAATTTCAGTTTTGAAATTTGATATCACATGTAATTTAAGTTAAATCAGCAGAATACTCCTCCATCAGCAACTTTTCAATCACCGATAGGTCTTCTAAAAGTACCTGCACACTGGTCAAACATATCAGTTTATAAATGACCCGAAGCGGATCGCTTCTGGTCGACCAGTATCTTGGTTTCGTTTCGAAACCACTTTAGGTTTCCAGTTTTGTTGTTTTGGTAAATCAGTATTTGATGAACCGGTCACTGTTGATTGTGACGAACAACCCACATATGGAACATTTTGAAAACGAGGAATAAATCTTCCTTGAGTTTTGAAAAATGTAGATTGTGGGTATTCATCAAATACTCTGCCATGTTCATCAATGAATCGTTGTTTGGCAGCTTTACCAACAAATGGAACCTTTTCTTTTCTTGAACTAGAAGCAGCAGAAACCGGACAATCTTGTGCCATATTCCCTTTTTGTCGGCAGTTGTAACACAAGCGTTTATTGACATTTTGGCGTTTCGGAATCTGCAAAGCTTCACAAAAATATTCATCTCCAAAATGATCATAAAAGGAATCGAATACCTGATATCGATGATCATGAACCTATTTCGAAGTCGGGCTCTTTGGAGTAGAATTTGAATTTCCAGAAGAATATTTGGCTGTTTGTTTCTTCTTAGTCTTTGGAGCAGCATCCAGTTTTGATAAAGACCTCAGCAACTTTCCGAGAATCCACACAGTGAAGTGGAAACTCCTTATCAGAGAATATCTGATCTGAACCTTTGAGTTTATAAAATCTCTCAGGTTGAACTTTGTCAGCTTCAAACACATCCTTCTTGACTTGCTTCAGATTGACTTTCTTCAAATGTTGTTACTTTTGAGCCGTTGAAACATTCACTTTAACCTGCTTCTTTTAAAATCCCAAACCTGTATGTTTTCCAGAAAACTTCTCTCCCGAATCAGACAATTTATGACCGTTCTTTGCAAGACGAGAAAACTCTGCTTTGACCTTGTTGATATCTTTTGGAGCATCAACTATTGTTTCAGCAATGTCAGTAGGTGAACTTGCAGATTTCTCGTTGTCATCAGATGAAGAACTAGACACAACCTTTGTAACTCCAGAATTTTCAGCATCTTTGCCTTTGTTCGCTTTCTGTTCTTCAACTGATTTGGAACCAACAAACTTAGAATAATCACAAGTCTCAACCTTTTCTTTCAAATCATGAACTCCTTCTTTAAGACTTCCTGGTGGAGACACGGTCTTGTTAAACATCTTCTCAAAATTCTCATCCTTGGCCAGAAAACTTGTAAAAGATTGCGAATTAGTAACATTGTTCAAAAGACGTTTTGAATCAATGACTTCAATCTTTAATTCAGAAATTCTGTGATGAGCTTCAGCCAACTTTTTTTCTGTTGCAATGAGCTTCTTTGCCACTTTATTAGTTTCATACTGTTGGCAACCTTAACTCATCTAGTCCAGCCAACAGTTCCTTCTCGAGTTTATCTTCATTTCTGTTCTGAATATCCAAATTTGCATTTTGCAACTTGTTCACTCTAACCAACTCCCTCTTCTCATCAAGTAACTTTTCCATATCAATCTGATAAGATTGAAGCTTAGTAGCTTGATCACCAGAAAGTTGAGTAAGAGTATCAAGTCTGGACTTTGATTTTTCAAAAAGATTTTGAAAATCTTTTGCAGTATCCTCAGCTTCATCTTTCCATTTCTTCACTTCTTGGACTAATTCAGCCTTTTCTTCAGACAACTTTGTAATTTGTTGTTCAAATTCTTGTGTAACATATTGAAATTTTGATTCTTTCTCAACAATCTCTGCTTGAAAATCTGAAAACTTTTCTTTCTGAGAAGAAAATTCGTGAATTAGATCTGCTAACTTTTGCTGTTCATTTGCCAGTTCTTCTATCTTTCTTTTATTTTCATCAACCAACAAACCACTTTCCTTTATCAATCCTCCTATCTTCTTGTCTTTCTGAGAACAGAACTCACAAACCGATTCATAGCCACTATTTCCATAACCACTTATTTCAGATTCAGAATCAGAATTAGTTGATTCTTCTTCATCATCATTATGAACAATTTGAGCAATCATTGCAGATGCGGGAATCCATGCAGACTCATCATCGGAATCGGGAGTACAATAGGTACCTTTATCCGAAATAATAGCAGTTAAAGCAAGAGGTGGAGAATCATCAGAAGTTCGTCCCCAGTCATATTGTTTATCAACTTGAGAAACTAAGGCTGTTGGAGACTTGGATGAAGAGGCATTTGGTTTTGAACATTCACGAGCAAAATGTCCGAAATTAGAACATTTGAAGCATTTTGCTTTGGATTTATCTATTCCAACCTTGCCATCTGGATTGAAACTTTGAAAACCTGTCTTCTTTTTGAATCTTTTAACTCTTTGAGCTAACATTGCCAATTGCCAATTGATATCCATTTGCTCAAGATTATCAGGATCAATCTGATCAAAATCTTCTTCAATCAGATTAGATGTTGTCAAACCACCATTCAACAATCCATAATACGAAGATAACATGGCTGAGATTAATGCCAAGTGCTCATCCAGTGTTTTTGCTGAATATGTAGTCGGACTTGAATGATTTGGAATAGTGAAGTTACATCCTCTTGATGAATTTCCAGAATTTCCTGAACCATGACCAGCAACAAAAGCTGTTTGAGGTGGATTTAATGAATCAACACCAAATGATTTAGACTTTGCATTGATACTTGCAGAATTTTGACCATGGTACAATTCAGGATTTTGGAATTGAGCAGTTGACTTGTTTGATGTCCATCATTTCCATCTCTCTAGCATGAAGCTTTCCGGTCAAATCATGAAATGATAATGCAGAATATTCTTTATCACGAGTAAGCAATAATACATAGTTTTCCCACTTTTCCGGTAATGCTTCCATCAATTTCTCTTTCAATTCCTCCTCGGTCTTTTCAATTTTAACCACTTTCATCTCACTAATCAGATGTGAAAACCTTGAAACAAGAGTAGAAATGTTTTCTTTTTCGTAGTGTTGAAAATTTTCAAATTCCTTGTTTAACACTTTTCGTCTACTCTTCTTATATTGGTCATTTCCTTCACATCGAGCAGATAAAGCATCCCATAACTGTTTAGATTTCTTGCAAGTGCTGAATTGATGAAACAACTCGGTAGGTAAAGCCATGGTAAGATAACCATAAACTTTTTGTTCAAGTTCATAACTTTTTCTTTCATCCTTATCAAAATCTTGAATTTCTTTATACTCGCCATCTGCAGTTGGACGTACATACAACTTTTGAATTGGAATCCATAAATCAATATCGTTTGTGCTGATGTATGTAGAAAAACGTTGCTTCCAATTTTGATAATCTTCCAACTTTAACAGCTTAGGAACTTTCTGACTTGTTCCTATTTCATTATCAAAATTGAGCATAGCTTGTACCGTGCTTTGCATAGCCGCAAACGCTTGAAAATCAGACATTTTCCACCGAAAATAATACTTCAAAAACTTCGAACTCAAAAACAGAGGTCTTCCAAGCGGATTTTGGGGGTCAAAACTGGACTGTACTAGTCGTAGGCGGTACAAGTCCTAGATCTCGTCGAAACGAACGTTTTGGCTGGTATTAGCTGTAGGGTTACGACAGTGGCATTCGGGTCTCGGTAATAGCAATTTTTTTTTTGAAAAATTATTAACGATGAATAATTATTTAATCAATTACCGAACATATTAAATTTGATAATTAAATTAACAATTAATTTAATTGGCAGCGGAAAACGTTTTAATATGTTAACGCGAAAACCAGATAATTAGCGTAAACCAAAAGCAACAGGATTCGACAATCACCATACGCGCAAACACCAAAAACGCATTTATATAAAAACGCGACATATCATAAAATAAATAACGATTAAATCTAAACTAATAACAAGTTTAGATATACCTGAGCGGTGATTCAAACAGACGCTCGAGACACCGGAAGTCAACGGGTGACGCTAGGGTTTCGCAGGACGATTTGACAGGCAAATCGAAACGACCTCGCAGATACGGAATTCCCTCGGTGACTCTGCACTGAAATCCCGTACGTCGGATAGGCGCGAAATTAGGGTTTCGCGGACGACGGCGGAACACGCGCGTGACGCGGTTCGCGGCTAGGGTTTGTCGGCGGTGGAACGGCGACGGCGAGGAGTGGCAGCAGCCGGCTCGGGCGGCGGCTGCGAGCGACGGTGACGGCGGCGGTGGTGCGGTTGTCGGCTGCGGCTGGGCTGCAGGCGGCGGCGGTTCGGCTTCTCCGGGCTGCTGCGGCGGCGGCTTGGTCGCGGCCTGCTGCGGCGACTCGGTGGCGGGCGGCTGCGGCGGCTCGCGATGGAGGAGGGCACGCGGCGGCGGCTTCGTGAGCGTCGGTCGGTGGCGGAACGACGGGGCAGCGGTGGTCGATATAGGATTAGGGTTCTCACGATGGGATCGTCGGAGAACAAAGGGGACGGCGGCGACGGGGTTGCCGTCGGCGTCGGATTCGCGAGAGGGAGGAGAAGGGGGGTTGAAATTCTCACTTGGAGGATTAGGGTTTCGTCTCCTTTAATCAGTTATATTTATAACTGATTTAGTTTCCGTTTAGCCCCTCGATTTTACTTAATCCTCAATCGAACCATTTTATTTTTCGAGATTAACATTTAAACTCTTTAAATGTTTATCGCTAGCCGAATATTAGTCAAACTAATATTGTCGATCTTCGTCCATGGCGTAAATAATATTTAACGTCTTATGTCGCTCAGTTAATCTTAATGATTAATAGTAATTTAAATAAGTAATTAATTATTTATCTATTAAACTATTTAATAAACAAATAATTAATTCTTCTGCGAATTTGCCGGTTATAAAAGTAAGCGGTCTTAAATACCCGTTGCCTCCGGTGTAACGCTTACGGGTCTTAACCGGGTCGGGTACATGATTTAGTCGGGTCTGGACACCTAAATCCAACATTAGCTCCCGTAACTCTTTACGGTTCTCAAGTTACGTCAGTTTTAGTGAAGGTCACTTTTCTGCCAGCGGACCAAACCAAATTCAGCGGACCAAATTTGCACTCAACGGACCAGTTCCGGATCAATTTAACTAGCGGACCAGATTTGTACCTGCAGACCACTTCCGGATCAAATTCACCAGCGGACCAGATGCGGACCAGATATCATCAGCGGATCAAATTTGGTACGGCGGACCAAATGGTACTGGCGTAACTACCAGCGGACCAGAAAGTAACCGCCACAGACCAAACTTTGAAGATTGCCTGGGCGGACCAGTTGCGGACCAAGTGTTCTTCGAGCGGACCAGACGCGTTTCACGCGGATTTCAATGGATTTTTTGAATTTTTGACGTTTTTGAGCTAGAAAATGGATCAGTAAGGTGCGAAATCACTCCAGAAACACCCAGAAATCATTTTTATCACAGAAACACTCGGAATTGGAAGAATTTGATGAAAAATGAAGAAAACCCAAACTTTTTCTCTCTAAAAATCCGAAAATTGATCAAACACACAGCAGTAGAGCAACCAAATGCTCTGATACCACTTGTAAAACCGAGATACGATCTTACTACTGCATGCTTTGATCAATATAATGAACACGAGATGTAAATAAGAGAATTCTTATTGATCACTTGAAGATACAAAGAAGACTCTCTAGTTTCTCTCTCTAGAAACAAACACAAAAAGGTGTAGAATGACAGAAGTGTTTACATTCATTCTAACACAAACCTATTTATACTTAGTGACTAAACAGGCTGCGTACCAAATGGTACGGGCGTACCATTTGGTCCGGCGGACCATTTGGTCCGGCGCCAATGATATTGTCACTAAAACTCATACTAAGACACGCTCACATAGATACAATACACGAGACACATCATAGCATAGGTATATGCTTTAACACGATTGTTTGACAAAATAAAGAGAATCAAACAAGTTTAAATCTTTGCAAAATGAACATATGTATACACAGTGACTTCTCATTTTGTTTTTCACATGTCTTGTTCTTGATATATCGTGAGATATGCATCAAGATGTTGTCCACTAGGTCAAGCATCAGATTTAGTGTATATCACATTTGAATACTTTCTGATTTGCCGAGCCTATCTTGCACATCGATCAAATGATCTTATGGATTTTTCATCTATTTTATCCATGAGTCAGATGATGTAAGCCAATGGACCATTATTTCCCAATCATGTCGGATACAATTTCTCATTTTTCAATGTTTTTGGCTTTTTGCATTTTTCAATGTTTTTGTCTTTTTCAAATTTCTCCCCCTAAAAATGACAACTCTATTTATAGATTTTCATTTTTATGATTTGAAAAACAAGACACTATTTTTGGATTTTTACAAAAAGAAACTCCCCCTCAAGATGAGACGAAGTGAAAAAACAAGAAAAATTGATCAACCAACACGAATACTTGAAGTTAAGCAATTTGAAAAACATAATTGATTTTGAAATTCAATTTAAGTTATCACAGATATTTAACAATCAGAAATTTTCCAATCACCAAAAGGTCTTCCTAAAATACCTGCTGACACCAAATAAAACATTAGTCGTTCTGGGATCGACCCGATTCAACAGCGTTGGGTCGCCCGGTGTCTTCCACATAGTCTTTGTTGGCCTTGGAAACAACCTTTGGTTTCCACATTTGAAAAATTTTCAATTTTTGATCAGAACCTAAATCAAAATCAACCAACGTCCATGGTTTAGACCATGACGACTTACGAGTTGATTTGACTTTTGTAGAACAAGGTTCATAAAAAATTCAACCTTTGTTATCCACATATTTAGCAGTGTTATGAATATATGCAGTCGTCGGACAATCAGCAGTAAGATGTCCAGGTTGACGACATGAATAACAAAGTCGTTCTGACTTGTTCAATATCATTTGTATCAATGTAAGCTGCAAATCTTTTAACCCAACTATGATAATCTTCCAATTTAAGCAATTTGGGAACTTTCTGACTTGTTCCAATTTCATTATCATAATTCATCATTGTTTGCATCGTTGCTTGAACCGAATTTTGAATGGCTACGAATGCTTGAAAATCGGACATTTTGAAAATTCTGTCACTGTTCACTCCGAACCCTTTCCGAACCGCATCCGAACTATCTCCGAAATTAGGCCGAACTTTATCCGAACATAAAGTAGCCGAACTCCCTCCCGAACCTAACCTTCAGAATAATCAAACGAAATTGGACCAAACTCGTGCCGAACGTTATCCGAAACCAAACCGAACTATTACCGAACGACTCCGAACTCTCAACGAACCAAGAAAGGACCGAACTTCGCCCGAACCTGGAGTTCGAAGCGGTTATTTTCAGCTTAGTCCGAACCTCAAACGAACTCTAACTCACTCGACAACATTTTCTCAATTTTCAGTGTTTTTGGATGAATTTTTCGACAGAAACACAAAATGATTCTCATTTTCATAACACGTGAAATTTTGACTCAAAACTCCAAAAAACAGAGATTTCCGACCAGTAGAACAAACCAAATGCTCTGATACCACTTGAAAATGTGTGAGCGGTAGATCGTCTACTTAGTCGTATCGAAATCAATGTAATACGAGAATAACACGAGGAGTAAATACAAAGAAGATTTGTATTAACGACAGAGACCACAGAGTACACAGATATGAGATATGACCAAAAGCTGTAAGACTGTCATTGAATACAACACATGACATGCTATTTATAGAAGAGCTAAACCCGTTTGGCCGAACCTCAGGTTCGGACTAGTTCGGACCAGTCCGAACTTGGAGTTCGCCAAGAGTTCGGACCACAGCTATCTTGCATATCTCCGTCTTGTATTCGATACTTCACATGACGATCAAAACTAGGTATTAACAACAACCCTGTTGGGATTTACAGTGGGATCCGGGTTACCGATTTTAATTTTTTATTAAAACCTATTTAATAATTAAATTAATTATTAATTAATTTGGCAGCGGAAACGAATTAAAACGCAGACGCAACTGTAACAGGATCAATCACCGACACGACAATCACATAAATATATTTATTTAAAATAAATAAATAAATAATCAAATTAAATATCTAACGGATTAGATATACCTTGGCGGGATCCGAGCAACCGCTCGAGACACCCAGATTCAACGGGCTTGCGCTAGGACGAACTATGACGTCAGACTCGAACCTTCCAGACAAATCGTCAACGGCGGCATCGGCGGCGGCTGTGGTAGTGGCGGCGGCGGTGGTAGGGATACCACCGGTGGTGGTGACAAAACTTTATCCGTCGGAATGGTGACCGGAACGGTCCCCACGATGATCGTGTCACCGGTGATCGGAGGTGACACGGTGGCGGTGGCCGGCGGGTACAAGGGCGCAGGCCACGACGACGGAACCGGACGCGGTGGCCTAGGCAGCGCCGGCAGCGCGAGGACCACCGGTCAGTGGTCGCGCGGCGGCGCGGAGGTAGCGGCGGCGAAGGCTTGAGCCGCAGCGGCAGCTCGGGCTGCGACTTCGGGTTCGGCTCGGGCTGCGACTTCGGCTCGGGCTGCGACGGCTTCGCTTTCGAGTCGGGCGCAAATACTGGCAAGACGGGGATCCAGCGGAGATCACAAGGAGGCTGCGGTGGAGGTGGTGGCGGCGGTCGGAGGAGCGGCGGCGGCGGCGGGATCCGACTTCGGCTTCGGATCGGCGTAGAGAAAGGGAGAGGAGATTAGGGTTTTGTGACTTGTGTTCCAATCCACCTCCCCCCTCTTTATTTTAATATAAAATCACGGACCGGGGCCTGACGGACTGGGCCCGTGCGCGATTCCCATTTAATCCACTAACCGATCAGTCTGTTAATCCGGTAACAACTGATCGGTCCGTCTTTTATTTAGCGAGTAATTTTGAACCGATAAATTTTGTCGTTTTAATTAAATAAATAATTAATATTTACGTCCAACGTCATTCACCAATGAGGTCCGTGAGTTTGAACGTTAAACAACTTTAAGGCTCAAATAGTCACAATAGTCTTAATTTAGTATAGCTCCACTAACTAATCGCCTATGGACATTTAGGACAAGAACTTATTGTCCATGGATTAAACGTATAAATATTGAACACAGTTATGTAATTCATTATTGCATAAATCAGATGGAATAAGAATAATACAGATAACTGTTGGTGTTCACACATCCAAATACCGAATCAAAACATGTCTTTAGCTAACCTAAGCCCTATCGCTTCTCTGTGGCGTATATGAGTCTCCTGAGTCATAGGCTTAGTAAAGGGATCAGCTAAGTTTTGATCTGTGTGTACTTTGCTTATTTTGATTTCATTTCTGTCGACTACTTCTCTTATGTAGTGGAATTTCCTCAGGACCTGCTTTGCCTTCTTATGAGACCCTTGCTCTTTGGCTTGAGCTATAGCGCATGTGTTATCGCACATCATCTTGATGGGCTGCCTGATACTTGGCATAGCATCGAGATCGGATATGAACTTCTTCATCCACACGGCTTCTTTAGCAGCTTCTGAGGCGGCTATGTATTCGGATTCAGTAGTAGAATCAGCTACTACTGGCTGTTTTGAGCTTCTCGAAGAAACAGCCCCTCCGTTAAGAGTGAATACGAATCCCGACTGTGAGCGAGAGTCATCTCGGTCAGTCTGAAAACTAGCGCCAGTGTAACATCTTACAGTGAGCTCTTCATCAACACCTCCGTATACGAGAAACATATTAGTGGTGTTTCTCAAGTATTTTAGTATGTTCTTTACAGCCGTCCAGTGAGCTAGTCCTGGCGTCTGTTGGTACCGACTTGTCACGCTCAATGCATACGAGACATCCGGTCGTGTGCAGAGCATGGCATACATGATAGATCCAATAGCAGAGGCGGGATTGATGCCATTTGGCTTATCTCGCGCTCCGTTTTAGGTGCTTGAGATTTGTCCAAGATTGTTCCCTTAGTTATGGGAACGGTTCCCTTCTTGGAATTACTCATGTTGAACCGTGCTATGATCTTATCAACATATGTGCTTTGACTGAGTCCCAAAAGGCGCTTAGATCGATCTCTGTGAATTTTAATTCCCAGAATGTAAGCGGCTTCTCCAAGGTCTTTCATAGCGAAACAAGATGAAAGCCATTCCTTAACATCGTTAAGCATGGGTATGTTGTTTCCTATGATCAGTATATCGTCCACGTACAGTACGAGAAACGATACAGCGCTCCCACTTTCCTTTCTGTAAACACAAGGCTCATCTTTATTTTGATCAAAACCAAACTCTTTGACCTTTTGATCAAAATGAAGATTCCAGCTTCGAGATGCTTGCTTGAGTCCATAAATGGACTTGCTTAGCTTGCAAACCTTGTTTGGATTCTCTGGATCGACAAAACCATCAGGCTGAACCATGTAGACATCCTCTTCGAGTTGTCCGTTCACAAAGGCGGTTTAACGTCCATTTGCCATATCTCATAGTCATGGTATGCGGCTATGGCAAGGAGAATCCTGATCGATTTGATCATGACAACAGGCGAAAAAGTCTCATCATAGTCAATCCCTTAGGTTTGAGTGAAACCTTTCGCTACAAGCCATGCCTTGTAGGTTTGCACATTTCCATGCATGTCAGTTTTTCTTTTAAAGATCCACTTGCTCCCTACTGCCCGTGTGCCGGGGGGTAGCTCAATCAAGTCCCAGACGTGATTGTCAGGCATGGATTGCATCTCAGCGTTCATGGCTTCAAGCCATGTATCAGATTCCGGATCTGACATAGCAGCTTTGTAGTTAATAGGTTCATCGTTAGAATCGGCTATTAACAGAATGTCGAAGTCCTCATGATATCCAAGGTATCTATCAGGTTCATATCGTGTTCTTTCGCTCCTACGAACGCTTGTGCTTATGTTTGGGTCTGATGGTGCGACAACAACTTGTCGGTCAGACACAGCGACCGTCTCAGGGTTAGATGTATCTCGAATTTCTTCAAGATCCATTGGATCACTATTTGTTCCTCGAGCAAGAAATTCTTTCTCAAGGAATTTATCTTTCCTTTTCATGGAAACTGTGTTTGCATCTGGATGGTAAAAGTAATATCCGGTATTACAATAGTATCCAACGAAAGTTACCTTTTCGCCTCGGGGATCGAGCTTATTGTCAGATTCACTAGTGACATAAGCATCACATCCCCATACCCTGAGGTATGATAATTTAGGAAGAGAACCATGCCATATCTCATATGGGGTCTTCCCTACTTTCTTGGTCGGAGCCAGATTTATTAGGCGAGCCGCGGTTAAGATGGCATATCCCCAAAAGGAATGTTGCAAGGTCGTCCTGCACATCATCGATCGAACCATGTTAAGCAGAGTTCGATTCCTCCTTTCACTAACGCCATTTAACTTGGGTGTGCCAGGTGGAGTAGGTTGTGAAACGATTCCACATTCCTTCAGATGATTCAGGAATTCAGTGCTTAGGTATTCACCGCCTCTATCGGATCGAAGTATTTTAATAGTTCGAGTAAGCTGATTTTGTACTTTGTTTTGAAACTCTTTGAAATTTTCAAAATTTTCATGTTTGTGTTTCATCAGATAGACGTAGGCATATCTGCTGTATCACGAAGTACCGTTCACGATTTCTCGTCTCGGTTCGAAAGGGTCCACGCACGTCGGTGTGAATAATGCCTAACAAGCCTTGGGCCCGTTCACCTGCGTGGGTGAAGGGTGACTTGGTTAATTTACCAGATAAGCACGACTCGCACTCATCGAAGGAATCTGCATCTTGGGATTCGAGAATGCCAGCAGTTTGCAACTTTTTAATGCGGGCCTTGCTTATGTGACCAAGTCTATGGTGCCATAATGAGGATTCGTTACTGTCAGCTTTGTTTCTTTTAGAAACATGATAGAGCTGGTCGTTTGTTTGAACATCTATCTCATATATTCCATGTCGAGGTTTAGCCTCGAAATAAAAGATATTATTAAGGTAAGCAGAAATTACATTTCCGTTAAATTTATACCGAAATCCTTGTTCAAACAATGAAGAGACAGAAATAATGTTTCTGGATAAAACAGGTGCATACAAACAGTTAATCAAATTAACTACAAGGCCAGAAGAGCATGAAAAAGAATAAGTGCCAGCAGCAAGTACTGGGACCCTCTTCCCGTCACCAACGATGAGGTCCATGCAACCTTGTTATGTCTTCTTCCACTTCTCAGGTTCCTGCAAAACATTAACAATGTGATAACCACATCCAGTATCAAATACCCATGAATTGGAGGAAACAGTGAAAAGTTCAATAACATTTATTAACATACCTGATGAGCAACCCTTATTGGGGTTCTTGGTCATCTTCAACTTTGCAAGATAAATGGGACAGTTGCGACGCTAGTGTCCCATTTTGTTGCACTCATAGCATAGGCGCTCCTCGGGAGGCTGCACCTGTGGTTTCTTGCCTTTGCCTTCTTTAACCTTCTTGGCTTTGGAGATTTTCGTATTAGCAACTCTGAGCACGTCCGGCGTGGTCCTGATCTTCATGTTGGGTATCATCGGAATAGCCTCCTCGATCGACTAAGCGGAACAATTAATCGCAAGAATACGATAATGTTCAGGCAAAGATCTGAGTACTACATCAAGAGCCATCCCGTCAGAGATGGAGTAGCCAAGGTCGATCAGCCTGTCGCGATACGCTTTCATCAGCATGACATGATCGTATGGAGAGGATTCGTTAGCCATAGAGCAGTTCACGAATTGTGAAAGTGCATCGGCTCGCTCAGTCCTCTGACTTAACTCAAATAAATCCTTGAGTTTACGAATGATGTCATAAGCAGACATCCCCATGAAATTATACCGATAATCCTGAGTCATGCTAGATAACATCAGGTGAGTGACGTCCTTATCATCGTGAGTGTGCTTTTGGAGCTCAGATCGCGAGTTCTCATTTAACAAGTGACATAGAGTTTCCCGAAGAGCCTTAAAAGATTCCTCAGGGTGGTCTGCCATGCGAGAAAGCTAGTCTTAGTGAAGGGGTCGAGTTGTACCATTGAACTTAATGGAGGTGAGTTTTCTTTAGCCTTCTGAAATAAGCAAAGTAAATTTAATCAGTATTTTCGATGTTTATATTTCTTTAAAAATAAGTTGGTAAGGTTTATTTTTAAGAAATCGAGAATTCGTTTAGACGACATTACTTGAGACCGCCAAATGAGCCTCAGGAGCAAAGCCGTGTAAACAAACTGACAACGATTGTCAATGTGAGACTCAAGTCACAACTCTCGGTATGAGGTCGCTATATACATACAATTGTAATTTGCGATACGTTTAGCCTCATCCGTGCCCACTTTAGCAATATACATCCGTGGCGCGGTGTTGAAATACTCCAACATCACGAACATATACGTTTAAAGCGATAGTAATCCTAAATGGTCGATGTGATGACACGGTGTTGAAATACTCCAATGTCCTCACCTTAGAAGGTACCCTCGGCACCAAGTGCGGTGTTGAAATACTCCAACACTGATGCTTCGGTCAATACGTTCCAAGTCCGACTTGAGATAGGATGGCACGAACTATCAGTTTTAAGAATTACCATATAGGGATATTAATGACTTTTAATATTTAATTACCGTTAGACATGAACGATAAAAGCCTATCACCACTCGGGACTAGTAAATTAATTTAACGTAATTAAAATTACTAAGTTGTCGCGAATGGCATATTGTGTGTTAAACGGCATAAGGTCTTGATCTCGCTCGAGCCATACAAGCGAGATCATAAGGGACAAATTAAATTAATAGAATGGTGAACGATCGAGATGGCAACTCTGTACGATCTTGAATCCAGTTCAGCTCCCACTTGCTTTGACATCCCTCTAGCGCGTGTCCAGTCTTCGACTTTTGGTTACATACAAATTTACAATTACTAAAACTACTTCTAGTAATCTAGCTCTAAATTTGTACAACTTTGAAACCCTAAAACCGGGTCCAAAGAACCAAAATTAAAAAACAACCAATTGGGCCAACAACTTGGGCCAAACAGAGAATGACAAATCACGCCAAATACATATACACACATGTATACAAAATACAGAGGGGTCGGCCGTAACACACAATAAATAATTACATAGAATTAAAATAAATAATTAAATTAATTCTAATTCGCAATTTGGATTTAAGTCGAAATTGCGAACTACCGGTTACGAAAAGACCGGTTATGGTTTGTGCGTGGTGATAATGGCTCTGATACCACTGTTGGGATTTACAGTGGGATCCGGGTTACCGATTTTAATTTTTTATTAAAACCAATTTAATAATTAAATTAATTTAAAATTAATTTGGCAGTGGAAACGAATTAAAACGCGGACGCAACTGTAACAGGATCAATCACCGACACGACAAACACATAAATATATTTATTTAAAATAAATAAATAAATAATCAAATTAAATTTCTAACGGATTAGATATACCTTGGCGGGATCCGAGCAACCGCTCGAGACACCCGGATTCAACGGGCTTAGACAAACTGTGACGTCTGACTCAAACCTTCGAGACAAATCGTCAATGGCGGCATCGGCGGCGGCGGCCATGGGCGGCGGCGGTGGTAGTGGCGGCGGCGGTGGTAGGGATACCACCGGGGGTGGTGACAAAACTTTCTCCGTCAGAATGGTGACCGGAACGGTCCCCACGATGATCGCGTCACCGGTGACCGGAGGTGACACGGTGGCGGTGGCCGGCGGGTATAAGGGCGTGGGCCACGACGACGGAACCGGACGCGGTGGCCTTGGCTGCGCCGGCAGCGCGAGGATCACCGGTCAGTGGTCGCGCGGCGGCGCGGAGGAAGCGGCGGCGGCGGTGGCTCGAGCTGCGGCTTCGGCTTCGGCTCGGGCTCCGGCTTTGGCTCGGGCTGTGACGGCTTCGCTTTCGAGTCGGGCGCAAATACTGGCAAGACGGGGATCCATCGGAGATCACAAGGAGGCTGCGGTGGAGGTGGTGGCGGCGGTCGGAGGAGCGGCGGCGGCAGCGGGAGCCGGCTTCGGCTTCGATCGGCGCAGAGAGAAGGAGAGGAGATTAGGGTTTTGTGACTTGTGTTCCAATCCACCTCCTCCATCTTTCTTTAAATATAAAATCTCGAACCGGGGCCTGACGGACTGGGCCCGGTCGCGATTCCCATTTAATCCACCAACCGATCAGCCTGTTAATCCGGTAACAACTGATCGGTCCGTCTTTTATTTAGCGAGTAATTTTGAACCGATAAATTTTGTTGTTTTAATTAAATAAATAATTAATATTTATTTAATTCACCATTTAGTTCGTTTAATACTAATTAACAATTAATTAGATTTAATAGTCCGTTGACCCGGGTGTAACTCTTACGAGTCAATATCGGTCGGGTTCGTTAATTCGTCGGGTCAAGACACTCTATTTCCAACAAACCCATACGGTGTAAAGTTGACGGGGCAGCTTCACACAGTCTTGTCATTCCCACCGAGGCAGGAGACTTAGGACCTTGTATGGTGTATGGTTTTCATACCCAATCAAGTTAATACATTCACAACATGCCATTTTTTGGTTCGTAACACGTTTCATACACATAACTAATCATGCAATTCTACTCAACTAATGCTTAAACCATCACTTCAATGATTAATCACTTTATATACCCGAAACATAGGATTTGATTCTCAAATTTTAGCATGCATAAACACGCATATTTATAAACATATCTCATGAGAAGATCAGAAGCAAACAAACTATTAATCATGGTTAAAATGGTTTGACAGTTGCTCGCATACTAAAATATGACTGGTAACACATTGATTTTTTTTTTGGATTAAAGAGAAATCCAATCAATGTCCCATTGCCATTCATAAGGTAATGCATAGCAGTTTGTTTTACAAAAGAGTTACCCAATTCTATTAAGAATTATTCAAGAAATCACATAGACAATTAGGTTCAAATTCAAGTTGGAACTCATTATCATACAACATATCATCATGCACATGACCTTGCTAAAGAATCCCAAATTTAGAGTGAAGATCGAATAAAATAAAAGTGTAACTATGAGGTACCAAATATCGAAAGTGATCTGCAGGATTACGCATGGCATTGAGTATGAAAAGCGCCAACGGCTTAGTTCGTGAATTCGAGTAAGCGATGAGATAGCAAGCTGATGATAGTCGTAACTACACATTCCAAGGATTCCATGTGAGTTTAAACTAGTACTAGTGAAGATACCAGCAGGGAGGATGCAAGAGAGAATCATGTAGTGTGCTTGACAGGATTTGGCAAGGAATTCGCGTAAATAGATATCAAAATGAACGTGTCAACGGTTATACAATCCAATAGAGTAAACATCTCGGTAGGGAAATCTTCATTGTTTAAGTTCACTAGTGTGTCCAATCTCGGTGTTCTTGCGCTTCATGTGTCATGCTTCCTTTCTTGTCAAAACATCGGTTCAAATGGTCTTCAAAAGTAAGATAATGTATGAAAGTGTAAAAAAAAAGGTGTCTGCGAAACACAAGACATCAGGATGTTCAAAAGCGGCTTCGGTTTGGGATTCCTGTACATATGCGTTTTTGCTAGGGTTCAATGCATGTTTACCGCGAGTCAAAATATCTAGTTCGGTCTTCCATAGAAAAGGATCGGGGCTATCACTTCAGTGAATGCCAGAGAGTTTATAAAAAAAACAGGCCGTTGACCCAAAAGTAGTGTTCCTCAAACGAAAGTCGATCTACTTCAGAGCACATGCTTCTAAGAGTGGGGTTGTTCATTCGATCATGCGGTTTTTCATTCATAAGGGGAAAAGTCCCAGGTTTTTAAAACGTTAGTGTTCATCTGAGTCAGATTTCCCCGTAGGAGAGTTTTCTAAAAGAATGGAGTTTAATTATTTCGGGTACGTCTCTTTTGGTAAAAGTGCATGAGACAAATCTGTTGAAATTGCTTGAGCGTGTGGATCGTCTACTTAATCGTTATGAAATCAATGTAATACAAGCTAGAACACAAAGAGTAAATACAAATGACCTGTATTAACCACAGAGAAGACCACAGAGTACACAAATAAGATATGACCAAGAAGCTAACAAATTCTATTACAAAACATCTATATATATAAGTGAGAATTCGACTGGCTGAACCTCAGGTTCGGACACAAGTTCGGACCTGTCTGAACTCAAGGTTCGCTGAGAGTTCGGACCTCAGCTACTTTGTATGATTTGTCTTGTATTCGATACTTCACATGACGATCAAGAACCATGTATCAACAAACTCCCCCTCGGCATGTGCAGTATCCTCTCCTTTATCAAAACTTGTATCTTATACCTTCAATCAAACTCTTCCTCGATCTTGACAATGAGTTCAATCTTGAATACTTGATATTGCATCGTGAGTAATCTCTTTATCAACAATCTTCAGAAGACTTGAAGTTGTAATGTTTTCTTCCCACTTGGAAACCTGTCAACATAAATAATCTTGGCACAAAACGTCTGTTCGAGACTCCAAGATATTTTGATTTTGAAGTTGATTTTGTATTTCATATTGATCAATCGAAAACAAATCAGAAACAAAATATTTTTGGCTTATAGAAACTTTATATCAAAACACACCTAAAATCTTTTTGGTATTTTCTGATAAGAAAAATAAATGCATTACAGAATCAGACACTATTTATGCCTTTTGCAAGAAAGATCACGACTTGGGATCATATTGGTCATAACATGCTGAACTACACTTCAATTTCGATTATTGAAGCACATAAACCATGCCGATTGCAGATATAATTTATCCAACTTCAAACTCTTGCATAATCATACTCATACCATCTGGATATATTAAAGAATTGATTAGATTTGTATTGACCAGTGTACCCCACACTATCAGACATACACAGATATGCTTTGCTTATCACATTTTGTGATTTCATTTGTGATTTTAATCACATAATGATTGTAACCATGATATAGTCAACTGTGTTCCATGCAAAAAGAAATAAGAATGTTAAATCGTCTACCTTAAGGTCGATCTTTCGATACGCAGATAAGGTCTCGGATTTAACAAAATAAGAAAATAAAACAAGTTGAAGTTGTATAACCCAACAACAATCAGGTCAGTACTCCCGTACACGCAGAGAAAGTCCGATGAATTATATGAAACACCAAAGAAAATAAAACATAACGTCAAACGAAAAACGATCAGGTCGATCTTTCGATACACAGAGAAAGTCCAATCGTTTGACAAAATAAAGAAAATCAAACAAGTTAAAATTTTTGCAAAATGAACACATGTATACACAGTGACTTCTCATTTCATTTTTCACATATCTTTTTCTTGATATATCTTGAGATACGCATGAAGATGTTGTCCACTAGATTAAGCATCAGATTTAGTGTATAACACATTCGTATACTTTCCGATTTGCCGAGCCTATCTTACACATCGATCAAATGGTCTTATGGTTTTTTTCATCTACTTTATCCATGAGTCAGACAACGTCAGTCAATGTACCATCATTTCCCAATCATGTCGGATACAATTTCTCATTTTCAATGTTTTTGTCTTTTCCAAATATCTCCCCCCCCCTAAAAATGACAACTCTATTTATATATTTGCATTTTTTCAACTTGAAAAACAACTCACTATTTTTGAAATTTTATAAAAACAAAGTCCCCCTCAGAATGAGACGGAGTTTAAACAAAAACAAGAAATTGATCAATCAACACGAATACTTGCAGTTTAGGCTTTGAAAAATAAAAGTTGATTTTGAAAGGCAATTTAATTAGAACAGATATTTCACAATCAGTAATTTTTTTAATCACCGTTAGGTCTTCCTGAAACACCTGCTTGACACCAAATAAATCATTAGTCGCTCTAGGATCGACCCGATTCAACAGCGTCGGGTCGCCCGGTGTCTTCCACATAGTCTTTGTTGGCCGTGGAAACAATTTTCGGTTTTCAAATTTGTAACAGTTTTAATGTTTGATCAGAACATGAATCAGAATCAATCGACGTACTTGATCTAGACCAAGAAGATTTACGAGTTGATTTAATCTTTGGAGACCATGGTTCATCAAAAATTTGACCTTTGTTATCCACATATTTTGCAATTTTGTGGATATATGCAGTCGTCGGGCAATCAGCAGCTAGATGTCCCGGTTGACGACATACATAACAAAGTCGTTCTTTAAAAATGCTTGAAAATTGCTTTGACTTTGAAAAACCAGATGAATGTTCTGAATCAAAGTTATCAAAGAAACCATCAGAAGAATCATACCTAGGAGATGGACTCCTTGAAGATGACGATCCTCCAGATTAATAAGAAAATACCTTCTGAGGTGATAATTTCTTTGTAACTTTTTCTTTAAGAACCTTTGCAGCTTTCACCGGGTTCTGAGCTTGAACCAGTTCTTCCTTCACCTCATAGCCCAAACCTTTGTGTTTATAACCTGAAACCTTTGAAGAATTTGAAGAAGAACCCGAAGCTTCTCTTGACTTAGCTTCGCTAGTGAATTTGGCTTTGATATCCGTTAGCTTGTTCTTCTCAATCAAACCTTTTTCTTCTTCAGTAGCAGATGAAGAACTTGAAACAACCTTATCAAAAACTTTCTCATGTTCCAACAAAACAGACTTTGAAACAAATTTTGGAGCGTCACCCAAAGACTTTTCCTTCGTCTTAGACTTAGACTTGTTCTTCTTGGATGAAGTGACAAATTTTGAATAATCATGCACTTCAGCTTTAGAATCAAGCGGAGCAGAAGTAACTTCAATCAAATCCACTGGTTGAGGAACCAAGTGAACATCCTCCTTCTTAGAACTTTTCATACTCAGATCCTGCTTGTATAAAAAGTTTAGCAATGTCGGTGACAAATTGCAGTTCTTTACTTGCCTTTTCAACTCCAAAATTTCCAATTTCAAATCATTAATCTTTTGTTGAGCTTCAAACACCTCTTTCTGTGACTTGATGAATTTTGCATTAAGATCATCATATTCATAAGTTTGTAGCTTTCGGATCTCACATTCAGCAAATAGTTCTTCAAGAACATTTTCTCTCTTTTGCTTATAGAACTCAACATCCTTAGTCAATACTTCATTCTTGTCACGATAAAGAGTATTCTCATCTTGAAGCATAGAAATCTTGTTTTGAAGCTTCTCAACAGTAACAGCAATTTTAGCAATAAGAGCAGTAGCTTCCTCATACTTTTGCTGAACCGGATAACTTTTCTCAAATAAATTTTCAAAATCTTGAGCTGCTTCTAAAGCTTCAGCTTTGGCTTTCTCACACTCTTAAGCTAATTGAGCATTTTCTTTCAAAACATCTTCATGAACATGAACTAATTCATAATATTTCTTTTGAAACTCTTCCAACTCTTTCTTTAGCACAACAATTTCTTCAGTTGATGTTTTAGAACATTGCTCAAACCATTCAATCTCCTTGTGTAATTTTACACATATAAGACATTTAGATTCTTCAACCTTTGAACTATTAGCAACTTTTGGTAAACCTTCTTGTACCAAGAATTCATTTGAATAAGAATCAGAATCAGTTAACAAACTGTCATTATCATCATGACGAGCACTCAATGCAATGCTAATTGTAGCAATTTTCTATTTAGCTTCAGAATCTGCATTCCAAGTAAATGCATCTGGATGCCAATATACTTCATTTAATTCCTCATTGATAAGAAACATCTTTTTCTTCACTCTTAGAAGTTTCACTTGGTGAATGAAACACCATATGAGCATGTTGAACAGACTTCAGCTTATTCTCAATTGAACTTGGACACTCTCGTGCAAAGTGACCATAAACGGAACACTTATAACGTTTCACCTTTGATTTGTCCAAACCAAGCTTACCCTCCTGATTCAAACTCTTCTTACCAGTTCTATTGAAAAATTTCTATGTTTTTCGAACCAACATAGCATACTGCCAATTCAGATCCATTTCTTCCAAATGATCATAATCAATTTGATCGTAATCTTCATTTGCCACATTCAGCATTACTCACAGCACCAGTGATAACACCAAAATATGAAGAAACTAATGCAGACATCAATGCATTATAATCATCGATAGTTTGAACAGATAATGCACTTTGAGTCGAAGAACTAGGCATCGAAACAGTACAACCAGCTGAAGAATAACTTGGAGTTTCATATTTACCTGCTAGAAATGCTATAGGAGGTGCAGAACTAAGAATATTAGATTTCCCGGCATTCAAAGTTGAATCATTGTTACCATAATACATCGCAGGATTTTGTACATGCTCAGGAAGTGACTTGTTCACCAATTAACTCCATATCCCTAGCTTGGATTCTTTGAATCAGATCATTAAATGACAATTTTGAATAATCTTTATCATAAGAGACCATCATCACATAATTCTCCCATTTCTCAGGTAGAGCTTCCATGATCTTGTCTTTCTCATCAGCTTCATCTTTTGTAAGATTCACCAACTTCATTTCACTCATTAAATAAGCAAACCTTGCAATTAGATTTGGAATCGATTCATTTTGATAATGTTTGAAACTATCAAATTCCTTCTTTAGCACCTTTTGTCGACTTTTCTTGTATTGGTCATTACCTTCACATCTCTTTTCTAAAGCATCCCACAAACTCTTTACTGTGTAGTTACTGGAAAATTGATGTAATAATTATGTAGGCAATGCCATCGTTAAAGTACCATAGGCTTTCTTCTCAGCTTGTATGCTTTCTTTTGTTCACCGAAAAGCTTCCTTTGAAGAATTGGTTTCCCATCTTCACCCTTAGGATAAACATATTGATCAGAATATGATAACCACATATCAATATCATTTGCCGAGACATATGCTTCAAACCGTGTAACCCAACTATGATAATCTTCTAATTTGAGCAATTTAGGAACTTCCTGACTTGTTCCGATTTCGTTATCATAGTTTATCATCGATTGCATCGTAGCCTGAACCGAATTGTGAATAGCTGCGAACGCTTGAAAATCGGACATTTTGAAAAAGCTGGCTACTGTTCACTCCGAACTTCCGCCGAACTTCCTCCGAGCTCCCTCCGAACCTAAGCTTCGCCGAACTCTCGCCGAACCTGACCTTTGAACAAACAAACAAATCCAACACCGAACTATCACCGAATGAGGACCAAACTCTCTCCGAACTTGCTCCGATCTCTCACCGAACCAAGATAGGACCGATCTCCGTCCGAACTTCGAGTTCGGAGTGGTAATGCCGAACTTGTTCGAACCTCAGACGAGACAAACTTCACTTGACACCATTTTCTCAATTTTCAGTGTTTTTGACTGGAATTTTTGATAGAAATTCAAGCAAACTCAATAGAAACGGATTAGGAATGAACTTTTCACGTGAAGCACACTGGAGAAGATCAAACGAACTAAAAAATGAATGACATTTTCGCAAAAACGTGAATTTTGAGTCAAAACTCCGAGAAACAGTGATTTCCGACTAGTAGAGCAAACCAAATGCTCTGATACCACTTGAAATTGCTTGAGCGTGTGGATCGTCTACTTAATCGTTATGAAATCAATGTAATACAAGCTAGAACACAAAGAGTAAATACAAATGACCTGTATTAACCACATAGAAGACCACAGAGTACACAGAGAAGATATGACCAAGAAGCTAACAAATTCTATTACAAAACATCTATTTATATAAGTGAGAATCCGACTGGCCGAACCTCAGGTTCGGACACAAGTTCGGACATGTCCGAACTCCAGGTTCGCTGGGAGTTCGAACCTCAGCTACTTTGTATGATTTGTCTTGTATTCGATACTTCACATGACGATCAAGAACCATGTATCAACATCTGTAATCTCAGAGAAAGTAGAATTAGATAATTTTGTTAAGATTATAGTCCCGTTAGATGGAGTTTCTCAAGACGAGGTCCTTGTGTGACTATAAAGTCAGCTATGTGTCCGGTACTAGTCCCACATTTAACCTGCCACTAATGCTTATATATAGGGTGTACCACAACTAACCCACCACACTACCAGCACCTTAAAGGCGTACCAGCTACCCACCATTACTAGATATTAGTCAAACCACATTGGATATTTTTATCAGAAATAGAGGACATCAAGTTTTTTTTTCATAGACTCAAATGTAAAGGGGTGAGAGATTAAGCCTCAATACGTTTGCAAATAGAAGGTGTAAGATTTTCCACTCACAGTACCAGTATGATGCATAAAGGTTGTTATTCTAGCGAGGATCGTCAAGAGGTTAGTATGCGCAGTGCGAATATCATAACGTTTCAGATTTCAAGATGATAAAAATTTTAAACAGCCCAATAAGGTGGGGGTACATCAATGAAAGTTTTTCTGAAAAGGGCAATGAGGATTCATGTACCTGAAATTTGTCGTTAGTTGCAATGACAAGAGCGTTAATAAATGTACAAAATGTATGGATAACTTAGTGTACTCAAGGTGTAAGAAGGGAAAATGCAGGTCGATGACACGATTAGCTATAGATAATAAGAAGTTCATGTTCGATAAGTGTAATTAGAGTTTTTATGAAAGAGTCTGTATTGTTACAGTAGCCACAGGGTAGTCCCATCATCAATGATGTTAACTGGTTGTAATACTAACCATGAGTGTAACACTTATTGGTTCAAAGCTTGAAAGCTTAACCAATACATGAAGGATTATAAATTTTTGGTTGTTAAATCGTAAATGGTTCGAATAATGCAGACAAAAATCAATCGCACAGGTTCAAAAGGTCAATCGGAATAGTCATTACGTTAAAATTGGAAGTCATCAGTTTGAAAATTAGGAAGGTTTTTCACTAACAATACCCTCATTCGAGAAAGAAAATCTGTTTGCGGTGAGGTAAACAGTTTGTACAATCGTGATGATGTTGCTGGCAACAAGTTTTGGTTCGCATAATAGAATCAATAGTATGAAACCTCAGAGGGAACTTCACAAGAAGTTTCAGCCAAAAATATGTTCCAGTGCCCGTGATATATGATTTATATACTTCGTTTATCCAGTGCCGTCTGAGATTTCGTCTGGTTAAGGTCCATCTAAGTTGTCTCACAATCGCAAAAGTTCCAGGGATTGATGTGGTAGATAAGGTCGTAAGAGTAGAGTTACGATTCAAGATGAATTAAAATCAAGTCAAAGATTTCGTCAAGAGTTTTGTAGTTAAGAAAAAAAAATTGTAATCAAAGTACACGAGTGAAACGATGTCCCTTCAGGACAAGCATTCATAATATGTTTCAAAAGAGTTCTCGAAGGGATTAGAATCCATATGTAAGAGAGATAAGATCATGCCCGATAACGTTTACAAAGATAGATGACTTCAATCATCTGGTTGATTTCAACATGTTAAACATTCGATGCCACTAAAAAAATACAAGAATTTGGTCTCTATATGACCATTACCTAGTAGGATTCTCTAGGATTTCCATATTCTGCAAATTACATTTACGTGTGCACCCGTAACTGTGATTTACTTTATATGATCACCCTAGTTCCTCTTACTTTAGCTACCAGGTATGGTGGATTACGGATGAGATATCCACAATATAGGTATTAAGAATGTGGTCACCTACTCAAGTTATCTGGCCAAGAATATGTTCAAGAGACAAGTTTCAAGAAGAAAATGTTCGCTATAGTTGGAATGACCCACCCGAAGCAAGTTAACCAGAAATTTAGCTCAATAGGATCTGAATAGGGTTTATTACGCATACCAACTTGAACACAATCTGGTACATAAAGAGAACACTTTGGTCGGCCCACATCTGTTGATGCATGATAAAGCATATACGGATCGATTCTATGGTAGATAATATCAGGATGGAAGTTTTGTCATATATCGTGTTGAATGATTACATAAACCGAATGAGTATACAACAATTAAGCTCCGGGGGGGGGGGGGGTTGGACAGAACCTCCCCTCTCAACCACATAGACACTGGACAAAAACTTATAAAGAAATACAAAGACGAAACTATTTATACTTCTTCATTCTGTCCGTACTAGGTAACCTCCGAACTCCGTCCGAACTCCCTCCGAACTTGGAGTTCGTCTAAGGTTCGGACGACTCCGAACCTTGAGTTCGGCTGAGGTTCGGACCCCAGTTCATGTGCAATCTCAAATCAGTCTGTTTGACAATTCGAACAATAACGACCACACAAGGTTCATGCATCAACAACATCAGGTACCATTGAGGTTATAGGAGTTGTTACCAAGTTGTGTCATCTCGACGCACAACGCGATAGAAACGAGAAGAGGAAGATCTTAAAAGATCAAGGAAGATGTGAAAACGAGGTTAACTAAAGCAGGTACAAGTGCCCCATAGGTAACCACTTGGACCCATACAATGATGTGTCTTCCGAAGTTGAATGATCGCGGTATTAGCACGTCATGATTACATTCCCTGATCATGAGAGTTGAGCAATATATGCAAGGCAAGTATAACAAGAACCTCCTAAGTTATGGGAAAAGTTTAAGAACAGGAAGAGGTATCACACCACCTTCCTAAGTAAGGACTCATCCAATGTCTGGGTACTACGCCCAGTCCTTCAGTCTAGAATAATCCCGAGCAGCAATGGCTCGTCAAGAGTGAAGATGTGATCCATTGATCTAATTAACACTTAATCAGATTTATAGTCCGTTGACCCGGGTGTAACTCTTACGGGTCAATATCGGTCGGGTTCGTTAATTCGTCGGGTCAGGACACCCTATTTCCAACAGTCTCCCACTTAGACTGAACGCGAAAGTTTAACGAGTGCAGTCAGAGGCACTCTAGCTATGCATGGCTACACCAACCAATATTGACACTTTAAGTCGTCAACCAAAGTATATCTGATTGTCGATCAAGCAGACTTATGACTTGTGAATTCATTGTCATATGTTCCTTTCTGTCTAAGACATTGATGAATTATGAGACATGGACTCTCATAAATGATTCATCGATTTTCGTTCTCGATACAATTCGAAGTGATCCAACAAACACACAATAAGTTTGGGTGAGGCCTCACACTTATCACTTGGAACCAACGAGGGCGCCTTTATGTCTAACAATTGCCGAAGCAAGAGTACAGAATTCCTTGTTGAGGCATACAACTCTCACTAAACCTCAGAGTCATTCCCAAGAGTAACCCTTATAGTTGGCAGTTACGCGACAACGTTAGGCTACAATCAAATAATGTTCTTTGGTAGAAGGGAGTTCGAATATGCGTCTTAGGTCTAAGGATACATTAGAGCATGCGGTAATCAAGCAAGCAAGACTTCCGTGTTTGCATTGCATGATGCGAGTTACGTCCAACGTCATTCACCGATGAGGTCCGTGAGTTTGAACATTAAACGACTTTAAGGTTCAAATAGTCATAATAGTCTTACTTTAGTATAGCTCCCACTAAACTAATCGACTACGGACATTTAGAACAAGAACCTATTGTCCAAGGATTAAACGTATTAATATTGAGCACAATTATGTAATTCATTATTGCATATAACAGATGGAATAAGAATAATATAGATAACTACTGGTGTTCATACATCCAAATACTAAATCAAAACATGTCTTTAGCTAATCTAAGCCCTATCGCTTCTCTGTGGCGTATATGAGTCTCTTGAGTCATAGGCTTAGTGAAAGGATCACCTAAGTTTTGATCTGTATGTAATTTTCTTATTTTAATTTCATTTCTAACGACTACTTCTCTTATGTAGTGGAATTTCCTCAGGATGTGCTTGGCCTTCTTGTGAGACCTTTGCTCTTTGGCTTGAGCTATAGCACCTGTGTTATCGCACAACATCTCGATTGGCTGCCTAATTCTTGGCACGACATCGAGATCGGATTTGAATTTCTTCATCCACACAGCTTCCTTAGCAGCTTCTGAGGCGGCTATGTATCTGGATACAGTAGTAGGATCTGCTACTACTGGCTGTTTGGAGCTTCTCCAGAAGATAACCCCTCCGTTAAGAGTGAATACGAATCCCGATTGCGAGCGAGAATCATCTCGATCAGTCTGAAAACTAGCATCAGTGTAACACCTTACAGTGAGCTCTTCATCAACACCTCCATATACGAGAAACATGTCAGTGGTGTTTCTCAAGTATTTCAATATGTTCTTTACAGCCGTCCAGTGAGCTAGTCCTGGTGTCTGTTGGTACCGACTAGTCACGCTCAGTGCATACGAGACATCCGGTCATGTGCAGAGCATGGCATACATGATAGATCCAATAGCAGAGGCAATGGAATCGATGCCATTTGGCTTATCTCTTTCTCCGTTTTAGGTGCTTGAGATTTGTCCAAGATTGTTCCCTTGGTCATGGGAACGGCTCCTTTCTTGGAGTTGCTCATGTTGAACCGAGCTATGATCTTATCAACGTATGTGCTTTGACGGAGACCCAAAAGGTGCTTAGATCGATCTCTGTGAATTATAATTCCCAGAATGTAAGCGGCTTCTCCAAGATCTTTCAAAGCGAAACAAGATGAAAGCAATTTCTTAACTTCGTTAAGCATTGGTATGTTGTTTCCTATGATCAGTATATCGTCTACGTACAGTACAAGAAACGATACAACGCTCCCACTTGCCTTTCTGTAAACACAAGGTTCAACTTTATTTTGATCAAAACCAAACTCTTTGACATTTTGATCAAAACGAAGATTCCAGCTTCGAGATGCTTGTTTGAGTCCATAAATGGACTTGCTCAGCTTGCAAACCTTATTTGGATTCTCTGGATCGACAAAACCATCAGGCTGAACCATGTAGACATCCTTTTCGAGTTGTCCGTTCAGAAAAGTGGTTTTGAAGTCCATTTTCCATATCTCATAATCATGGTATGCGGCTATGGAAAGGAGAATCCTGATCGATTTGATCATGACAACGGGCGAGAAGGTCTCATCATAGTTAATCCATTGAGTTTGAGTGAAACCTTTCGCTACAAGCCGTGCCTTGTAGGTTTGCACATTTCCATGCATGTCAGTTTTTCTCTTAAAGATCCACTTGCTCCCTACTGCCCATGTACCGGGGGGGGGGGGGGTAGCTCAATCAAGTCCCAGACATGATTGTCACGCATGGATTGCATCTCAACGTTCATGGCTTAAAGCCATTTATCAGATTCCAGATCTGGCATACCAGCCTTGTAGTTAGTAGGCTCGTCATTAGAATCGGCTACTAACAGAACGTCAAAGGCTTCATGATAGCCAAGGTATCTTCCAGGCTCTTTGCATGTCCTTTCACTCCTACGAACGCTTATGCTTGTGCTTGGGTCTGATGGTGCGACAACCATTTGTTGGTCAGACACAGCGACCGTCTCAAGGTTAGGTGTATCTCGAATCTCTTCAAGATCCACTGGATCACTATTTGTTCCTCGAGCAAGAAACTCTTTCTCAAGGAATTTACCTTTCCTTTTGATGGAAATAGTGTTTGCATCAGGATGGTAGAAGTAATAACCAGTTTTACAATAGTATCCTACGAAAGTCACCTTTTCGCCTTAGGGATCGAGCTTGATGTCAGATTCACTGGTGACATAAGCATCACATCCCCATACCCTGAGGTATGATAGTTTAGGAGGAGATCCATGCCATATCTCATATGGGGTCTTCTCTACTTTCTTGGTCGGTACCAGATTTATTACGCGAGCGGCGGTCAAGATGGCATATCCCCAAAAGGAGTGTGGCAAGGTGGTCCTGCACATCATTGATCGAACCATGTTAAGCGGAGTTCGATTCCTCCTTTCACTTACGCCATTTAACTAGGGTGTGCCAGGAGGAGTAGGTTGTGAAACAATTCCACATTCCTTCAGATGATTTAGGAATTTAGCGCTTAGGTATTCACCACCTCTATCAAATCGAAGTATTTTAAATGTTCGACTTAGCTGATTTTGTACTTCGTTTTGAAACTCTTTAAACTTTTCAAAAGTTTCATACTTGTGTTTAATCAGATAGACATAGGCATATCTACTGTATTCATCGATGAAAGTCATGAAGTAGCGTTCACGATTTCTCGTTTTGGTTCGAAAGGGTCCACACACGTCGGTGTGAATAATGCCTAACAACCCTTGGGCCCGTTCACCTGTATGGGTGAAGGGTGACTTGGTTAGTCTACCAGATAAGCACGATTCGCATTCATCGAAGGAATCTGCATCTTAGGACTCGAGAATCCCGGTAGTTTGCAACATCTTAATGCGAGCCTTGCTTATGTGACCAAGCCTATGGTGCCATAACGAGGACTTGTTACTATCAACTTTGCTTCTTATAGAAACATGATAGAGCTGATCATTTGTTTGAACATCTATCTCATATATACCATGTTGAGGTTTAGCCTCGAAATAAAAGATATCATTAAGGTAAGCAGAAATCAAATTTCCATTAAATTTATACCGAAAACCTTGTTCAAACAATGAAGAGACAGAAATAATGTTTCTAGATAAACCAGGTGCATACAAACAGTTAGCTAGAGTAACTACAAGTCCAGAAGAGTATGAAAAAGAATATATGCCGGTAGCAAGTACTGGGACCTTTTTCCCGTCAACAACGATGAGGTCCATGCAGCCTCGCTCTGTCTTCTTCCACTACTCAGGTTCCTGAAAACATTAACGATGTGATAACCACATCCAGTATCAAATACCCATGAATTGGAGTAAACTGTGAAAAGTTCAATAAAATTTATTGACATACCTGATGAACAACCATTATTAGGGTTCTTGGTCATCTTCAGCTTTGTAAGATAAACGAGATAGTTGAAAATGCTTGAGCGTGTGGATCTTCTACTTAGTCGTAATAAAATCAATGTAAACAAGTAAAACACGAAGAGTAAATATAAATATGCTTTGTATTAAACACAGAGAACCACAGAGTACACAGAGATATGATCTGATTATGAGCTCTAAGACTGTTACTAAATACAACACAAGACTCACTATTTATAGAGCTGAATCTCGACTGGCAAATCTCAAGTTCGGAGACACGTTCGGACCTGTCCGAACTCCAGGTTCGCTGGGAGTTCGGACCTCAGCTACTTGGTATGTTTTGTCTTGTATTCGATACTTCACATGACGATCAGGACCATTTATCAACAAACTCCCCCTCGGCATGTGCAGTATCATCTCCTCTATTAAAACTTTTATCTTGTATCTTCAATCAAACTCTTCCTTGATCTTGACGATGAATTCAATCTTGAATACTTGATATTGCATCGTGTGTAAACTCTTTATCAACAACCTTCAGAAGACTTGTTGTTATGATGTTCTCTTTCCACATAGAAACTTGCCAACATAAATAATCTTGGCGCAAAACGTCTCTTAGAGACTCCAAGATATTTTGATTTTGAAAGTTGATTTTGTATTTCGTGTTGATCAATCGAAAACAAACAAGAAAAAAAATCTTTTTGGCTTTTAGAAATTTTATATCAAAACACACTCAAAATCTTTTTGGTATTTTCTGATAAGAAAAGTAAAAGCATTACAAAATCAGACACTATTTTTCTCTTTTGTGAGAAAGATCACAACTTGGGATCATATTGGACATAACATGCTGAACTACACTTTAATTTCGATTATCGAAGCACACAAACCATGCCGATTGCAGATATAATTTGTCCAACTTTAAACTCTGGCACAATCATACTCATAACATCTGGATATGTTAAGATATTGATTAGTTTTGCATTGACCAGTGTACCCCACACTATCAGACATACTCATATATGTTTTTGCTTATCAAATTTTGTAATTTCATTTGTAATTTTAATCACATAATGATTATAACCATGATATAGTCAACTGTGTTCCATGGAAAAAGAAATAAGAACGTTAAATCGGCTAGCTTAAGGTCGATCTTTCGATACGCAGATAAGGCCTCGGATTTAACAAAATAGGAAAATAAAACAAGTTCAAATTATATAACTCAACAACAATCAGGTCGGTTCTCCCGTACACGCAGAGAAAGTCCGATGAGTTATACGAAACACCAAAGAAAATAAAGCAGAACGTCAAACAAATAACAATCAGGTCGATCTTTCGATACACAGAGAAAGTTCGATCGTTTGACAAAATAAAGAAAATCAAACAAGTTTAAATCTTTGCAAAATGAACACATGTATACATAGTGACTTCCCTCATTTTATTTTTCACATATCTTTTTCTTGATATATCATGAGAAATGCATCAAGATGTTATCCACTAAGTCAAGCATCAGATTTAGTGTATATCACATTTGTATACTTTCTGAATTGCCGATCAAATGGTCTTATGGCTTTTTCACTTACTTTATCCATGAGCCAGACGATGTTAGCCAATGTACCATCATTTCCCAATCATGTCAGATACAATTTCTCATTTTTCAATGTTTTTGGCTTTTTGCATTTTTCAATGTTTTTGTCTTTTTATCAAATTTCTCCCCCTAAAAATGACAATTCTATTTATTGATTTTCATTTTTACGATTTGAAAAAACAACACACTATTTTTGTATTTTTGCAAAAACAAACTCCCCCTCAGAATGAGACGGAGTGAAAAACCAAGAAAAATTGATCAACCAACACAAATACTCTCAGTTTAGCATTTTGAAAACAAAATTTGATTTAGAAATTCAGGTTAAATTAGCACAGATATCCACAATCAGCAATTTTCCAATCACCGAATGGTCTTCCTGAAATACCTGCTTGACACCAAATAAAACATTAGTTGCTCTGGGATCGACCCGATTCAACAACGTCGGGTCGCCCGGTGTCTTCCACATAGTCTTTGTTGGTCTTGGAAACAACTTTCGGTTTCCAAATTTGTAAAAGATTTAATTTTTGATCAGAACCTGAATCAGATTCAACTGACGTACTTGATTTAGACCAAGACGATTTACGAGTTGATTTAATCGTTGGGGACCAAGGTTCATAAAAAATTTGACCTTTATTATCCACATATTTGGCAGTTTTGTGGTTATATGCAGTCGTCGGACAATCAACACCTAGATGTCCCGGTTGACGACATACATAACAAAGTTGTTCTCTAAAAATGTTTGAAAATTGTTTTAACTTTGAAAAACCAGAAGAATGCTCAGATTCAAAATTATCAAAGAAACCATCAGAAGAATCATACCTAGAAGATGGACTCCTTGAAGATGACGATCTTCTAGAAGAATAAGAAAATTCTTTCTGAGATGGTGATTTCTTTGCAACCTTTGCTTTAGATACCTTCTCATCCTTCACTGGTTTCTTAGCTTGAACAGGTTCTTCCTTCACTTTGTAACCCAAATCTCTGTGTCTAGATCCTTGATTCTTTGAAGAATTTGAAGAAAAACTGGAAGCTTCTCGTGACTTAGCGTCACTAATATATTTAGCTTTGATATCTTTTAGCTTGTTCTTCTCAATTAACCCTTTTTCGTCTTCGGTTGCAGATGAAGAACTTTACACAACCTTATCAAAAACTTTTTCATTCTCCAACAAAACAGACTTTGAAACAAATTTTGGAGCGACACCCAAAGGCTTCTCCTTCTTCTTAGATTTGGACTTGTTCTTCTTGGGTGGAGTAGCAAATTTTGAATAATCATTTAATTCAGCTTTTGGATAAATTTAAGCAGAAGTAACTTCAATCAAATCCACTGGTTGAGGAACCGAGTGAACATCCTGTTGGGTTTTAAAAACATTATCAAAGCCATTTTGACTC
>JBCNJP010000003.1:50905566-50927893 GCA_039602395.1 Deinandra increscens subsp. villosa | reverse complement strand
GTCATGAGATTATGACAAGAAACAATTTAGTTAAAACAATGCTTTCAATGTAAGACATGAAAGTTGGAATATAACAAAACTAAAATTCAAAGACCAATTAAATGCAGGTAATAAGTGTAACACTTATAAGCAAGTAAGAGATCCTAACGGGTCAATTGTTCCAATTTGATCATTTAAAGGACAAGATGTGATTATTTAAGCTTAACAGATTAGATGGAGCCATTATAGGTCACATTTAATCCTAACACACAAATATAAGCATGTACGGATCAAATAACACATACCCAAATCACCAAATTCACATTCAAGCCAAGATAGTCACATAAGTCTCATAAAACAATTTCATGCAAAATTTGACTTATTAAAGTCAAAATGACCAAATGATTGTTCAAGTAGAGCTTAAATGCCTAAGACAGTTCATATGAATCTTAGAGGTATCATAGATCACATCCTATGTATAAATGCTCCCAATTAGTTACAAAGATGGTCAAATCAACTTAGATAGGTCAAGACATTCAAGTTTATCAATCTCAGTGCCACCTGGGTCCAAGATCCTTCCACCTGAGATATTGGCTAGTTACAGACCCATGTGGATCAAAATCAGCCTAAACCACCAGTGTTAGGCTCAATTGGATGGCAATTTACACAGAGAAAGACATATAGGCACATAAAGTTTAAACAAAGTGATGCACTACCTGATTAATAACAAGAAAGCTGGTATTGAGAAACACATACCTTTCTGAAGATCTAAAGGTGACCAAGATCTAATCTAAGATGCAGTAATGTTTCAATTCACTCAGTGAGTTATCTGCTGGGATCAAGCAATTAATATTAGAAATCAAGTAAGCTTCAGATAAAATAAGGTAAAGATTGCCCCTGTGTAGCCTAGTTTGAGTCTTAACTCACATTGCCATTTGATTAGAACAACATACCCTTTTGACGATCTATGGTTTGCTAAGATCAATAGAAAAAGATGTAATGCTCTTGATCAATCTCTCAATAGTAAGAAGTTCTATTTTGTGATCAGGCAAGCTATGTTAGACTTCAAAAATTTTAGACAAACACAGAGAAATATAAGCAAGTTGAATTTAAAGACACAACTGAGAAACTTTAAACTTAATCTATCAACTAATGAGTGACTATGCTAATCAACAGTTATCCGCAGATTCTCAAGTTAAGTCTCTTCAAATTAGACATGAACAATAAAGAATAACAAATTTTGATTGGAGACTAGACAATTTCAACACTATGTGGAATTCATTAAGTCAACCCAATCATGATAGAAAACAAAATTGGAACTTCTAAGTTGTCAATTGTAAACTCATAGACATAGATGCACAATCAGATTTGTGTTTACTAAAATGAATTGGCAGTAGCAGCAAAGAGTTCAACAAGGTAACCAAAGTTCCACAGTATGATAATTTAAACAAAGAAAAAATTCCTAAGTATTCAATAACAGAGGTCATAGGATTTATAGTTCATAGAATATCAATACAAACAATATTCATGGTTTAAACTAATCAATCATAACAAAAACAACCAACTGTTATATAAAACTCAAAGAATTTTCAAGTTCAAACTCCTTCAACCGAACCCCTGTACACAATGTTCTCGGATTCAAATGGATAAATGAGAGATTAGATTCACATACCTTTAACTCGAGCACAAGTGAAATAGGATTAAGTAAAGTTGTAAGAAATCTGAAATTACATCAATTTAAATCATTAGAACCCTAACAAGATTGAGAATCGGACCTACGGCTCATTATCATCACCGAATACCAAAATCAACCCAAACTAAAGTGAGATCGAACCTGTGATTGCAACACGAGTGTGCGAACCAACCCAAATTGCAACAATAATGACAAATTCGTGAGAGAAAGTGAGGATTTTGATCGAACAGTGGAGGGAGTGAGTTTCGCCGATTCGAGAGTATACGAGCGGTTGTTTGTTTGAGTTTGAATGCGAGAAACAAAACAAATGACTAAGTCTCCCTTTTATAGTGTAGGGTTTAGCGAACTTATAAATATCTGTGTTATTAAAGAAGTTCGCTAAGAGATGTCTCAAAGTCCGCTAAGTGTAGGCAGACTGAAACAAGTACGCTAAAGGAAGATTTAATAAAATCAAGTTTGCTAAGGCCTCAGAGAAGTACGCTAAGCCTAAATGAAGTTCGCTAAGCTAGGAAGTTCGCTAAGGCTAAAACAAGTACGCTAAGCCTAAATGAAGTTCGCTAAGCTAGGAAGTTCGCTAAGGCTAAAACAAGTACGCTAAGCCTAAATGAAGTTCGCTAAGCTAGGAAGTTCGCTAAGGCTTAATCAAGTACGCTAAGGCCACCTGGAACTTGAGACATAAAAAATTTTCTAAGTATAAAGAAGTCCGCTAAGGCATAACAAGTTCGCTAAGAACAGTTTAGCCTCAGTAGACTTTTAATGTAAGTGGAGAAGTTCGCTAAGGCAAAATCCTTCTTAGCGGACTTCTCAAACACTTAAACAAAAAATCAAAACACAGGAGAAGTTCGCTAAGGACAAGTTCAACTTAGCGGACTTCTCACCATATATAAAAGACTCAAAAACAAAACAAGTTCGCTAAGAACAATTTGTTCTTAGCGGACTTCATGAAAAACACCAAACATTTACAAGTCATTCAAACAAGTTCGCTAAGGGCAACCTTGTTGAGCATTCTTAGCGGACTTGCCTCAGACAGAAGTTCGCTAAGGCAAAAACAAGTCCGCTAAGAGCAGAATTGTAATAAAAAGTGAAAAATTTCTAAGTCCAATAATTTACCAAAATAAAAAAAAATGCTATTTAACTACAAAACTTAAAAAAAAACAGAAATGCATGCCAGCCACCAGTAACCTACCAGGAAGATAAATTTTGAGTTTATAGAACAAGTACATGTAAATTTCAACAAATTTGACGATGACTCACTTAGTACCTAAATTTGACTTTTATTGGTCAAATTCCACCCGAACTCAAAATTTCCATTTTTATCCGAATTGGGTCAATTTTCCACCCGAACTCAAGAATTCATTTTCTTTCAAGTTGGTTAATTTCAAACCAATACCATGATTAATTTTAGTACAAGTTGGTCAATTTTTTACCAAACATGGAAATTCAAGCACAATGGCTTTGAAAATTCACATATTTTTGTTTGGTCGTGGTAAGACATGTTTAGAATCATACCAGTCAATTACGTGACCAATAACACTTACAATTCAAATCACCTTTTGGATCCGGTACCCTAATTCAGATTGTCGGTATTGTTTATCCACTTAAGCTCAGACAAGGTAATTTTCAACAACTTTCTGTGACATATTTATCATGTTTTGTCCGATAAGTGAAAGATGTGATTAACCTTATATACAACTTAAGTCACCAGAATTCTACCATGGGCCATTTTTGCACTTCGGATACATCCCACACACATAAGAATTTTAAAATTGGTACATATGGAATTTCTTCAACATATGACAACATATTTTATTTCATGAATCGATGTTATGATGGATCGCATGAACACAAGGTCATTGCTTTCGCAAAGCAGATGTGTCACGGATAAGTGATGAATGTGATGATGGAATCGCATGGTCACAAGGTCATCGCTTTCGCAAAGCAGATGTGCCACGGATTTATTGATGGATGAAGCGACACCAAGGTCTTTGCGTAAGCAAAACAGATGGTGTGATGTTGAGTGAAATCAGGGACTTAATGCTAAAGAAATATTCGTGTGTGTTGTCATATCGTACTTAGCTCAGACTTAGGCAAATTTAAAGAATTTAGCACTGGTAGACTTAAATGTTCACATTTTCAAGCAAATTAATGTGTAATCACAGAAATAGTCTACTTCTAAGTATGTCGAGCCTACCGACACATCAAATGATAGAATTACCGGTCGATTGGATCATATCCTATGGTTAGATCTACAAGACCAGAATTATATCATGTTCCTCACATATTGTCCGACCACAGACCAAAGGTTTTAGCTTTTTCAATGTTTTTGGTATTTTTCTGCTATTTTTACTGCACATGTGTATGGACAAATACTAAACAATTACAGAATTGACACTATTTTTGGTTTTATCTTCCACAGATGCAGGCACGACAGACAGACTCAAAAACAAGTTATTTGAATGAAAAGAAATTCCTTAGGTCATAAATCATTTTGACTCGAGACACAAACATACTGAAATATTTTTCTCAGCTAAAATAAGCCAAACAACATAGGAACAGACTCAAGTGAGTCAAAAGAGTAACAAAAGCAATAACATAAGATAAAATAAGCCAGTCATCAATAATTAGATAAAATGCAAAACAAGCAAGAAGCGTAAAATCTTTTTGGTGATTTTAGTGAGAGAAATGCAAGATTTAGGATATATACACAGATAATTTACAAAAGAAAGCAACCTAGAGAGCAAGACACTAACGTATCAGAGAGCAATAAGTTCTAGTCCTAGTCAAAGTTGATCATACCTATAGAGGTAACCAGAAAGTTAAACCTAGACATATCAAATGACTTAGTGAAAAGGTCAGCTAACTGATTTTCTGAATCAATCTGAACTAAGGTGACTAGTTTCTTCTCAGCACAATCCCTAATGAAATGGTGTCTAATCTGTATATGCTTAGTCTTAGAGTGCTCATGAAATTATCAATATGTATAGGAGTACTCATGAAATTCAAACCGTAGTCCAGCAATTGATTCTGGATCCAGAGAACTTGAGAGCAGCATGATGCAGCAGCGATGTATTCCGCCTCAGCAGTTGAATTGGACACCGTAGTCTGCTTCTTGCATTGCCACGACACGAGTCGGTTTCGCAAAAACTGAGCTCCACCCGTTGTAGACTTCCGATCGAGTTGACAACCAGCATAGTCACTATCTGAGTAGGCTCTAAGATCGAAGGCCGAATCTTTTGGATACCATAGCCCTCGGTTGGGATTCGACTTCAAGTATCGAAAAATTCTCTTAACCGCAGTCAAATGTGATTCCTTTGGTTTGCTCTGAAATCTTGAACAGAGGCAGACTCCAAACATGATATCGGGACGACTTGCCATCAAATACATCAATGACCCGATCATCGAACGGTATAAGTGCTCATCCACCGAGACCCCTTGAGGATCAGTATTCAGTCTGTGACGAGTTTCCACTGGTGTAGAAAATCCCTTAGAGTCGTGCAAGCCGAACTTCTTCAGAATTTCTTTAACGTATTTCCCTTGGCTGATCAGTATACCGTCTGGTGACTGTTTCACTTGAATTCCTAGAAAAAATGTTAATTCACCCATGGCACTCATCTCAAACTTTTTCTTCATCAAGTCCTCGAATGCATGACACAAATTCACGTTCGTTGACCCGAAAATGATATCGTCAACGTATACTTGAACCAAAAGCATATCCTTCCCAACGTGTCGAATGAAGAGAGTCTGATCAATAACACCCCTTTTATATCCATTTTCCAGCAGATATGTAGACAACGTCTCGTACCACTTCCTCGGGGCTTGGTGCAGACCATAAAGTGCCCTGTCAAGTTTGTAACATTTGTTTGGAAATGACTTGTTCACAAACCCGGGAGGTTGCTATACGTACACATCCTCATCCAGCTCGTCATAGAGAAATGCAGTCTTAACATCAAGTTAGTAAACCGTGATGTCCATAGACGCAGCATAAGCTAAGAAAATCCGAATGGCTTCTAGACGAGCGACAGGTGCATAGACTTCGTCATAATCAATGCCGTCTTCTTGCATGTACCCTTTCACTACTAATCGAGCTTTGTTTCTGATGATTATTCCACGGTCGTCTCGTTTGTTCTTGAAAATCCACTTGATCGGTATGGGTTCAACACCCTTTGGAGCTTCAACAAGATGCCAAACATTGAGCAGTTTGAACTGAAGTAACTCTGCTTGCGTAGCTTCAATCCAATTGTCATCTTTAAGAGCAGCAGCTGTAGGTCAAAAAACAACAACCGTTCACGATATTCTATCAATCACGAGTGCGGAATCCAAGTGATTGATTGATTCAAGATAAGAGAAGAGAAGAAACACGAAGAATACGATGATTAAACATTAAAAACTTAATCTTTGCACACAAGAAAACTTGTTGGGTACAAATACAAAATCGTAATCCCTCTTACTCTCTCTAAACTCGTAATCCAAAGCCCCCCTACAAGGAGTACCATTGGGGTTTATATAGGCACCCCAATGGGTTTACTATTGGGCCCCTTCTTGATCATAAACCCAATAGTAAACCCAAGCCCAACCATAAACTAGCCTACTAATCTAATTAAACCCTCTAAGCCCAGCCCAACTTATTTAATATTACAAGCCTCATAATCTAGCCTCTACAATCTTCCCCTAGGCTTGTAATATTAAATGTCTTCGATATTTGAAAATCTTCTTCTTGACTACCTGGCAAAGATGCTGATGAAGATTCTTTCCGCAGAAATCTTCATTGGGTTTCATAACAGGCACTTGGGACTTCCTCTTGATCAGCATCAGCTTTAACTTCTTGAAATGAACAAGTTAATGAGATGGAGGATTCTCATTGACTTGTGTCTTTTGAAAGAACTGGTTCTTGCTGAATCTTCGGTAACTGTCTTCAATCTCCAAAAATTAGAGGTAAAATTTTGAAAACCTCTAACTATGAAGAACTTGATTGTTGATCTTGGATCTTCATGATCTCTAACTGATGTCTGCATCACTTTCTTCATCAATTGACTTTAAAATCTTCAGCTTCCCCTAAACACGTGAACATCTTCTTTGAAACTCTTTTGAAGCTTTTGGAAACTTGTAAAGACACCAACAACTTCCCCTGAATAGTTGCTTTTCCAGATGGAAGTCTTGTTCGGCTGGTTCTTTAACTTTGAGCAGCAGTAGCATCAGCAACAACTTTCTAACATCAACCTGTCTGACACACATTTGAAAAAATATACTCCACCAGACATTTGATGACCGGTCTTTGGGTTAGGAGGTAATTATCATCTGTTCAGTTGATTCAAATTAACATAATTTTAACCAAAAACCCTAATATAGATTACGGGTTTTCTATAAAACTTCCCCTCAACTAAGGACTTCCCCTGAGATAATACATATCATCCTCGAGTTCCCTTCGGATACTATGTATTATGGAAGTCTTTTCGGATAATACTTATTATCCTCCCTCCTTCCCCTAAAAATTTGTCAAGATCTGACGGAGGAAGTCTTTTCCATTGGATAATAAGTATCATCCTCGAGTTCCCTTCGGATAATACTTATTATCCCATACTCCTTCCCCTATAAATTTGGCAAGATCTGTCGGGGGCATAGTGTCATGCATCAAAACCCATGAAAAACACATTTTGACTTCTCAAATTAACCTGGCCAAGACGAAAACACACCAAAAAGAACTTAACGACTCACACACGAAAGATATAAACTAAACAAATACTTACCAAACCAAACATGAGAAAGTTTACAAGGGATCAAACCGTATGAATCTAACTGAGGAACCCTTTTCAGCTTCAGTTACTCAACTAGTCCAGGTGATTGCCGGTATGTTTGTCCGCTTTAAACTCAAACCCATTTAATCCCAACCGAATGCGTCATGTTTAATATAGTACAATATTACCATCATGTTTAATTTTCCCCACACCCAAGCGTACATAGCAAAACCTACCCAACCTCAGAGTTTATTGAGGATTCACAAACCCCCAGCTTGAGGAACCATGCAACACCGTTATGACTACCACTTATTTCATTAACCATCAGTTGGTGATCAGGTCGGACGCTAAGCACGCAAAGAAGACCAACTGAGTGATTATTTATTCTCTTTTCTTTTTCATTTTTTTTATTTCTTTTTTATTTCTTTTTCATTTCTTTTTCATTTCTTTTTCTTTTCTTTTTCTTTTCTTTTTATTATGTGGTGTAGTCATGACAACAGAGACATGGCGTGTGAGAGAGTGAATACTAGGTAATTACCACTCTCAACCCATTTTTGCCGGGACTCAGTCTTTTAAACCATGCAACCTGGGATGGGAAACTAAACATATATATCTTTTAAGTTCACTGCACTTTCATTGGAGGTCATAAGTTTAGGTCGAGCCTACCGAGCATATCACCGTGGAGCTTGCCTTTCACTTCCGCCTTACGCGTGTCAGCCATCTCCAACCCGGACATTCATTTTACTTCCCCTAAACTTCTCAAAAACAAGACACAAACAATTAAAAATTGAAAAGCACACTATTTTTTAGTGGTCAAATTTTTCTTCATCTTTACATTTCTTCCCCTTGCTTTTTGATTTTTAATGTCACAATCTTGTAAACATCATTTTTCAGTTTTTTTTTTAAATAAAAAATAAAACACACAAACACACTTAAAAGAACAAAACACAAAATTTTTAAGATATCTGGTCAAGCTAACTTTCAAAGTATTGACTTGAAAATTTTAGAAAATTGGGTTTCATGATATGCACACTTCATTGCATTTGAAGTCAAACACATAATCAATCTACAGCTTAATTGAAACTCTAATGAAATAGGTTTGACTCAAAAGACCCTTTGTTGCCTCATCATTAAACAACCAAATTAAGAACAGTACCTTTCATGATGATTTTGACATTTTACCTCTCAAGGAAACATACCCTCCATAAAAATTGCTTGTCATGACATGAAGATACGTCTCCTAAACTGTGTCTGGAACAATCACTTATCAACAAAAAAATTAATAATAAATAAAAAATGTTAGTGATAATCCTCCTTGACTGTTCCTGCACACAGTGAGAAATTAGTTAGCCATTGGTACCCAGGCCATTGTTTTTCTGGGTACACCTGAGGAATCAATAATGGATACTTCTTGTAAGAACATCCCCTTTGAGAAATCAGGAAGTTGGGATGGAGCTGCCTTGATTTTTGGTTTCCAAATTCCAGGTGATTTAATATTTGTTTTAGTCACTTTTGGAGTTGTGAATTTAGGTATTTCAACCTTCTTCATTTAGAATCATTTTTCAAAACAGTTTTAGTTACCTTAAGAGGGGTAACTATGGGTTTTTCAGACTTTGGTTGTTTTGAAAACGGTCTCTTCACCTGTTTTTGGAAATTTTGGTAACTTGGAAAGCTTTTGTTTTGATTTAAAGATTTTCTTTCAGCTTTGGCAGCGCCCCAATGTTGATAAGAGGGTTTAACCTTAGGAGTAACAGTCTTCCTTGCCTTAGGTGTTTGCACCATCATCGGCTTAGACTTTACAGACTCCTGAGATGAAATCCTTTGACTTCTCGGATAATAGGGTTCATAGGGGCGATAAAGACAGTTTCTAGCAATATGACCAGCATTGCCACAATTAAAGCAAGTCTGCTTCTTTAGATGGAAGTCAGACGTGTACCCATTTGTCTTTGGTGGCTGATATGGAGCTGGTTTGCCTTGTTTCTGCTTCTTTGCTTTGTCTGCAACTCTAGATTTGACTTTCTGCTGGGTCCTCGAAGCCTGTGTTGAACCTGTCTTTGTGCTTCCTTGATTCTTTGACGTTGAAGCACCATTCTTGCAATTACAACGGCAAGTGCATGATCCAACTGAAGAAATGGGAGACACAGCTACTCCCTTGAGTTTTTCATTCTTCACTCCAGCCGTTGGTTTCATACTCGGATGCTTGATGGTGATCTTTGGCCTCTCAACTTCAGCTTTACTTACTACTCCATTAGTTATACCCTTGAACTTGGAGGAGAAGGATGGTAAGTCATATCCAACATCTGGTTCTTGGTCAAACATTGATCCAGATGTCATAAAGATCTTCCTCTCAGGCCGAGACGTCAAGATCACCTTTTCCCGTTTCACTTCATCAACAACCTTGAAGTATGGAGTCTCAATTTTAGGATACTGTTTCAGCTTTATCTCAGACACAGGAGCTTTGGCCTCATTCTTAGTCACATCATTAACTCCACTTTTACTTGTACCAGCATCATCATGCTTGGAGCTATGACATATGTTATACTCCTGGCACTCAGCATCATCTCTTGATACGTCCTCTATTCTCCCTTCACCATATGTCATGTTTGCCTCGTTATCTATTTCCTCTTGAGTCAATGGTGTAGTTCCAATCAAGACACTATCAATAGGAGGAGGAGCTTCTTTATAATCAGATTCGGTTCGTTCAACTTGATCCTCACTAAGAAGTATTCCTATAATGTCTCTGGGAACTGGTGGAGGAATAATGTTGTTTGCAGACAGAGACTTATCATACTTTTCTGACCCAAACCCAGTTTTAATTTTCCCAACTTGACCAGTTACAACAGCATGTGACAATTCCTTTCCAGCATCGAGCATTCGCTGATTTCTTTCCTGATTGCAATCATACTTGACCTGTAGCTCATCATATTTTTGTTGCAGTTCAGTTAATTTCTGTGTAAGCTCAGATATCTCAATCCTAGCCTGATCATATAAGATAGTCTTCTCCGTTGCTAGCTTCCGATATTTCTCAGTGTCTAGTTTCTAAGCTTTTACCTTCTCCTCATTCTTTTGCCATCTACCCCTAAATGAACTCCTTTCACATTTTATCTCAAACAGTTTTAACTCATTATTTTTACAAATTTGCCTAAGTCCAGGAATTAAACGTGCACAAGTAGGATTGGGGCATATCTTAGTTTCATCAACTTCAGCTGCGAAAGCATCCTTGTCCTCAACTATATTCTTTTCTTCAACCACTGAACTCATTTTCTTTTTTAGATATGCAGCTTCTGAAAATTTTGAAGAATCGGCAAAAACGACAAAAGTACTATTCAAAGAATAGTGTCAAAAACTTAAAACTGAAAAACGGAGGCCTTCGGAGTAGAATTTGGGGGTCCAAACGAGCTCCCCTGGACATTAGTCCGGGGTAATTCTGGGGCTTGTTGTCACGAACGTCGTGTTAAAATTTGAGCTTCTAACTCCAAACGAGTCAAAAGTTACGTCTGTTTCCGTGAAAGTGTGAAATAGTGACTTTTTGCCGCAAATCCTGTTTCCGATCGTAAACCCTGTTTCCGGTCGTAAACACCTCCGGGTCGTAAACAACGATCGTAAACGACGATTCCGATAGAGTTTAATCGTAAACTCTGATTCCGATCCGTAAAGTCGTAAACACTGATTACGATGAATGTTTCCGGTAGAGAAATATCGTAAACTCTTGATTCTGACAAAGTACAATCGTAAACTCCAATTCACCGGATCGTAAACTGATAAAAATCCAATCTTTAAGTCGTGAACGTGTTTCCGATGCAGATCTTCAAAAACACCAGTCGTAAACCTTCAAGCAAACCCATAAAATAATTGTAAACACTCACGAACAGCAGCAGCACCGATCGTAAACCCGAAGAACACCTTTAAATCAACAAAAATCAAACCTTTTCCAGAAAATACTCGAATCCAATACCGTGAGAGCCTCGAATCAGTGATTCTTCGCTATGATACCAATTGTAGGTCAAAAAACAACAACCGTTCACGATATTCTATCAATCACGAGTGCGGAATCCAAGTGATTGATTGATTCAAGATAAGAGAAGAGAAGAAACACGAAGAATACGATGATTAAACGTTAAAAACTTGATCTTTGCACACAAGAAAACTTGTCGGGTACAAATACAAAATCGTAATCCCTCTTAGTCTCTCTAAACTCGTAATCCAAAGTCCCCCTACAAGGAGGACCATTGGGGTTTATATAGGCACCCCAATGGGTTTACTATTGGGCCCCTTCTTGATCATAAACCCAAGCCCAACCATAAACTAGCCTACTAATCTAATTAAACCCTCTAAGCCCCGCCCAACTTATTTAATATTACAAGCCTCATAATCTAGCCTCTACAGCAGCAACTGAAGTTGGTTCTTCTTGAGATATGAAGCATGAAAATAGACACGAGTTAACATGTTCTATTTGACTTCGGGTGATCCTTTTGTCTACGGTGCCTATAATCTGGCTTGTTGGATGAATTTTATGAACCCTTGACTCTTCAACAACGGTGTCTTCGATGGTAGATTCAAGGTTCCCAATTTGCAGATCATTTCCCGGGAACTCACCGGTGTTAATTTCAGCTTCAACTTCTGAGTCAGAATCATGATCTTCAGGAGCAGTTTCCGTGTTGGTTTTCCCCTGAACTGCTGCAGGTGCTGGTTCTGTTTCTTCAATAACTGGATCTGGCACTGGAATTACTGTTTCATTAGGAGTTGCTGATGAAGTTGATTCTTCGGATCGATTTACTGACTCACTCGTCTGATTTCTCTATGTTAGATCAGGAGGGTCTGCTGAGTAGATAGTTCCCAAAATCGATGAAGAAACCGGAGCAAATGTGTCAAAGGTCGGAAAATCTCCCTTACAAGCATCATCATCTGAGATAGTATTTCCTGAAACACCAGAATCAACAATATTAAAAGTATAAGAAAGAGAGTCAAGGTCATACATGCTATCTGAATCAGGTTCTTGAGTGATCCGAGTATGCTCGTTAGAATTTAACATTGAACGACTCCATAATCACTTGAGTTCTTTTGTTGTATACTCGATACGCCGTTGAGGACATAGAATATCTAACAAAATAACCTTCATCTGCCCGAGGGGCAAACTTGGCTAACTGATCGGACTGTATAAGCACAGTACAAGGACATCCGAACGGTTTAAGTAATGTTAAAACAGGTTTTTGTTTAGAAAACAGTTCGAATGGCGTCTTGTTAGCATGCTTGACCAAGAGCGTTCTGTTCAGAACGTAGCACGCATTATTCACTACTTCTGCCCAAAAAGAGAGTTTAAGGTTAGAATCCGCAAGCATGGTTCTGGCAGACTCAATGATGGTTCTATTCTTCCATTCCGCTACACCATTTTGTTGTGGCGTGTACGGTGAACTGAATTGTCGTGTGATGCCCTTCAAATTGCAAAAAGCGTCAAATGTTTGATTCTTGTACTCCGTCCCGTTATCTGATCTGATTATCCTGACCCGCTCTCTGCTGGCATTTTCAATGTGAGTAACGAAATTCTTCAGTATCTCAGATGTCTCAGATTTTTCTCTCAGGAAGAACACCCATGAGTATCTGGAGTAGTCGTCAGTAACAACAAGGCAATAAGACTTTCCCCCTAAGCTCGTTATGTTCACCGGCCCGAAAAGATCAAGATGGAGTTGCTAAAGAATTTTCGTCGTTCTACCAGGTGGCTTCGGCTTGTGAGACGTCTTGTGCTGTTTGCCTTTGGAACACGCAACATAGTTATCGACATGGACGAGTTCTTTTTCCGGTAGCCCAATAACGTGTTTTCCTCTTACGAGTCGATTCATGTTCCTAAAGTTGACGTGACACATTCGCCGGTGCCATATGGTTGAGTCGTCTTCTGATGCCTTTACTAGAAAACAAGCGATTGAATTTGCTGGCTTTGCTTCCGACATATCCAAAGCATACAAGTTTCCTCTTCGATGTGCTCGAAACAAGATCTGATCTTCAGGTATCTTGAGACCAGGCTTCAAAATTAGACACTCGCGATCGTTGAACACCATTAGCATTAGGTTATCGCAGATTTGCGACACACTGAGTAGGTTGAACTTCAGATTCGATACCAGTTTGACCTTGTCAAATGAAATTTCTCCGTTTTTTAAGAGACCGTTTCCTATTATTCTTCCGCCATACACATCTCCCCCAAAGGCAACAGAACTACTGTTAGATATTGTTTTGACATCATACAGCAAGTCCTTGTTCCCTGTCATGTGCCTGGAGCACCCGCTGTCCATGTACCATGTGTTTACAGCTTTCCGGGTACGTCCCTCATCAGGGATGGTTTCACGTTGAAGTTCTACAAGCCTCTTACTTGCCTCAGATTCAACTTCAGATGAGCTCACCTCAGTAACTGTTCCAGTGTCTTGAGCATTGTCTTCAGTCAGATCATCAATTCCAGCCATTAAACAGAAGTTAGTTGGAAAGAAAGGGTCAATTGTGTTAGACACATCTATCTCTCCATCATTTGCCTTCACTACAAGAGCATAGTTGGTCTGGCTAGAAGACGGATTCTAAGACGAGGAGGTCAAGTTGTAGTTTGAGTCTTCAAGCGATACCAAAACCTTGTTGCTCTCATCCGATCTTTGTGGTTGTTGAGAAGATGACGATCCTCGTTGAGAGACATTTGAGCTGGTGCCCTGTGGCTTCTAGAATGACGAGCTGCCTTGTTTCTGATAAGATTGGGTAACACTACCACCCTGCTTTTGATGAGTTTGGTTACTTCCACCAGAATTGGATTGCCCGTTCCACGTCCTTGGCTTAGGACATTCACGTGCAAAGTGACCCATTTCTTCCCAGTTGTAACATTACACTTTTAACTTGTCAAAGCCGATGTTGGTGTTTGAGGGAGCTTGAAAAAGCTTTCTCCCAGTCTTCTTGAAAAACTTTCGAGTTCGGGCAGCTATCATACCCATTTGCCATTTGATATCGATCTCTTCGAGATCATCAGCAGAAACTTGGTCAAGGTCTTCTTGACAGACGGTCATGGACTCTAGACTTCCGGACATCTGAGAATTCATGCAAGCCAGAAAAGCATTGCATAAGTCGGAATCCATTCTTATGTTCGGTTGGGATGCAGGAGATGATTGCTGAACGAAGTAACTGGAGATTGTTGCACAAAAGTCACATTTGGAGTCTGACCGGTGACGGGAGCAATGACAGCTTCAGTTGTAGGAGCAGCTAGAACAGAAGTAGTGGCAGGTGGGCTTTGACTTGCAGGAACAGAGAATTGGAACTCATCATCTAGGTCGGGAGCAATGAACGCAGCATTAAGAGCAATTGAAGAACTCCTAACAGTCACAACACCCATGAGAGACTTTCTGTTGCGCTCAACGGCTCGAACTTCATACTCACGAACCTTGTCGATCATATCCATATAGTCGGCAGTAGAAAGATCATTACTGTCGAGCAAGTAAGTCACATATGAAGCGAACTCTTGAGGAAAGGAGTGAAGGACCTTCTTGATGATGGCACTGTTTTCAGGTCGGATGTTCTTTGTCGTCATTCCAGTGATTATGCGGCAGAATCGATTGACATGTGTTTCAAATGATTCGCCTTGCTTATGAGAGAACGTGTTGAACGCCAACTTGATCTTATCCAATCTTCTTTCCCTTCTTTCCTTAGTAGCCGGGTTGCCTTCATATTTCTTTTCCAACACTTCCCAGATTTCATGAGCCGATGTGGCAACACGAAATTGGTATTGCAACTCATCATTGATACCATCTTAATGCACCCTAGTGCACGCATGTCAGTTTTCAATTGAACCTTTTCAACAGCATCCAACTTGTTTCTTGGTTTGGTAATCATCTTCTTAGGTGGAGGATCAGCACCAGCGGCAACAGCAGCTGCAGTGCCAGCAATGGTAGCCTCTTCCACTTCAAACATAGCGGGACCTTCGACTATAGAAGTCAACAGGTCAAAGTCAACGAATTCCAAGTAAGACAGGAATTTGGCCTTCCAATCATCGAAGTCACTTGCCCCCATGAGTTTAGGAGGCCTATTGTTGCCTTGTGTGGCAGAAGTGAAGTGATCCGACATGTTGAAATGATCAACACTTGTCAATTTCGAGACAAAGTAAGCTAACGGGTCAAATGAGTCGAAATCGGTTCACTTTCTTGCAAAGATGTAAAATGGTTGAAAACACCCAAAATCCTACAAGACAAACAATAATAAACATCATTAGTCATTAGTAAGTGAGATTTCAGCAAAAAGTTTGAAAAGTCAAATTTCCAGACTTAGCCAAATTTTGAACAGCTTGTTCTTGAGCAAATTCAAACTCAAAAATCAATGTTGACAAAATCAATGTTTAAGATCATCAATAGTTTAGAAATTCATGTAGGAATACATTACTCAACTGTCACGAACTCCAAAAATCACTCTAAATGACCTAATTTGATGGAATAGTGAGTTTATGTGAAGAACACCAAAAATTACCACTTTTAGCCTCTAAAATCTTCAATACGTGATGTTTTTGAGAGAAATCATTGTCATTATGTTCGATTTTAGTGGTCTTAACCTCGAAAATCATCAATTTCAACATTGAATCAACAGAAAAAAGAATTTGAACTTTTTTTTAAGAACATGAGGCGTATATACGCGACTGTTCATGGCTGAAATCCGAAAATCCGACATTATTGCTTGAGATTTTCAGAAATCTGAGTATGGCATTGAGTTTATTGAGTGATTTCTACCAAGAATCAACTCAAACAACTAGCAAATCCATCCAAAATCAACAACTCATATGAGATTTTCTCCATTTTGAGAAAACCTTAAAAAATGAAGAACAAGGCTCTGATACCAATTATCAGGACCAGATTTCAACACGTTGTTCCTATATGATTCATCACACAAGTGCGGAAATCATGTGTGATGGTCGATTCATGGAAGAATCTGTATCAATGCTCACCCATTGATGATTCCTAAAGCTCAAGAACACACACTAACACCAAGAACACACACACAAAAGCTCTCTGTAGGGAAATACTCCTTGAAGCGTTCCCAGTAGGGTTTTCCAATTGGTTTATACTACTTGAGAGCCTGGGACAAAAAGAATGTTTGACATAACACAATCATTACCTAGTATTCAACAAAATATTTCATCAGGACAACAAGTTCGCTATGAGTTAAATTGTCACACCCCGGTCAACGGTTTCGGGTGTGAATGAGAATGGAATCATAGTCGAGGATACATAGAACATCTTCTAATAAATTAAAATTTCATAAAACACTACTTCATTTCATTACAGCGGAAAAGATAGTGGAAACGATAATGTCTTACAATTTGAAAACATAAAGTCATAAACTAATATTAAAAGCATGTGACGGTTTATTTGGATAGTCGGGACTATGACTCCGAAAGCAGGTCCGATAGCACATATAAGCCCCATTTGCATGTCTTCAGGAAGTTGCGTCAATTACCTAAGAAATCATGAGTTTAAAAGGGTCAACATAAGTTGGTGAGGTTCACAGGTTTAAGACTCACAGTTTAAGTTTGTAAAACAGTTTTCAGTATACTTAAATATTACGTTGGTTTATTGTTGTGGTTATATGATCTCACCTGAACCTTGATTTCAAATACTAATGGTTTACCCACCCAAGCATCTCTTACCCAGAGATGTTAAACAGAGCAGAATAACTGACGTGTACCCCCAGACAAATCCGGAGTCAGAACTGGAGCTACCAGTTAGGGTAGGGTTTTCAACCCAAATAGATCTATTCACTAGCTATCGTTTCGTACAGAACTAATTGAAATCAATTAATGGTGGGATACGGTTGTACAAACGTTTATAACGATAATGTACGAAATTGGGCAATCAGTAAGAGAACAAGTAGTCATACGGCTAACAATTAAACCATAATATTAAGTAAAAAAACATTTATCAGATTTCATGATTTCTCCCCCAAAGTATAAAACAGTTAAAAGAAAAGGGGCCGTGAAACTCACAGATTCAGCAGATAAGCGGTAAAAAGCAGCGAAGGAACGGTAGCACAAAACGTCCTAATTAATTAAGTAAACATATGCATAAGGTCTTTGATCATTTGAGTAACATAAGTCACCCAAGTGATACCGGTCAAGTCTTGACGTTTTAATCCGTTTGTTTCTTAGAAAACCTGTTAACTTGTACTTATTAAACAAATACGTTTGGTGATGATTTATGTTAAATAAATGTAACCAAAGAATAATCATTTTTAAATAAGTCAACCAAGTCTTGAATATTGAGTTTAAAATAACAATGTTTATTATTATTTTCATAAGTTTGTATAATTATTGAAAATAATTATGACGTTTTCTTGAGTGATCTTCCATTTGATTATTCATAAGTTAAGAACATATCACACAAGTTTTATAACAGCGATGTTTATTATTTTACTTGTGAAAATAGCATCTTTTTAGTTAAAATTTATAGTTATGAAATTATAACTATTTTAACTAGTTAGAACAAGTCTTGGAAACTTTTAAATAATTATTTATCTAAATAATTATTTAGTTGTTATGAAATAATTGATGTCTTTAAAAATATTTATTTAAAATCGTCATGAAAGAATATGAGTAGGTCATTACTTGGACTTATACGTTTTTCCCCTTAAACGTTTATAAAAGTCATGTTTAGATAAATTTATTTACCCGACGTTATTGCGTATATCGCCGTGTTGGTCCCGGTTTTATTACTACGCAACGCCTTTATGTTTAGATCGTTTTGAGTAAACAAAACGATTATGAAAAATTCATCAAGTCTTCCAACATGTAAGACTTGCATTTATTTTTTATAGAAAGTGATTTATTTTTATAAAAATCTTCATTTACTTATAAAAGACAAAGGCTAGATTTTGTTGCCTTTTATAGAAATTTTAAGAATCATTAAATTCTTTTGTAGTAAGTCCACGATTAAATGATTTGATATAAGTGTGGTCCTTGCCATTTTTGGATAAAAATATATAAATTCTTTTAACAAAAATGGAATGTTTTTAGTAAAAGAAGTCATGGATTTATCCAAGTATTTAATATTTCCAAGTTGTAGGTTAATTTTATAAAAATAAATTGTGTCAAGTCTACTAACCTTTTATTTATTTTTATTAACCCCAATAGTCTAAATAATCATATAACATGTTTATTTTTAGTTGTCATCTATATTTATTAATCTTTTAAGTCCAAATCCACTAACACATTTCATGTGTTAGGACCCATTTTAAACAAGTAAATATGTAACATAATTATATCTACTAACACTTGTAGGTGTTAGGACCAAAAGTAAATAAACATAACAACAATCTACTAACATATTTTCATATGTTAGGACATGGAAATTTAAATAACAATCTACTAACACTTTTAGGTGTTAGGACCAATATAAATAACATAAACATCGATTTTAATGTTCTTTCTTTCATTTAATCAACTAGTAGCATTTTAGTTAATCATTTTAAATCTACTAACACATTTTATGTGTTAGGACCATTTTAACTTGTCAACATGTTAAATCAAGAACAACTTAACTCATATCATGAGTTTATGGATAATATCCATTTAGGGGTTTTTTTTTTGTTCTTGATCATACACAAGTAAAAGATGAACATGAATAATAAAAGAAATGACATGAAGATCTAGGTGCACAAGGATACTTTCTAAAGATTTCTCCAAGTGTTTCACCCCATAAGTTGGCTCTTTTAAGTTCCTAGAACACCAACATAATGTTTAAGATCTAAGAAAGAAAGGAGGTTAAGAAGATAGATTAGATGACTACACAAGAATGTAAATGTTGGTTTATTTTTGTCAAGACTTGTAGGCATTACTTGGGTGTTAACAAGGGGGCAAGGAAGGAGATCGGGTGAGGGTGGTGGTGGCTTGATGGCGGCTCGGTGGTGGCTGCGACGGTGGGGAGGTGGTCCGGTGGGCTGAGCAGCCGGCGGCAGGGGGGGCGGTGGTGGTGCTCTAGGCCGGTTCTAGAGGGGACAAGAGAGAGAGGTGGTTGTGTGTGTTGGGGTGAGGGGAAACAAGTGAAGGGTGATCTCCAATATGTAGGTGGTTTAGTGGGTAATGACCAATGAGCAATCCTTAAACACATGGGAACTTGGGATTACTAGCATAGGTTAGGTGTCAAGGTCTTGTGGCTCCCAACTTAATCAATCTTGGAGACTACTCCTCTTATATTTTATAAAAATGTGAAGGTTTTTATAAAATATAAAGGGGTTAGGGATTTATAAAAATCTAAACTTCTTAATATAAGACCCAAGGGTATTTAATTCAATAAGGTGGTGGTTTTTAATAATCATTTGGGCCAAAAGTTTATAAAACCGATTGGGTTAGTTTTATAAAAATCGTTGGGCCAAAACGAATTTTTTAAAATGGTTGAGAAGTGGGCCGAAGTCCAATTGGGTTTGGTTAAGGTACCGGGCCGAAACCCAAAAGGAAACGGGTAGGAGAACGGGCCGGAGCCCACTGAAAACCGGGTTGGGCCGGTCTCGGGTTGGGCCGCAAAACAGGGCTATCGGGTCGGGTTATAGCGTTGGGCCGGTTTCTGGTTTGGGCCGAGGGAAGTTATCGGGTCCGGCCCAAGGCCATCTGGGCCGCGGGTCGGGCTTCCGGGTTGGCTCGAACGCTCGGTTAGTCGGTTTGAATCATCGGGTCGAGTTTCGGGTGTATCCGGATTAGTTCGGGTTTATTGGGCCTAACCGGGCCTAATAGGGTGATCGGTTGTCGGTTTGGCTAAGTCTTGACAACAAACCATTTTTCATAACGTTTTAAGTTTACAGAACTTTCTTAACAGTTCACATCAGTTTCGGTAAAATATAAAATGTCGAATTTTATATTTAATTTCTTATTATTAAAATTCCATTTTTAATAATATGAGACTTTCGTATTTCACAGGCATACAAAACGCGGGATTTAAATCGGTTAATCATTTAACTAAACACAGTTAATCATGTGGTTTTAAAACGGTAATTCACATACTTATCACGTAATAAAAGTCAACAAAAGTCAACGGAGAGAGGATTTGACCTGATTTTGGACCGGGTGTCACATAAATCAAGTTCGCTAAGCATTATCAAGTTTGCTAACAAGTACGCTAGGTAACAACACGTCCGCTAACAAGTATGCTAAGCATTAACAAGTTCGCTAACAAGTACGCTAAGCAATAACAAGTTCGCTAACAAGTATGCTAAGCAATAACAAGTCCGCTAACATGAACAAGTATGCTAACAAGTTCGTTAAGAACAAGACAAGTACGCTAGGAACAAGATCAATACTGCTAAGTAAACAAGTTCGCTAGGAATAAACAAGTCCGCTAAGATAAGCAATCAAACAAGTACGCTAAGAGTAAAACAAGTCCGCTAGGAACATAAGTAATAAGTCCGCTAAGAAGCATAACAAGTACGCTAACATATAAACAAAGTTTACCAAGTACATATCCAAAGTCAGTTACAAAACAAAGTATCAATTACAAGGTAAGAGAACAAAAGGTTTGTGTTGCTAACAAATAGGTTCTAACATATGCTTTAACCAGTGTACCCCACACTATCAGACATACACAAATATGTTTTTGCTTATCACATTTTTGTGATTTCACTTGTGATTTATCACATAATGATTGTATACATGATATAGTCAATTGTGTTCCATGCAAAAAGAAATAAGAATTGAATTGCTTGAACGTGTGGGTCGTCTACTTAATCGTTATGAAATCAATGTAATACGAGATGGAACACAAAGAGTAAATACAAATGACTTGTATTAACCACAGAGATGACCACAGAGTACACAGAGAATATATGACTCGGAAGCTCTTGATATTGCTGAATACAACACAAGACACATATTTATACTAGCTAGATCTCGCTGGTCCGAACCTCAGGTTCGGACCTGTTCGACCCTGTCCGAACTCCAGGTTCGGCCAAGGTTTGGCCAGACCTAATCTTGCATGTCTTCGTCTTGTATTCGATACTTCACATGACGATCAGGACCATGTATCAACAAACTCCCCCTCGGCATGTGCAATATCATCTCCACTATTAAAACTTGTATCTTGTATCTTCAATCAAACTCTTCCCCGATGAGCGTTTCATCAGATAGGCATTTCTTAACACTAGTACAAATATGACATACTGTCACACTTTTCACGTTTCGACCCTGTGACACTTTCGATTAAAAGTGTGACCGTAGTTCGTTTTTAATTTTTTAGACATGTTTCGGTGACATTTAAGATCAGTTTGTGTGACCATAGCAAGCGTGATCAGTTCATATGGTCACACTTTTACATTACATGTGTGATAATTACTAGTCACATTTCAAACAATGTGACCAAATGTAACCAATTGCGACTTTTATTCTGATAATATTTACGAGTGACTATAGATACATATATGGTCACACGAAAAAATTGTTTATGTAATTAAATGTGGCTAAATGTAATATATACTGACACGTTACTTTAGAGCGTGACAGTAAGTTAAACATTTTTTGGTGACAATTAGTTATTAGTGTGACTATAAGTTACAATTTATGGTCACATTTCAAATTTGGATGTGTGACTGAAGATATATACTCGTCACAATAATTTGACATACATGTGACTATAAGTATCATATGGTCATATTTCATTTTCTTAGGTGTGACAAAAAATTCCAGTCTAAAAATTTTATGGTCACAGTTTTATTTATGTATGTGTGACTATAAGTATAATTTTGTCATGTTATAATGAATAAAATATGTTACCATAAGTGTAATTTCGTTACATCTTTCATATTATCAGAATTTTAATTGTGACTAAAGATAAATTCTAGTCATGCTAAATAAAAAATATATGTGACTATAAGTTTTTTTGGTCATATTTCATGATATTAGAAAAATTGATGTGTGACTATAGATGAGTTCTAGTCA
>JBCNJP010000003.1:50874284-50905066 GCA_039602395.1 Deinandra increscens subsp. villosa | reverse complement strand
ATAAACTCCGTTAGTGGTATTTTGGGGGTGTGACAAGTTGATAGGAATGTCAAGAGTTAGAGCATAACCAATGGGGCAGTTTTTGAGAAATTTCATCATTTGTTGATATGACCAGAATCTGTATCCATATGTTGTATATAGCACAAGATTGTGATGGTGAGGAGCAGGGAATGTGGTATTTTCAGGAAGTGGGGGAGAAAGCTCTTTGAAAGACATTGATGAAATTTTTGAGATAGAAACGGAGTGTAGACATTTAGGTTATTTAGTTCCCCTTTTTGAAGAGAAAAAGACATGATGAGAGGATGAAGTGCACAAATGAAATAGCAGAGGGATTTGACAGTCTATAAGATTGTAGGTCATTATTGATGTTTTTGATTCTTGAGAATTGAGCTATTTGTTCAAGAAGTCAACTTTTTAGAAAAGTTTCTAGGCTTTGGAGTACGGGAAGTAAATGACGGGTAGTTATTGGACTAGCTTCTATTTTTAGATGTGGAACAGAGGGACCCTTTTTTTTAATTTGCAGTCATGTTTAGCATCCTCAGCTTGCCTAGTAGAAATGAGAATCTCTTCTCATCCAATGGTTTAGTAAAAATGTCTGCATGCTAGAGTTCAGTTGGGATGAAAAACATTTTAAGGTGTCCCTTTTCAACATGATCTTTGATAAAGTGACACCTGACATCAATGTGTTTTATCCTTGAGTGAAGAACAAGATTGGATGTGATTACAATTGCACTTTTTAAGTCACTAAAGAATTGGTATTTTAGAGAGATTTATCTCATAGTCTTTGAGTTGTGTTTGCATCCATATCACTTTGGAGCAACAGATGGCAGCAGCGACATATTCAGCTTTTGCAGTTGAAGTTGAGACACAATTTAGTTTCTTAGATGTCCAGTATACTAACTTTCTTGTCCAGTCTGCATCCTGCATGATCAGAATCTGAGTAGGCTGTTAGCCAATTTCTTTAGGATACCAAAGACCTAGGTCAGCTGACCCTTTAGATATCTAAAAACTCTCTTAACATTTGATAGGTGAGACTCCTTAGGCTTACATTGATATCTGGCAAGGAAGCATGTGGAGAACATAATGCCAGGCCTACATGCTGTAAGATACAGAAGTGAGCCTATCATTCCTCTGTATGTATGTTCATCCACAGGCTTACCATTTTTATCAGCATCAATTTTGATATTTATAGCCATGGGTGTTTTCAAAAGAGGAAGAACTTTAAAGGGAGTACTTAGTAAGGAGATGTTTGAAGTATTTTGTGTTAAAACAAATGAAATGAATAAATATATATTGATAACAAGTAATTCTATCATGATAACACAAACCCTTACTGAATATTTTTTTTGGGATAATAAATATTTTGCATACCACTTCGATATATATTTTGAACGTCGACTTTAGATAATTATATTTTCCTAAGTTAACCAAAAATATAATAATATATAACTACTTTAAATATAATCCTTCGTATCGCATTCTCGGTGAGAAACATTTATATTTACTCAATATATAATTTATTGATTTTTTTTCCTGAAAGCGAACCAACAAGTATATACTTATTTGAACAATATATATATTTCCAAACAAATTATTTCCAACAATACTATTAGGTAACCAAAGTCAAGGCTTGACCAAGTTTACCGAGTAATGGAACAATTACTCAATAAAGGCTGACTCTGATTGTCTTAATATATATATTTAGGACTTACAGGTCACATACATATTATCTCGTGTGATACATGCATTACCATTTCGAGATGAGTTTCACAACCCTTTTTACTTTGACTGTTTTTCGAATATTGGGGGAGAATTTATTTCAAAAATTTATCATTATTCTTTTCAAACGTTTATCATTACTCAGTGCAAATGTTTATCTTTGAACACTAGCATGGTGCTCGCGCGTTGCGGCGGTGATAGTTTATTATGCATTATTTGTCATTTTTTTGCGTGTTACGACGACACGGCAATTTACATGTGGTATTCACTTATGTTCCCTCAATGCGGCCCGATGACAATTTATAATATGGTACATGCACGTTCAGCGGAAAAACAATTTACAAGACTTGTGACATAGGGTGCAACCCGTACGATGTTGTTTTCGAATATTGGGGGACAATTCATTTCGAACATTTATCATTATTCTTTTCAAACGTTTATCATTACTCATTGCAAATGTTTATCTTTAAACACTAGCATGGTGCTCGCGCGTTGCGGCGGTGATAGTTTATTGTGCATTATTTGTCATTTGTTTACGCGTTACGGTGACACGACAATTTACATGTGGTATTCATTTATGTTCCCGAAATGCGAGCCGATGACAATTTATAATATGGTACATGCACGTTCAGCGGAAAAACAATTTACAAGACTTGTGACAAAGGGTGCAACCCGTACGATGCTGTTTTCGAATATTGGGGGAGAATTCATTTCGAACATTTATCATTATTCTTTTCAAACGTTTATCATTACTCATTGCAAATGTTTATCTTTAAACACTAGCATGGTGCTCGCGCGTTGCGGCGGTGATAGTTTATTGTGCATTATTTGTCATTTGTTTACGCGTTACGGTGACACGACAATTTACATGTGGTATTCATTTATGTTCCCGCAATGCGAGCCGATGACAATTTATAATATGGTACATGCACGTTCAGCGGAAAAACAATTTACAAGACTTGTGACATAGGGTGCAACCCATGCGATGCTATTTTCGAATATTGGGGGAGAATTCATTTTGAACATTTATCATTATTCCTTTCAAATGCATTATTTGTCATTTGTTTACGCGTTACGGCGACACGACAATTTATATGTGGTATTCATTTATGTTCCCTCAATGTGGCCCGATGACAATTTATAATACGGTACATGCGCGTTCAGCGAAAAAACAATTTACAAGACTTGTGACATAGGGTGCAACCCGTGCGATGGGGTGATGACAACTTTCAACCAACGCGGTACTTTTTTTGTTAATTTATATGTCCTCTCGTAATATATTGTACTCATGGTACTTAAAGTTTTACATATTGCAATGATGGTAAAAACTTTTTTCAGTTTGTGAAAATAGAAATTATTGCAATGATGGTAAAAACTTTTTTCCGTTTCTTTTGATTTGTCAATCCCGTGCGTATATTTTCCCAATTCTATGTCTTTAGATGAAATTATTGTATTTAGACCAGATTATAATTTGGTTTGCTTGGGCGATATATGTCTTCTTGATTGTAGTTCGAATAGCAAAATATTATAAGCACACATCCATGTAACTTGGCTATGTTCATGGCACCCGTATTTCAATCTATATTTTATATACCGATTTTAACCAACCCAGCTCCCTAACTTGTTGCGTCCCACAGAAAGTGAATCAACATCATGAGATGAGATTGTGTTAGGCTTTAACATCTCCTATTGGTGGCATCATCCCAAAGTACACGTATTAAGAAATGTTTACATTCAAAACATATCACACTTATTACATATTCATATGTAAGGCATGATTAACCGTGTGCTTATTTATGAAAGAAAAAAAAATCTACAAACAACAATAAATAAGAAAGAGCAATTATATTTACAGATGCACAGCAAATTACAAAAGTCATGTGAATGTAGAAATTGAGAACTTAAAAAGAGATACAAAAAGAGATACATGTAAAAGAAAAAAAAAAGATACACCAATCCAAGATACTACACATGATATTACTACATAAAAGAGAGATACAAAGATGCCAAATAAAAAAAATACACCAATCCGTGACTTCCAGGTTAGATGTTTAAACCTATGAATATGAACTATAAACATACCTCCACACTAGAAACGTGAAACGGCAACCTGCAAAATTTCTCAATGCCAAGTTAAAAACAGAAAAAAGAGTGGAAATCCAACCAAATTTACACTTATTGGAAAGACTTAAAGATCTGAGATCTTGAATTGATTTGACTTTGACCACCATCATTAAGATTTCTAATAGATGAATCAACGAAACAAAATGGATTCATTGATTGCATTCTCCATTTCAACATGGATAAATAAATCACTACCAGTTTTGGATTGTTTGCTTCAAAAAAAAAATCTTGATTCACAACCTTGCAAAAATTCAATCAAATATTTTAGTGTTACTAATGTAAAAAAGTTGCTATACTACAAATATTGAAATCATTGGACTCCAATTTCAAAAACCGACCTGTAAATAAAAAAATCAGGGGAATTTCAGTCTCTTTCATTTTAGATGCAAGTGATAAACAGGTTACAGTCAACAATTTAATAATCCATGGTCCGTCTCTCTTAGTTAAAGAAATTAAATGAACATTTAATTGGGTTATTAAATTAGCTATAGAAAATATATGCATGAATCATGATTAAACTACTTACTGATAATTCACATCAGCAACAGATCTGTCCAAGTAGTTTACTGATAGATACGTAAATAATGGTCCAAAATTGAATTAAGCATGAACCTAAGTCAACAAAAGTCAAATTAAATATCAAATACATTTGAATGGAGCTATCCCATCTTTTGTCACTGGATTTTCATTCTTAGTAGAAAAGAATCTTTTCGAGTCGCTAATCTGGTTACCTACATTTTATGCGTCCAGGTGTTAGTTTTTTTTTTGGTGGTGATTATGGTTTTGCATTTATTTAAACAATTTCAAAGTCATTGAGGAGAAACAAATACCGTGTCAGAAAGTCATAGGATAAAACTAAAAAGAACACACGGATTTAACAAAGGTCTAGACAGATGCCACTTTTGCACAAAACTTGTGTGGAAGGGATCTTACTTAAAATATACCTCAATTAAAACGACGATGTCTACCTTCAAAGGGTCCGTTTTGCACCACCTATACCCCGCCTCAAATAACAGCTACAGAATGAGAGATGTCAAAAAAACCTAAACTACCCTTTTCGATGATTTGGTAGGCTTTGCTAGAGCTACATGGAATTGATTCAACCTGAAACCAAGAATCTATTATAATTCCATGTGCGCTTAGCTACAGCTATAGGGATTGTTTCAACCTAAAAGCAACATTCCATTAGGATACGATGTTGCTTAGTTCATCTGCCAATAAACACAACACTATATGTATTAATCAATAATTCATTTATTTATCATGTATATATTTAATCACTATCACACCATATTTATATTTTAAAAAATCTAGAAAGTATTTGAAGCTGAAAAATAATAAGAAACAGAAAGTCCAATAATTAATATGTGGCCTAATTTAAATTATACACCAGACTATGATTTTTACAGATTTAATTTTTATAAATGGCTCTTGTCTAATCCGGTATTTTGACTAAAGTTGGTTTATAAATTTCATTCCTTATCGTAGTACTATTACTTTCTACACAGCTAATAGAATATAATAAAAGACCAGCAACACTCATAGATGTGAAAGACAATGATTAACAAATATTGTGCATTTAAAAAAGAAAAAAAAAACTAAAGAGACTACAAAATGAGCAGGTTAAGTAACGAGTCAAACATGCTCAATCAAATTGGGTAGTTTTTGTAACAGGTCCAGTGAGTTGTTTTGACGTGAAACCAACTTTGTCTGATTTCTTTAAGTTCTTGAACACATAAAGGCACAATTCATAGCACTTATAAAATTAAGAGTTAGAACAACATACCCAATACATAAAAGGCTTGTGTTAAAATGGACCTAAATACCTTACCCGCATATTGAATTAAAGTTCAAATTGAACTTGTTCTAGTGTTTTCATTTACATCTGCAAAGCACCAAGCCACTTCTATTTCTCAAGTTGTTCCTTATTGTTTCCTGTGATGTATGTAGAAGATGTCCTTTTGCCCAGATTTCATTCTTGGGATGTATTGATCAATTGATGTTATAGTTTACCATCTGATGCCGGGCTGCAATATAAATTAAAAAAAATAAAAGAGGATATCATGCAAGTATATAACATAACATGTAGAAAAAAACATATAAAAAAATGTGAAGAGGTGTTGCGAGTTGGAGAATAGGTGTCGGACAATGGGTAAAAACAGGTATATTCCACCTATCAAATGTGATTAAAAATATTATTCAAATCCTATGGAGGATATAGTAAGAGATAGTTTGGCCAACTACTGGGCCAAATATAAGGCAGGAACAGGTGAAGTAAAGATCAATTTACTGCCACCGTTTGTCAAGAGACCCGCCATCAGTAACAAAGTCATAACCTATCCTACTGACAATCCAAATCTTGGGAAGGGTAAGAAGAAAATGACTGATGATGAACTCCTACAGGCAGGATATGCGAAAAGCTTCAAACCTGCCTATAAGAATGTGTCATCTCCTGAAAACAAAATAGATTGTTCAAGAACAGTATTTATTCCTATTCTTGACATGCATGGTGAAGATATTGATGGGAGAAGAGCATGTGACAAGGCTCTGATTAGAGAACTCAATGAAAGAATGATGAGTCACATGGCTCAGTTGAAGAAATTCAGTAGATGAAAAGAAGAAGCAGAGAAGGTGTAAAAAAACTGTTTGAAGCAGAGAAAGCAAAGGCCATAGAACCTACAAGGCTTCTGGATGGGCAAGAGACCACCTTACCTGACAGTGATGTAAGTATGATAAACTCTATACTTGCAGCTGATTTAATTAAAAGAATGAAACAGGAAAGACTAGACAAAGAGATGGCAGAGACTTTTGTGTTTCAAGACAACTTGAACATTTATCAAGACAATGAAGAAATATTTGATATTATAAAAGAAGCCAAAAGAAGGTCTATAGAAGAGAAAAGAAGAATCTAGACTAAGCCAAAGAAAATAGGCATCAATCATGTGTTGAAGAAGCCAGCATTGCTGTAAACAAAGAAAAGGAACAGATCAGGCTAGCTGCAAATGATGCTAACTGGGAGTTAGTGAAAAGATGGAGACACTACTACAAAAAAGGCCTTTCTTGACGTGCATTGCGTGTCAAGAAAGGGTCTTCTTGACACGCAAATGCGCGTCAAGGAAGCCGGGGTCAAGAAGCTTCTTGACGCGCAAAGTGCGTGTCAAGAAGTTCTTGACGCGCGAACGATGACATGCATTTTATGACGCGCAATGCGTGTCATAAAATACGCGTCAAGGAATCCCTCGTCATAAATCTGTTTATGACACACATTTTTGCGCGTCATGAATTTAAAAAAATGTAAAAAAATTTATTTTTTAATAGAATCACTATTTTCTTTATTAAATGACAATTAACCTGATAATACAAAATAAAGTACACTATTTATAGCAAAATAATGCAATTCATATATATAGCAACCAATTTATTACAAAATTTACATAAGTTTATAAATGGAAAAATAGTATGCTAACAATAAACATGTAAAATTGTAAATCTAACACAATAAACCTACAACTAATAAATCTAGTTTGTTTATGCACTGAAGAAGCTGGGATCCAGTAGATTAGGTTGGCATTATCGTTGCAACGCAAGCACATGTATTCGCATTTGACCTGCAAAAAAATCATAACAGTAAGATAATAACTCAAAGAGTCTAGTTAAATCATTCTGCACGAAAAGATTCACACCTGATGTTTAAAAACTACCTGAGATCCTTCCATCTTTTGCAGATACAGGAGTGTGAAATAATATTCTGCTTTCATCAGTAACTACAATCATATCAACCTACATGAAATAAGGCGAGTCACATTCATTTTGATGTTAGGGCCTTTCCATAACAAAAACAGTAAATAATTATGTAAAAACAGAACATGGACCTGTTCAGCAGGCCAATTATAAACCATTGAGATCATCTCTCCACGATTAGCGTTCAACAGTTTCTAATTCTTTGGGTCCTTAATTATGTGTGTAAATTTTTTTTATATATATACTAGTGATTAGATTAAAGTTGGTAAACTGAAAAGACAACAAAAACTTTTATGCAACAAAAACTTTTATGCAACAAAAGCTTTTGTGAAACAAACAGCACGCATTCAAAATTCTTTAAACTTGTTGTAACAATTCCAAATATTTTACAAACTCTAGACGTGTTCCATTTAAAACTATAACAATCTCTTATATAGTTATTGAATTTACGACACGTAAAATACTTATTATGGAATCAATATATTTAATTTATTAACCTTGGATGCCTGGCTAAGAGTAGCAATTTGAAACATCAGATATATGAATTAATTTTTGATCATGTCAATAGTATTAACTTTGCTGAAAATCTAGACACAAATGGCAGATCCATGTTTTTTTTACCACTATGCAATAACAAACAAACATACCTGATATAATCCCTCTTATGGTAGAGCTACTGGTCAGCCACTGTAATTTTAACAAGAGCTTAGATTAAAAAAACAAGCATTTTCTTTGTTACGAGACAAATAACATCGAAATGACTTACCACTTCATCTGTAGTACCATTAGGGCCCCACGCTACTGAACTATCGTATACTGGCTCGGCAAAACGGGAAAATATATACCTTCGTTAACCAATCAACATACTCGATGTCACACAAGCCAATACAAGCATAAACCAAACATCAATCATCCTACTATAAACCCCACATCCATAGTAATTCCTGACTGCAAACCAAACACACCACATGGAGATAACGAGTCAGACTTTAAATCATTACAACATGATGTAAAAAAGGAGAATTACCTGTCGTGACGGAGCACTGTGACGAAATTCTTCTCCCCATCTTCTTCCCCGGGTATATAAGCGAGAACAACCAGAGAGTCACCAATGGGAGCAACTTAGACCCAAAGTTGCCCACCCATATAAAAAGGAAAGATTCTGTTTGTAACTAAGTGTAGAATATAATGTTGATGTGGCGGTACAGGGACAGAAAGATGAGACAAACCAGATACGAGAATGAAACGCTTAAAAAAATGGAAACATGCATCCTGCAATGAGATTCCCATGGGTGTTAGAAACACGATACGAAACTATTAGATCCATTAGATAGCCATGAAAAGAACTAAGAAGGTTAATACTCAGTCCAGATAAACAAACCATCAAATAGCATTCAAAACTCAAAACTATAAAGCATAATAGTAACCTTTTCTTCCGGATTGAGATCTGTAAAATAAAAAGTATCTCCTACAATGAATATCAAATAAGTCCCTTTACCATGTGAAGTATTTGAACCAATTGTAGAACTGTCACCATTGTTCCACCTGCCCACATGACCACCCTTACTTGCTCCACCATTCGCTTTACTACCAACCCCATTTCTTCTGACCTGGAGACAGCGATATAACTGCTGATCAGAAATGGGACAGCAGCAAAACAACAGCGATCTACTGTTGATGATGGCTGTTGTGGGTGTTGCATTGAGCATCTGTTGATTAAATAAGGTCCTTTCTAACAATGATCAACAACCTGACCGACCCTGCAACAATAGTAAATAAAAAATATTAAATAAGGTCCTTTCTAATATGCAATCACAGCAGTGGAAGAGCATCCGTTGATTACACAGAAGAGAAGACTGGCTTCTTTATAGTAATAACTTGAAAGATTCCGAAGCATGCCAACTATCTTACCATTATTGGTTCCTGCACCAATCAACACCAACGAGATAACTGTTGGCATAGCAACTTCTGAATCAGCATGACTGAGTCACCTTAATGTATCTATTACGTGGACCTAATCAATCAAAACAAATGAGTATGCATTCGTATAATTACTATAATTACCAGTGCTATCAACATACATCATAATTCACTATATTTCAACAAGATTTGGTCACACCTTTGGATATTATATGAAAACAAAATCAACAGATATCCAATTAACAAAATCAACATTTTGGATGAAAACAACAGATTCTTCTCAAGGGTTATTCTCTACAACTGTTCATAATCAATTTCTACAAATAAACTCATATCAATTGACGAAAATTTACATGACTAACCGCAGTATTCTAATAGATCGTCGGAGGCAGAGTCGTCTTCAATCTAAGTTAAAGGTGGGTCAAACTGCCCTTCCATGGACTGGGTTAAATTGTGGCGATCTATGAACCTCAGTGTCTCTCTAAATGTCTGAAATCTCAGTTGTATATTTTAGTTTTTGGATATCTGTAATCGAAGGTTTAATTGAACAGAAGAACCGACCTAAACATAAAAAAACGATGAATTAACTATTAGAGATTGCTCACACATCCCGATATCTCCGATGCCACTGTTGTTCCGTAAGTTAGTATTAGAGCTAGGTGGCGTCTTCTTGTCATTTTTCTTTGTTGAAATCGTCTTCCAATTCGTCCGAGAGTTGGAATCGGTGGCGGTGCTGGTTGGAGAATCGACTTCCAGTTAGGGCTTGGTTGGAGAATTGGTTTCCAATTAGGGCTTGAAAACATAAAATATCGGAGGAGAATGTGGAGCTTAGGTGAGATAGAGATTAGGGCTTGAAATTAGGGCTTGAAAACATCGAATAGCAGAGGAGATGCAGCTCGCATTTGACACAATGTTGAGTCGTGGAATTAGGGCAGCGAGACTGGAATCGAATTTTAAGGAGATGTGTTCGTTGTTTAGATGATACATGGAGTTAGGGCAAGAAAATTTGAGGAGACGGGAGCGGGAGCGGAGAACATCAACGGGAGTGGGAGCAGATAATACATCGAGGGGAGTGTATTTTAGGTCGCGGGAGCGGTGAACACCGACGAGAGTGGGAGGAAGAACATCGACGGGAGTGGATGTGGGAGTGAAAGCGGGAGTGTATTTGGGAAAAATTTAGGGCAAAAGTTAAAGTGTGAGCGGTGGGAGTGAATTTAGGGCAGATGTTTTGAGCGGGAAAAAAATTATAAAATGGCACATGCTTCTTGACACGCCATGTTTAAGTGTCCTCCATGTCTTGTTTTTTATAACATGACAATTTTTATGACGCTAAAAAATGCGCGTCATCTACCCTTAAAAATTTTCAAAATACGACAGATTTTTTATGACACCCGTATTTGCGCGTCATAAAAATAGCGTGTGTCATTGTTCGCGTGTCAAGGAAGGCCCTATTTCTAGTAGTAAGAGAAATTATCTTATCTAGAGGATGGGTCACCCCTGAAGCCATTATCTTGACCTCTGCTAATGATTTATGTGATTTAATGTCAATGGTAGTAGAGGAAGAAAAAGGAAATCTCAGGCTTAGCCAAAGACTTGAAGCTGATAATATCACTCATGAGCAATTGAAGACTGAGGAAATAGTGGAAATTATCAAAGCTCCTCTTACAAAAGCAGAGGAGACGAGAGCACTCAAAAGGTACTTCATTGAGATAATAGGAGAGGAAAAGAACACAATCAATCCCTGTTCTCTGAATACTCTAAGAGACATGTATGGTGTGATAAGAAAGGAGCAATCAAGGATATCAGAAAGAACAAGAATTCCTAGACCTCCAGGAGTGTAGGATCGAAAAATGATTCTAACACAATATCCAAGATCAATCGTAGGTGCGGAATCCCGGCGATTGATTGATTCAAGAACGAAGAGATGAGAAAGTCAAATAAAATACAGTAAGAACAATGAAATACTGATTACCAATCAATTACAAATTAGATTGGGCACACGATTCACCTAGAACTCGTCTGGTACACTTGATCCCTTGGAGAATTACGAATTCTCCTACTCCCCTCTCTGTCTCTTTGGAATGACCAACCCTAAACTAGGAGGCTTATGTGTGTCTATATAGACACACACATAAGCTTACAAAGCTTCCCAAGCCCAAGCCCACTAAAACCTTATTAAACTGTTTCAAAAAACTAAGCCCAGCCCACCTATATTTAATATTACGAGCCTCTAATTCTAGCCTCTACAAAGAGCTTTCTCATGTACACCTTCTCTTCCTCCTAAACCGATGAGTCTCATAGACTCACTTCTTGGAAATACACCCTCTACTCCACCCACTACGACACAAATCTCCACCATTCCTATCAAAAGAAACCCACCCAGGGCCAGCAGACCTTAATTCACAAAGCCACCAACCAAAAAGTCCAAACCTAGCAAACCCATTCCACCAAAATTCAGAGAGCTGATAACTTCACCCCCATTGAACCTCTCATCAAACCCAAACCAAAACCCACAACAGAATCATCCCATATTCCTTCAATCCAAAAATCAACTCACCATTCCACACACCCACCTTTTGCACAACCAACCTCAGCACCCACTGAAGCAACCAACCCTGTGAACCCAACGAAACCCACTATAGGTATATCAAGAAGAAAGAAATCAATGGCAAAAAGGAAAAGATCCCAAGTAATTTCCTCTAGTTCTGACTCATCTTCAGACAAGAAAGAACCTGAAGATATGCATACTGATAGAAGAAGACTTCTTTCCTGAAATTTGATGAAGACACAAGTCTCTACCTGTTTACTACAACCACCAACGAAGTTCGAAGACTCGGCATCAATGAAGTTCTCACTACTTTTTCTGACTTAGAACTTGGTGATGTAAGAAGTATAGCTGGTGATGGCAAAAACTAAGTGCTAAAGAGCAGTTACTCATGATGAAGATAAGGATGCACTTTGACATAATAACAAGGGAAATTTCATCTGCTGAACCTATCAAAACTGGCTGTCCTGTTACTCATGTGGAATTGGATCTAGCTACTGACTAATACATTGTATACAGAGCTGATGGATCATTCACATGACACAGAGAGATAAACCCAGGTGAATGGAACTTTATTGATCAGAAAACTATACTAGATTTCATGCTCACAAACCGACTGTTCAGATTTGATATGATAAAGGATTAGTAGAAGAAGTCAGCTTTACTGAAAAAGTTAGTTGTTTTTGGTTCAACCTAGTTTAAATCGTTTTGTTTTTCATTTAGTATGATATTCGGAAGATTTTGGAAGCATCATCTTAGGGGGGAGATTGTAAGGAATTATTTCTCCTGAAGAAATGATGCTAATCGGCTAAACATGTTATCTAGGAAGAATAGAAGGCCCGAGATAAGTTACCTCAGAAGAACAGACTGCCCGAGATAACTTACAGTTACCCCAGAAGGTCATTTTACCTCGGAATCCTATTTTACCTCAGGAGCACAGTTTTGTCTAGGACAGTGGATACGCCCGAGATAACTCAAGTTACCTCAGTAAGGCGAGTTATCTCAGACATCAACTTGCCTGCTCCACTTGTCTCTGACATATCTGATCCAGTTTCCCGCCATTCTCTTGACATGAAGCTGATACGATTATCTTCTAGACTAGTTTAATATTATTCTAGTTCACATATCTTTACTTGACGGTCTAGATGATCGTTAGAGAAATCAAGGGTTCTCCTGATTTCTTAGGGCACTATATATAGACACTTGTAACTATGATTTAAATAAGCAAGCGTAAATCACTCTGTAATGTACTTCGAATTTGCAAGTTATAATACAGTGCTCAGTTTTATTCATATTATTGTTATAATTGTCTTGTATTTGATTTCATGTTACTTTACTTCAAATAGAGCATACGAATTAACTTCTTTCTCCCTGGTTAATTCTAAGTAAAACCTTGTGATTGGTTCAACTCTGTAACCAGAATTCGATCCTACACTTGTTTACAAGGTAAAATGACTAAGGCACCTTTTAGTGGGATCACCAAAAGGGCAAAAGATTTTCTAGGGATCATACATTCGGATGTATGTGGACCTTTTAAACCAATGGCTAGGAATGGTGAGAGATACTTCGTCACCTTTACTGAGGACTATAGTCGCTATGTGTATGTGTACTTGTTGTCACACAAGTATGAAGCTTTTGAGATGTTCAAAATCTTCAAGAATGAAGTAGAGAATCACTTCAACAAAACAATAAAAATCATTCGTTCAAATAGAGGAGGTGAATATCTAAGTGATGAATTTCAAAGCTATCTTATGAGTTGTCGGATTGTCTCACAACTCACTCCACCTCGAACACCACAACATAATGGTGTATCTGAGAGGAGGAATCAAACCCTATTGGATATGGTTCGATCTATGATGAGTAGAAGTTCACTACCTTTATCATTTTGGGGTTATGATTTGCTCTTAGCGGTCCGTATTTTGAATATGGACCCAACCAAGAAAGTGGAAAGGACACCTTTTGAATTATGGTATGGAAGGGTTCTATCCTTATCATATCTAAAGGTATGGGGTTGTGAAGCATATGTAAAACACGATGCTTCAAACAAACTAGAACCCTGATCCACTAAGTGTATATTTGTAGGATATCCTAGAGATTCTATAGGATATTACTTCTACAATCCAACAGAGCAAAAAGTATTTATTGCTAAAGGCTAAATTCTTGGAAACTAAGTTCCTTATGGAAGAAACTAATTTTAGAATGGTGGAACTTGATGAGGATCAAGAACCACAAGCGAATACACGTTTGGTTGATACTAGCCCTCAACAAAAGGTTGTTGAAGATGATCAAATAGTTGATCAAGACACACGCAACGTTCTTATATCTCTCGTAGAACTAGTAATCCACCTGAAAGATATGGATTTTTCGTGGAAGGATACTATGTGGTAGATTCTGATGAACCAACCACATACCATGATGTAATGTCCCAATCTGATTCAGACAAATGGTTAGAAGCCATGAACATTGAGATGCAATCCATGTATGACAACCAAGTTTCGGACTTGGTTATGCCACCTCCTAATTCCAAAGTAGTTGGAAGTAAATGGGTTTTCAAAAGAAAGACTGATATGCATGGTAACTTGGAAACTTTTAAAGCTTGACTTGTAGCAAAAGGTTTCACTCAAACTCAAGGGGTTGATTATGATGAAACTTTCTCACCCGTAGCAATGATAAAGTTGATTAGGATAATGTTTTCCATAGTCGCATACTATGATTATGAGATATGGCAAATGGATGTCAAAACGGCTTTCCTAAATGGATATCTTGAGGAACATGTCTATATGGCTCAGCCTCAAGGTTTTGTGGATCCAAAACATCCTAATTAAGTGTGTAAGTTAAAGAAATCAATCTATGGATTGAAACAAGCATCACGGAGTTGGAATCACTGTTTTGATGAAGAAATTGAAAAATTTGGGTTCATCAAGAACGCCGATGAAGCTTGTGTGTACAAGAAGGCTAGTGGGAGCATTATTACTTTTCTAGTGTTATATGTCGATGACATTCTATTATTTGGAAATGACATTCCAACAATGGAAGGTGTAAAATCCTGGCTTGGAAGTTGCTTGTCCATCAAGGATCTAGGTGAAGCCGCCTATATTTTGGAAATAAAGATCTATAGGGATAGATCAAGGCGCTTGATAGGTTTGAATCAAAGTGCATACATAGATAAGATCTTGAAAAGGTTCAAGATAGAAAACTCTAAAAGAGGTTTGGTATGGATGAGTGGTCAAAAAGTATATTTTATTTTATATTAATCATCCCCTAAAGACACCGAGTTGAATATAAATTATATTAAATTGATTAGTTTTGGTGTTTAGTGTGTTGGAAAGAAAATGAGTTTAAATGCAATACTTAAGTTGAGTTCGCGTTATAACAGTTAACTAGTCAAACGTCATAACCCATTTTATAAATGATAGTGTTTATAATGTTGTAAATATTAGTGACTTATGTGATGATATTTTGACACATGAATGCAAATGATGATATAATGATATATGAGAATATATGATGATAGTTTTACAAATTAAAAGAAGATGAATTAAAAGAAAGAAAAAGAATCATGGTGATGTGGGTGACGTAAGCAAAAAGGATGCCAACAAGAATTAATGAGGAGCTGCACATGCGAAGACAATCTACAATTCAAGAAACGCGCGTCGCCACGCGAGACTCTCGCCTAAATTCCGTCGCGACACTCCATAGGTTTGAAGTCGGCAGAAACGATTTTTTTTGGTTTATTTTCATTGTTATTTAATCAACTTAGGGTTTTTTCTCATAACTCTCTCCAACCGTTTTAGGCTGACTCTGGACGAATTTTCTCCTTATCTTTTCTGTTTAATCATGTTCATAAGCTTTAGGATGTTTGGCTAACGCGTAAGTGATCACCGATGGTGAACGGTTAGCGTAATACTATTCTTTTCAGTTGTTCTTTGTCTATTTTCTGAATCTATAAACATAGTGACAATGTTTGATTCATATAGATGTTCAATTTAGGTTTATTTATCTTGCGTTTGATTGCATATGTGCCCCCGCTCCCGGACTACCTTTCATAGCATAGCTCTAGGACTATACTTAGCTCATACGTAATCTGAATGTTTGGTTAAATTGAGTTGAACTGGATAATTGATTTGGATTAGAAATTAGCTAACCAGGATCCTGAGGTTGTCACGTTTTAATTATCTGTTTTCTAGTTCAAATCAGTATTAGTTTTATTTAGTTTTAATTCCATTCAAATTAAACAGCCAAGAGGCAACTTATTATTCTTCTAGTATTTAGGTTAGTTTAGTTAATCTAGGTTAGTGACAGTAACTTAGGTTAGATAATTAGAGTCGCTAATAACCACCAACTCCCTTGGTTCGATACCCTAGCTTACCGCTACTGCATATTTTTATTAAGTTGGGGATTTGTAATGGTCGCGACAAACCGTTATCAAATTGGGACCGTAGCCGGGGAATATGTGCGCTTAGTAGTGATTTTAGTTTTTTTAGTTAATTTCTTGTTTTGTGTGTTTTTTGAAAAACTCAAAAAAAACCCCCAAAAATATTTTATTTTTGTTTCTGCAATTTTAATTTTGCTAGTGTAGTTTGCTAAAAGAAATCCAAAAATAATTTTTTCTTTTTGTTTATTTTTTTTATCTATCTTTATTTTTGTTCGTTTCACCTTGGATATTTTAGCTTGTCTGTGCAGGTTAATTTACTTACACTATGGTGAAAGAGGAGAAATGTTACAACTGCGGGAGTCGATATCATAGAATAAAACTTTGCCCAACACTACCCTACGATATTAAAATTGTGGAGGATTCAGATGATGAGGAAGAGTATGTCAATTCACACTACCCATATCAAGAACCTCATTCTTCCTATAATCAGGGATGTTCTCAAACAGGGACGTATGATCATTCCACATATGATGTGTATTCTAATAGTTATGAAACTAATGTCACGTCTTTTGCAGGCTACCAGGATGGCTACAATCGCCACTATTCTCAGCCAGTTTATGAGGATCAATACAAGAGTGACCTTAGGTATTCCCATTATCTCCAATATCAATCACAACACAATTACAACCAACCTTCTCGGGGTGTACCACAGTTCCCTTACAACCGAGGAGGGAATCAGATACGGTTTGAACGCGGAGTACCAAGAGTTGTGACACCAGCTGAAGTTCAAAGGGAGGAAGAGTATACACGCAGAAGGGAAGCTGCTCGAAGATATTCTCGAATGAGAACTGAACATGAAAATTCAGTTTACTCGCATTTTACAGCACCTCCATTAGACTCTTAAAGATGTTACCAGTCAAGCTATCGGGACGAGTGCAATAATTCTTATCAGGTAAACCAGGACAGTCAGGTGTATAGTCAAGAGAATTACAATGGATATTCAAGGCAACAACCATGCTCTGGTCCAGAAATCTCTCAATCTGAAGGTATTGAGGAAGCTCGAAGAAGATCTTAATTGTCCCAAGTCGAACACGAATTAGCACAACCCCATCAATCACGAGAATGTCAGTTAGAATTGTTGAGCTTCAAGTACGATCTTCTTCAACATGAATGGCGAAAAGATAAGTCTTATTCAATCTTGTCAACTATTGAAAAATATCAAGCAAAAAAAAAAGTGGTTATTTTCAAAAATCGAGGCAGCGGTTGTGGAGGCTAATACCACATTGATCCCTCAAGTAGTTGAAGAATCAAAGATTGAATCCACCATGGCTGAAGAAGAGGTTACAAGTCTTCCAAAACAAGAAACTGATTGTTTAAACCTAGATGAAGACAAATATTTATTAGAATATAAATAAGAAGTTGTAACCTCAACTGATGTGGCGATTAAGGTTGAGTGTGAAGTGGTGCATGAGGAAGCTGAGGTTATTGAGGAGATAGCAGTAGACGTTGAGAGTAGCATGGAGCAAGCTGGTTGTGAGAGTGTATTGATACCTGATTTCTGATCGTCATGTGAAGTATCAAGTACAAGACAAGTTGTGCAAGATTGTTGTGGTCCGAACCTTGGGCGAACTCCAAGTTCGGAAATCACAGTTTTTCAGAGTTTTGAGTCAAAAAATGGGGTTTTTGAAAAATTCTTCAAGTTTTTGAGTTAATTTGATCATCTCGAGTGTATTTTTCCTGAAAAATCTTCTTCTAAATCATTTTAAAGGAGTTTATCTGAGTTCCTGTTCAAAAAGTCGTCCAAAAACACTAAAAATCGCAAAAATGGAGTCGGGAGTGTTCTAGTTCGTCTGAGGTTCGGCGTAACTGAATTGTAACCGCTCCGAAGTCTAGGTTCGGATAGGGTTCGGACAGTTTACTTACAAAGTCGAGGTTCGGATAAGGTTCGACCGACGTTCGTTGTTTCCGAAGTTAGGGTTCGTATATAGTTCGGAGAAGGTTTGTCTATTTCCGAAACTCAAGTTGGTAAGGGTTCGGCATTTCAGTTTCAGTTCGGACAGGGTTCAGACGAAGTTCGGCGAAACAGTTTAGGTTTGGGGCAGGTTTGGGGTGAACAGTGACATAAGTTTTCAAAATGTCTGATTTTCAAGCGTCTGCTGCAATTCAAAATTCGATGCAAGCTACAATGCAAACCATGCTTAACTATGATAATAAAATTAGAACAAGTCAGAAAGTTCCCAAATTATTGCGATTGGAAGATTATCATAGTTGGGCTACTCGATTTGAAGCACATGTTAACACAAATGATATTGATATGTAGTTTTCATATCATGAACCATATGTTTATCCCAAAGATGCGTCTGGTGAACCAATTCTTTAAATAAAGTTCAATAATGATTAAAAGAAAGAATATCAAGCTGAAAAGAAGGCGTATGGTATTTTGAAAATGGCATTGCCAAAAGAATTATTACATCATTTTTCTGCTAACTTTACATCATACAGCTTATGGAATGCTTTGCAGAAAAGATGTGAGGGCAATGACCAATACAAGAAAAGTCGTCAATAAGTTTTGAGAAAAGAGTTTGACAGTTTCAAACATTATCAGGAAGAATCAATTTCGTATCTACACATTTGATTAGTGAAATGAAAAATAGTGAATCTTACAAATGAAGATGCTGAGTTGAAAGAAAAGATTTTAGAAGCATTACCAGAAAAATGTGAAAATTATGTGATGATGATTACTCATGATAAAGAATATTCTGGTTTGAGCTACATTAATTTGATTCAAAGGATACAAGCACGGGATATGGAGTTGATGGTGAATAAATCACTTCCTGCACAAATCCAGAATCCAGTGGTGTATCATGGTGAAAATGTTTCTACAATCAAAACTGTGAAATCTAATATTCTTAGTTCCGCACCACCTACAACATTCATTGTAGGTAAATCTGAAACTCCTTGTTATTATAGTGGTTATACTGTTTCTGTTCCTAGTTTTTCAAATCAGAATGCTTTGTCTACTCAAACTACCGATGATTATAATGCTTTAATGTCTGCATTGGTATCTTCATATTTTAGGGTTATCACTGGTTCTGTTAGTAATGCTGAATTGACAAATGAAGATTATGATCAAATCGATTATGATCATTTGGAAAAAATGGATTTGAACTGACAATATGCTATGTTGGTTCGAAGAACGAAGAAATTTTTCAGCAGAACTGGGAAGAAGGGATTGAATCAAGATGGTAAGATCGGATTGGACAAATCAAAGGTCAAGTGTCATAAGTGTTCTGTATATGGACATTTTGCAAGAGAATGTCCAAGTTCAATTGAAAACAAGCTGAAGTTTGGTCAACATGCTCATTTGGTTATTCGTTCACCAGATGAAGTTCACAAGGTTGAGAAGAAATCTGTTTCTTTTGACGAAAAACTTACAGACACATTTTGGCATCTAGATGAATTTGCCTGGAATGCAGATTCTAAAGTAACAATGAAACATGCTCCATTTACTGTTGCATTAACAGCTCATCATGATAGTGATAGTTTTCTAACTGATTCTGATTCTAATTCAAGTGTATCATTGATTCAAGAAGTTTTACCAAAGGTTACTGATAGCTCAAAGGTTGAAGAAATCAAATGTCTTCAATGTGTAAAATTGCACAAAAAGAATGCAAGTCTAGAAAAAGATTCTCAATTATTAACTGACGAGATTGTTATGCTCAAGAAAGAATTGGCTGATTTTCAGAAGAGATATTATGAATTGGTCCATGTTCATGACGATGTTTTGAAAGAAAAGAGTCAATTGGCTGAAGCATGTGAAAAAGCTAAAGCTGAAGCATTAGATGCTGCTCAAGATTTTGAGAGCTTGTTTGAAAAGAGTTATCCGGTTCAATAAAAGTATGAAAAGGCTAATGCTCTTGTGATTGAATCGGCGGCTACTATTGAGAAACTTCAGAACAATATTTCTATACTTCAAGATGAAAATGTTCTTTATCATGATAAGAATGAAGTTTTGATTAAAGATGTTGAAATTTACAAGAAGAAAAGAAAAACTGTTTTTGAAGAATTGTTTGTTGAATGTGAGATTTGTAAAGTGCAAACATATGAATATGATGGGCTCAATGCAAAGTTTATCAAGTCACAAAAAGAAGTGTTTGATGCTCACCAGAAAATATCTGAATTAAAGTTGGAAATTTTGGAGTTACAACGGCAAGTAAAGAATGGAAATTTGTCACCGACACTGTTAAATTTCTTATACAAACAGGATCGGAGCGAGAATAGTTCTAATAAGGATGATATTCACATGGTTCCTCAACCGGTGGATTTATCTGAGGTTACATCTACTCCGCTTGATCCTAAAGACGAATTGCATGATTATTCAAAGTTTGCCACTGCATCCAATAAGAAGAAGTCAAAGTCTAAGAAAAAGGAAAAGTCTTTAGGAGACGCTCCGAAGTTTAGCTCCAAGTCCATATTTCTAGAAAATGAGCAAGTTTTTCATAAAAAGTGGTTCAAGTACTTCATCTACAACTGTAGAAGACAAAGTTTTGGTTGAGAAGAATAAACTGAAAGACATCAAAGCTAAATTCACTAGAGAAGCTAAGGGGAGAGAAGCTTCTGGTTCTTCTTCAAGTTCTTCAAAGATTCCAGGTTTCAAGCACAAAGGTTTGGGTTATGAGGTCACGGAAGCACCGATTCAAGCTAAGAAACCAGAAAAAGTTAAGCAGAATTAAAAAGTTAAAGTTCCAAAGAAATCACCTCTTCTGAAAGAAAAATCTTATTATCCTGGAAGGTCATCATCTTCAAGGAGTCCATATCCTAGGTATGATTCCTATGATGATTTCTTTGGTAACTTTGATTCTGAACATTCTTCTGGTAATCAAAATTCAAAGAATTTTTCAAATGTGCTTAAACTTCGAGAAAGACTTTGTTATGCATGTCGTCAACCTGAACATCTTGCTGTTGATTGTCCAACGACTGCATATATCCAGAACACTGCTAAATATGTGGATAACAAATGCCAAATTTTTGATGAGCCAAGGTCTCCAAAAGTCAAATCAACTCGTAAACCGTCTTGGTCTAAACCGAGTACGCCAGTTGATACTGATTCTGGTTCTGATCAAAAATCAAAATCTTGCCAAATATGGAAACCAAAGATTGTTTCCAAGGCCAACACTGACTAGTGGACGACATCTTGATGCATATACACTAAATCTGATGTTTGACCTAGTGGACGACATCTTGATGCATATCTCAAGATATATCAAGAAAAAGATATGTGAAAATAAAATGAGAACTCACTGTGTATACATGTGTTCTTTTTGCAAAGATTTAAACTTGTTTGATTTTCTTTATTTTGTCAAACGATCGGACTTTCTCTGCGTATCGAAAGATTGACCTGATTGTTGTTCGTTTGACATTCTGCTTTATTTTCTTTGGTGTTTCGTATAACTCATCGTACTTTCTCTGCGTGTCCATAAGACTGACCTGATTATTTTTGAGTTATACAATTTCAACTTGTTTTATTTTCTTATTTTGTTAAATCCGAGGCCTTATCTGCGTATCGAAAGATCGACCTTAAGGTAGACGATTTAACGTTCTTATTTCTTTTTACATGGAACACAGTTGACTATATCATGAATACAATCACTATGTGATAAATCGCAAGTGAAATCACAAAAATGTGATAAGCAAAGCATATCTGAGTATGTTTGATAGTGTGGGGTACACTGGTCAAGCCAAAATTAATCAATATCTTAACATATCTAGATGTTATGGGTATGATTATGCCTGAGTTTAATGTTGGACAAATTATATCTGTAATCGACATGGCTTATGTGCTTCAATAATCGAAATTCAAGTTTAGTTCAGCATGTTATGACCAATATGATCCCAAGTTGTGATCTTTCTCACAAAAGAAAAAAATAGTGTCTGATTCTGTATTGCATTTACATTTCATATCAGAAAATACCAAAAAGATTTTAGGTGTGTTTTGATGTAAAGTTTTTAAAAAACAAAAAGATTTTATTTCTTATTTCTTTTCGATTGATCAACACGGAATACGAAATCAAATTTCAAAATCACAATATCTTGGAGTCTTGAAGAGACGTTTTGCGCCAAGATTATTTATGTGGGCAGGTTTCTAAGTGGAAAGAGATCATCACAACTTCAAGTCTTCTGAAGATTGTTGATAAGGAAATATCTCACGATGCAATATTAAGTATTCAAGGTCAGATTCATCGTCAAGTTGTGGGAGAGTTTGATTGAAAATACAACATACAAGTTTTAATGAAGGAATTAATACTGCACATGCCGAGGGGGAGTTTGTTGATACCTGATTTCTGATCATCATGTGAAGTATCAAGTACAATACAAGATGTGCAAGATTGTTGTGGTCCGAACCTTGGGCGAACTCCAAGTTCGGACACTAGCGAACCTGGTCTGAACCTGAGGTTCGGTCCATCGGGGTTTAGCATTATAAATAGCGTGTCTTGTGTTTTTTTCTGAGATAGTCTTAGAGCTTAAGTGATATTCATATCTGTGTACTCTGTGGTTTCTCTGTGGTCTAATACAAGCTTCATTGTATTTACATCTTGTGTTCATATCGTTTTACATTGATTTCATTACGATTGAGTAGACGATCATACGCTCACGCATTTTCAGAGTGTGACTGAAGAAGTGACTGTAGGTGAGCAAGTACGTGAGATCCAAAAAAGGTACTAGTGATCATCGTCCCTCTTTATTTATTATGCGGGTAACTGAAGAAAAGCCCGTGAAAAAGAGGAAGGTGGAGGAATATGATGTTGGGCAAATACCTACCAAGAAAATTCGCACTTATGATTTGGAGGAGCCATATGTGCGGTTGCAAGAGTGGATTCAACATATTAACTATCGGGCATACGTGGGCAATTCTAAAGGTAAGTGTTCGATCCATGATGAATTTGTTTTTAAATTTTCAATTTAATTTGTTTCACATGTTGAGCTTACAAAGAAAATTAAAAATACATGCAAATTACTGAGCGTTCCTTGGTAATGTAATTGGTAAGTGTGGGTTGAACAAACTAAAGAGGTGAGTCAACTACCGAGCGTTTAGTGGTAATTTGGTAGGAAAATGTTCACTGAGACCACCGTGAGTCAAATCAGGTAACAGGTCTGGCTGAAGACCTTAAACTTAGCGCTTTCTAGGAGGCAACCCGAGAACTTTATGGGTGTGTTCACTAGAAACCCTCACGAGACTTCACTCGTCCGCTCGGGCTACCGAGGGGTTTAAAAGGCTTGTTGCATACGCTAAATGCAACCGTGATTCCTACGAAAATGAGTTTTAGGATTTGTACTACTTATGTTTTGTTTTTTTTTTCAGTGTGTTTGTAGTTTTGCACTTTGCTTGGCAGAGTTCAAGTGTGGGGAGGAGTTACGAGAGCGTCTGCTATTTGAACACGTTTCAACTACAATCAGGTTGATGTACTCTTTCCATACTCTTGTAGCGTTACCCTTGCAGCTTTGTTTATCTTTATTCTTCTTTAATTTTGTTGTTTCTCTAGTCACATTGAGGACAATGTTTCAGTCAAGTGTAGGGAGGGGAATAACACTTTAGTTTGTTGTTTCTGTGTGTGTTTAAAAATAAAATATAAAAAAACTCAAAAATGTCTTTGGCATTACTTGCAAAACATGGAAAATGATAGTACAATTAGGAATCGGTTTTCAAAAATAAAAATAAATAAAGAAATGGAATAGTGGTAGAAAATGAGAGAATGAAAAACATGGCTAATATGTGATGTGTCGGTAGGCCCAACTGACTTAGGAATAACTTAATAATCCCTCTCTGTTTGTTATTTTATAAATATGTAATTAAATCGGTCTTCTAGTGGATTCCCATTTTAGGGGTGATATGGAGATTGAAACTGATGATTAGGAGGAAGAAGACCACTTTAAATTAGAGACTTATATGTCCTTAGAATAACCTGGCACATTATGATCTTTTTGTGAAAGAAAATCCGAGAAATAATGGCGCCCCATCTCTCCAACTTTAAGCATGTTAGGTAATAAAATGACTAATAACTATAGGAGTGAAGGGACAAAATACTCATGTACAAACTAAGGATAGTATCCCGTGATGAGTGCCTTTGATGATGTCCTGGAATTCCCGGGCAAAATACTCACGTACGATTTTGAGGATAGCATCTCGAAAAATAGTACCTCTAATGATGCCTGTTGGTAATCAATTAAAATTTATTCAAAAAAAATAAAATGAAAAAGTTGAAAAGAAAAAAAAATAGAAAAACGAAAAAGAGAAAAATAGTAGATTAGAGAAATAAATGCTCAAAACCTTCATTATCCATGAAATCCACTATTCTTTAGACATCTGAGTATCTAATTCTTAGAAGGGTGGGGAAAATTTAAAAATATAATCTTAAATACCCTTTACTTTGACTGAATTTGATTCGGGAGTAGGTTGAACTTGAACTTTCTGAATGTGGGACGCATAGCCAGACTAGTACACTATATTCGGTAAATTTATAAATGCTTTGGGGGCGAAACAAAAGGTCAGTGGTTGGGTTTAGTCGGATCGGAATAATGGCAATTTCTATGTGGTTACATTATGGTTTGTGGAATTGAATTGGTGGATCAATTAAAAAGTTAAATGATTATGAGATTGATTTCCCAATTATGATTCCATGGCAGTTTTTTCGAGACGGAAAAAGATAAGTATGGGGATGTGATGAGTGGTCAAAAAGTACATTTTATTTTATATTAATCATCCCCTAAAGATACTGAGTTGAATATAAAATATATGGAATTGATTAGTTTTGGTGTTTAGTGTGTTGAATTTTTTTTTAGTTTAAATGGTATACTTAAGTTGAGTTCGCGTTATAACAGTTAACTAGTCAAGCGTCGTAACCCATTTTGTAAATAATAGTGTTTATAATGTTGTAAATATTAGTGATTTATGTGATGATATTTTGACACATGAATGCAAATGATGATATAATGATGGAGGCATTCATCTCACGTGAGCTTAACTAATCATATGAGAATATATGATGATAGTTTTACAAATTAAAAGAAGATGAATTAAAAGAAAGAAAAAAAATCATGGTGGATGTGGGTGACGTAAGCAAAAAGGATGCCAACAAGAATTAATGAGGCGCTGCACATGCGAAGACAATCTGCAATTCAAGAAACGCGCGTCGCAACGCGAGACTCTCGCCTAAATTCCGTCGCGACACTCCGTAGGCTTGAAGTCGGCAGAAACTATTTTTTGGTTTATTTTCATTGTTATTTAATCAAAACTTAGGGTTTTTTCTCATAACTCTCTCCAGCTGTTTTAGGCTGACTCTGGACGAATTTTCTCCTTATCTTTTCTGTTCAATCATGTTCATAAGCTTTAGGACGTTTGGCTAACGCGTAAGTGATCACCGATGGTGAACGGTTAGCGTAATACTATGCTTTTCAGTTATTCTTTGTGTATTTTCTGAATCTATAAACATAGTGACGATGTTTGATTCATATAGATGTTCAATTTAGGTTTGTTTATCTTGCGTTTGATTGCACATGTGCCTCCCGCTCCCGGACTACCTTTAATAGCATAGCTCTAGGACTATACTTAGCTCATACGTAGTTTGAATGGTTGGTAAAATTGAGTTGAACTGAATAATTGAGTTAGATTAGAAATTTGCTAACCGGGATCCTGAGGTTGTCACATTTTAATTTTCTGTTTTCTAGTTCAAATCAGTATTAGTTTTATTTAGTTTTAATTCCATTCAAATTAAACAGCCAAGAGGCAACTTTTTATACTTTTAGTATTTGGGTTAGTTTAGTTAATCTAGGTTAGTGACAGCAACTTATGTTAGATAGTTAGAGTTGCTAATAACCACCTACTCCCTTGGTTCGATACCCTAGCTTACCGCTACTGCAAATCTTAATTAAGTTGGGGATTTATAACGGTCGCGACAAATCTTTATCAGGTACCTATTCAAAGAGGTACTATATTGAATACGTCTCAATGTCCAAGCTCAAGGGATGAGAAGGATAGAATGAGTGGAGTCCCATATGCGTCTGCTATAGGATCCATCGTGTATGCTATGATATGCACTAGATCGGACATGTCATGCACTTTAAGCATGACAAGTAGATACCAATAAAATCAAGGTGATAGTCATTGGATGGATGTCAAGAGCATATTGAAGTATCTTAGGAGGACTAAAGATATGTTTCTAATATATGGATCTGGTGAGGAGGAACTCTTAGTAAAGGGTTATAGTGATACGAACTTCCAAACGGATCGAGATGATTCTCGATCACATCGGGGTACATCTTCATTATGAATGGAGGAGTCGTCTCTTGGAAGAGTTCAAAACAATAGGTGGTTGCATTGTCCACTACGGAATCAGAATATGTCGCCGCTTCTTTGGCCACGCAAGAAGCCGCATGGTTGAAGAATTGCATTGCCAAGCTAGGGGTTGTTCCTACCACTCAAGAACCCCTAGAGATTCTTTGTGATAACACGGGTGCGATTGCTCAAATAAAAGAACCCCGTGATCATCAAAAGACGAGGCATATTGAGCGGAAGTTTAACTACATAAGGGATGAAGTTAAAAAGGGAAAGATATGTATTCACAAAGTTCATACCGATTAAAACATCGTGGATCCACTCACGAAGCTCCTAGAAAGGCCAAAGCATGAGCGTCACACTTGTGCCATGGACTTCGATATTCTAGTGATTGGAATTAATCTAGTTTTGTATTTGGATATCAGAACGATTCTTATTTTAACACATTTATATGATTATGGTATTTTCATTTAAATTGTGTAATGTTCCATTTTAGCGTATTTAAATCCATGAATAAGTTGATTATTCTAAACGTCCATAGTCGGTCATATTTGTGGGAACAAATATGATGGTGAGACTATTATGAACTTGGATTGGTGGATATTCATACGGTATGAATATAGAGCAATTAGATGCTGCCAAAGTTCATAGATACTTGTGGGATACAAATATTGGACTGACCCGCTCTCAAGACTTACTACATGGAATCTTTATGGTTGATCATAAGTAATCTTGAGTAAAGGCGAATATCAATGTATCCTCTGACCTGAGATACATATTAGGTCTTGATATTCCCCGAAAATCGTGCTTTGACTTAGTTCTTTGATGTCCTAAAACATGGCAGTACATTAGGCTAAGCTCAAGTGTAGTACTAGGTGATTGTGAGAGACATATGTAGTCAAGATGGAATTTTTCCATCTTATTCGTTAAGAGTTAGATGTCTAACGCCTGTAATAAAGTTAAATCAGTGGAGTATGATCACTCTATGTCTCTAAGATTTAACATGACATCTGTGACAAAAGGATAAATGACTGATTCACCTAAAACATTTTCAAGTAAGGGACTTGAAGGAGATGATGTTATTAAATAGCACTTTGTCATACGTATTAGGGGTAGTAAACCGTTGTTAGGCGGTATTTTCTACTTGCATCAATCCTCTATGAATCTTGTGCAAGTGGGAGACTGTTGGACTCGGTCTGCCCAAGACACATATTAGATTGATGTGGCTAGTACGTAATGGTCCAAGTTGGGTCATACCCAATAACGAGCTAGGCAAACATCCGTGATATTTATTTAGTAGTTAGTAGTTAGTTTGTTATTCGTTAAGAGTTAGATGTCTAACGCCTGTAATAAAATAAATCATTTTCTAAACATCCGGATAGTTAGTTAGTAGTTAGTTTGTTATATAAACGAGGATTCGATCAATAGGAACACACAACACTCGACATAGTTCGATTACCACTGCAAACGTTGTAACACTTAGCTCTGATCGATCAAACCTCCAACCCATTGTAATTTTCGTTTCGTTATCAATAAAATTGACTAGGAGGCGGCTATTCGGCCGACTCCCGAGGTTTTTATCCAGGATTCCTAGAGGCAACTCGAAGGATTCTGGAGTTTTCCTCGCTAAATCATCGTGTCACCATCCTAGCTTGGATTATTTGCTCATTTGATCGTTAAGCACTCTACCTCACAATCTAAGTTTCGAATACGAAATTCCTTTGTGAATTTTTGACCAAAACAGTTTTGGCGCCCACCGTGGGGCAAGTGGTGCTTAATCTTATCAAATTCCCATATTTCATACACTTCATTTGATCTCCAATCCCAAAGATGTCAAACCCACAAAAATCTGTTTCGGGCTCTACATCGTCCTCCATTCCTCCTCTTCCTTCCGTTCCAGGAAGCCAGAAGAAAATCAATGACCGTCAGAAGAAAGTGGACGAGCAGCCGAGAAAAACTGACTATCCTGTCTTCACAGGATCCCAGGTTCAATCTGTTGATCCTGTTATTACTAACAATGATCTGTTTTCCTTGATTAAGCAGGTAAAAAGTCAAATGGATCAGCAAGAGAAGACCAACCAAACGGTGATGAAGGAGATCGAGCAGCTTAAGAAGTCCAAGAAACCTGTGGAGGAACAAAGTCCTCTATACCCCAGGCATCTTGACTTCAATGCGTCAGGATCCTCGGATCCAGCACGCTACGGTTACAAATCAACTACAGGCTTCACTGCTGTCCCTACAATGACATCTCAGGCCGTTGGATACGCAGGGAACACTGCTGGATTCTTAGGAGCCGTCCCGCCAAAATCTTCGCAGCCGCGCTCTAAGGATCCTTGGATTCCCTCGTCGTTAGGATCCCTAGTTATCCCATCTCAAGGATATCCCTTCTCTGCCGGGAATCCAAGTCAGAACCTGATGTGCTCGGAACGTACCTAAAAATGTAATAAAAACCTAGACCTAAACCTAGACCTAGACACACCTAATTTTACCGAAAATACCTAAACTAAACCGAACCCTAAGGCAAGTGTACCTATCGGATAGTAGAATAGCTAAGGCAAGACCGGGAATATCGAACTCTAAGGACACTCTAAAGACAAAGACTTAACCTAGACCTAGAAAACGGAAATACTGAGTAATTTTGGTTTTTTGATTTGATTTGTGATTTAACTGGAATTAACTAATGCAACGAGCAAACAGACGAACGCAGGAAACCTTGGGGAAAATCAAATGAGAGAAAGATATACCACCTAGACCTAGACTCGCAATCGACACTTAACTTTACCTCGGCTCTAACTAATCTGATGGTGGCTAGTTCTTCCTAGCTGACAATCCTAACGCTCGAACAGGAGTTCACCTTGCGGGTACATCCAACCTCAACTAAACCTAGCCACCCTCGAAACAATCTAAGGCACCCTAAGCTAGCAGGAGCTACCACGAATTACTACGACTGACAAGAATTAGCAAGTTACCTAATTTCCTAGGGCATCCCTCTTCCGATGGCGATGTGATCCTATTCCACTAAGCAACCCAACTAACCTACCTAGCTATCACCTTCCGGCTTGTCTAATTAGGGCAGCAAATTGCAATCAAATAAACAATCATTAATCAACACAATAGTTCAAGACGTCTCCTAACTACTCTATCGCAACCAACCCTAAAGCTAGCTACTTTAGACACATTACCTAGACCGAAAGACATTCGAAGGTAAAGAGTGCATTAATCAACAATTCTAAATCCAATCACAATACACAAACGCATTCAATCATAGCAATCATGGGGTTTAATAGGAAAGTACATCAATCAATTAGTCAAAACGGAGAATAAAGTTAAAATATCAATTACTCATCACAACGGCCTAGATGGCATAATTAGTTTAGCCTACAATCATGGTCTGAAAAATAAACATCATAAGGTCTGGAACTTGATTCAAAAACATGATAGTAACTAATAGTTTAAAACGAAAACGAAGTAATTGGAAGAACCGGTGAATGATTTGTAGTGCAATTCCGATCTCCCAATGCTTCTCCTTGATCCCAGCTCTCTTCTCCTCTGAAAATCGCCCTTAATAGCTCTGGAATTCGTCTGGAAGTCGTGAATCTCGAATTAGAACCCTAAAATCGAATTTATACTCGAATTGCTTCTTTTGCGGGTTTTAGACCTCCAAGCGTATCGCTTAGAGGTATGTCCTCTCCAGGCGATACGCTTTCAGCTCATGTCGCGACAGTTTAGTCGGTCAAACCGACTTAAAGCTCCGTTGACTTTCTCCATCTAAGTGTATCGCTTACTGGTCATCAGGTCCCAGGCGATACGCCTGGGACAACTTGTTCAGCACTTCTTCATCTTTTCCTCATTTTCTCCTCTTGGCCTCGGGACTTCACCAAATACCTACAAAACTTATAAAAACATGAACAAGACCCCAAAGACTCAAACTTAACTGAAAACAACTAAAACAAATGGAAACCGACTCAAAATTGACTCAAATACATAACAAAAAGGCATAAGAAAACAGGATATGTTTGCAACACATC
>JBCNJP010000003.1:50828044-50873784 GCA_039602395.1 Deinandra increscens subsp. villosa | reverse complement strand
GGACCGGGTGTCACAATATCACTTAGTGAATATGGAAGAAGAACACCTGCCAAGAGCATGGAATGCCATCCATCTCAAAACTTACTTTATGTGAGAATCCCGTTGGATTCCCAAGGACCTTTACTGCCTAAATACTTCAAGGTATGCATACTAACCCAATTTCATTATTATTCTTATTATTTTCATCACATGATACTGATTTAGGCATCGGAGTGGTGTTAAGCTAAGCTAACACCCACTCCTCACCAAGTATTGAGTGTTTTGCAGATTTTAAGAATCCTAAGTACTTCAGGTGTATCACTAGTTAGAGGCTGGCCACCTCTCCAACATTTAAGGTATCCTGCATACCTTCTAAGGTTTGAGAGGCCAACCCCTCTCCTAAGTTTGGGTAATCTCCAGTAGCGTACGACCCTCGCCAGGAGCGCATGTTGTCCACCAATAGGCTCAAGATGGTCGGACCAGTTCATCTTATGGGTGGCTGATAATCTTGTCATTGTAGGCTGCTGAGCGGATCCTCAAGGTTTTTAACGCTAACATGTTAACTAAGGCTTTCGCATTTTCATTTCACTCACGTTGGCTAGTCCCAAGTATATAAGGGCTTGACCCCAGTATTGGCTTGGTCCCAAGTATACAAGGGCTTGTCCCCATATTTGGCTAAGTACCAAGAATCATGGGTTTATCTCTAGTAAATTTCTAAGGATGTTATCTTATTTTCAGAAAAACTTCCTTTGGCCACTGGCCAGGAACCTTTTTTAAACTATTTTCAGGATCCCAAAGTAGGATGTCGAGAAGAACCAGCAAAGTTATTCCCTCAGGATTCCTGTCAGGATCCTGAATAAGACAAGGAAAGAAGTAGCAGTTTGAATTAAAAAAAAATCGATTAAGGTAAAACTTGAAGGTCAGGTGACTTATGTTTTATTACTCGATTTTGAACTTTGATCAATCTTAAATGGTTTTCAAAATGTGCAAGTGCTTTTTAAGGTTATGGACAATGCTAAATGCTCACAACGATTTCTATATTCGAAATTTAAATCCGAAACACAATGTATATACCAAAAGATAGTTATATTATTAACATACGTAAACGGGTTTTGAGCTCCCCTAAGGTTCGTCCTGAAAACTTCAGGATCCTCCGCTTGGGAAGCTCAGAGGTCAAAAGTTTTTAGGAATCCTGGTTTCGTCTTGTAAAACACAAGATCCCTCCACCAGGATCCCTACCATTGACTATTGTTGTTTGTTGCTTGTTTCTAACAAGAACCACAAAAGTAAGAGTTTCACAACCATCAACCATACATGAAAACATAAAAAATGGGCTCAGACCGATGCATTATCTTCATCGCCCATCACCTTCCCATCCTTTCTAGCTTCTCACCCTCGCCAAGCTTCTTGCCCTCGCCGATCTCCAGCACATAATCCCAAGTCATTGCCTCCGGAGAATCTGGAACTGTCTTCGAGGAGCAGCCTTCATTCCCATCCTTCCCAGCTCTAACTATGTCACCATCGCCTCCCTCCAACGATTCCAGAATAGCCTTCCAGCTCGTAACATCCTAGCTAGGCACCTTATAGCCAGCCTCTCCCTCCATTTGGATTTTGCATTCCAGGAAGCTCCGGGTAGCCAAGAGTTTGCCTATTTCAGCATCCGTGACCATCTTGGCTTCAAATAGCTAGGCGCTTCTTGGTGAGCTTGTGCTCATAATACAGGGTTTTGCCCTTGGCAATCTTAGCTTGGGCCTAGATCTTCTCCTCGGCCTCAAGCAACTTCCTCTCTATGTCCATGGCCTGGGTGCTAAGCTTCTCGATGCCCTGTACGGAATAACGAGAATCATGATCAGTGGCTGCAACATGTATAAAACTAACATATGTATTTGTTAAGCTTCATAGCAAGTTGATCATGGCCTGCATCGAGAAAACCTTGTTGCTCACTTCGGAAGGAGCTAGGCCTTCGAAGTTCTCCAGGTATACGGTGGCTTCAGTGGTCTTTCTTTTCTTAGAAGCCGAGGCCTTAGGCCGGCTAACAGGCACTTGGAGGTGGTAGGCTGCTCCGTTTTTTTCCTTCTTGATCTTGATGAGGCTGTCAAGATCCTTCATGGATAATGAATAGTTGGACTTAGGGGCTGCGATAAAAACAGATTGTCAACATTTGGGATTCTCAGATGAAAATACAGCTAAGGATCCTGCGAAACTTACCAGACATCTTAGGAATGTGGTCGGTTGAATAGCTTTGTTCGCTGGCTACTGCTTCAAGGATCAGGGCTCTCTCCACGGCTAGAATCTGGTAGACTGCTTTAAGCTTCTTGGGGTCCGGATGTGCTTTGATGAGATTCCCAAACTTGGGTGCTGCAAAAAACATTCAGGAAATTAAACGCAGATTTAGGGTTTTACGATGAAAAAGAAAACAATATCCTACACTTATCAACCCACTTCAACGGAAATTATTTACCTCTTGGAATCGAGTCACGCTTCACGAAAAAGATACGTTTCTTCTAATCATGATCATTATGGGAAGCCCAGGTGATCAATTGAGAAGTAGAGGTGCGAGCCTTCATGATCATGGGTTCTAAGTTGGTATGCTTCACAAATTTCAGGAATCCCGATTTCCAGGTTCCGAGTTTGGTTCAGTTGATCAAGGGAGTACAAGATTCTCCAAACCATATGCATGGTTTGGGCATAAGAGAGTCGGGTGATCTTGAAGAACTGGGTGAATAGCTCTGGGAAAGAGAATGTCATGCCGAGCAAAAAGGGATAGTACATGAAGCACACCCAGGTGGTGGAAGTGAAATCGGATTTGGTCTGGGCATCGAAGGGTCGAAAAAATCGTACCCGAAGGAAAGATATCGGAGTTTCTCAGATCGTGGATGTCGCCACCATCAAATGTATAGGTTTCTTCTTCGCTGGGAATAATATACCCTTGGTCGTGAAAGTCATCGATCACCGGAGTGTTCAACGAAGAAGTTGACCGAGTATTTTTCTTGGCCATGGCCGAAAACTCAGAAGAAAATCGGATGAGAGAAGAGAAACTGACCTGGAATATCGGAGAAGCTCGAGAGGGTTTGTGGAAGAAGATGACAAAGTATGATCTTGGAATCTTTTATTTAAAGAGAAAGTAATGATAGGAGTCACATCCATCAGACGCCTTAAAAACGTCACTTCTCAACAGATTTTACCGTGATAACGACGTGAATTCAACATCTTTTGAATCGCGACAATTGTTGAGCTTATCCACAACCGTCGATATTCAAGGGGCAATTGTTAGGGTCTATTTTCACGATGCTCGCAGGAAGCTCAGATAGTTCAAGAATGTAGATACAAGATATGTGTGTCGTGTGAAGTATCGAGCCAAGACAAAGATCAAGATCAAGTCAAAGTTAGCTGCTAGCCGAACCTGGTCCGAACCTGAGGTTCGGATCACACGAACTTCAGGTTCGTCTGAGGTTCGGCCAGTCGCAATAAATAGATGTTTTGTTCTTTGTAATCGGGGACTGAGCGTGTGAGAACAAGTGTTAAGTGTGTGTTTGTCAATGTTTTTTTTTTGTGTCTCAGTTCTGAGTGTTTACTGATTGTAATTGATCATTTTGATTAACAAAACAATCGGTTAATTACTTGTTTCGTATCCGAATTAGCTAGATTGAATAGATGATTTTCAAGTGGTATCGGAGCTACATGGTTCATTCTACTGATCTGTTGTTGCTTTTTCAGAGATTTTGAAACAAAGTGTGTGGTTTTTGAGTATTTTTACGAGTGTTTGATCATTTCGATCGAGTATTTTGTGAAAACTGAGTTTCTAAATCATTTCTCATCACTCTTTCTGATCAATTGTTGCAAATCTCGTCAAATTCTGTCCAAATTCAAAATCTTTGAGTCGAGTATGTTTCTGTTCGGGTCTATAGTCGTCTGAACCTAAGGTTCGTCAGAGTAACCGCTCCGAACATAGAGTTCGTTTAACGTTCGGATTCAATTTTTGTTCGGCTGTCATTCGGAAGACATTCGGAAAGGGTTCGTACAAGGTTCGGTCAAGGTTCGGATATTTTCTGGTTCGATTGTAGTTAGTTCAAGGTTCGGAAAGTTTTTGTTTCGGTAAGAGATCGGAGAGGGTTCGGCAGAGGTTTCGTTAAGGTTCAGATCATATAGTGAGGTTCGAATAGAGTTCGGACATTGAGAATTACTTTTTCTCAAGATGTCGGAATTTCAAGCTTTTGTCGCCATGCAAGACGCAATGCAAACAATGTTGAATTATGACAACGAAATTGGAACAAGCCAGAAAGTTCCCAAGTTGTTGAAATTAGAAGATTATTAAAATTGGAAGCAATGATTTTCTGCTTACATAAGCACGAATGATATCGATTTATGAATTCCAATTAAGAAGATTTACCAACATCCAACAGATCAAGGAGATTTTAAAGAAGTTCATACCTTCGACATTGCTAAAAGAAAATCATATGAGCTTGAACAAAAAGCATTTGGTTATCTTATGAAGGCATTGCCCACTGAGTTATTACATCAATTTAGTACGTGCAAGAAACCAAAACATTTGTGGGATGCTTTATCTGCAAGGTGTGAGGGGAATGATCAATACAAGAAAAGTCGGAAGAAGGTGTTGAGTAAGGAGTTTGATAATTTTCAGCATTACAAGAATGAAAACATCACAGCTCTTGTCTTAAGATTGTCGCATCTTATAAGTGAAATGAAGATTGTGGGGATTAAGAAGACTGGTGAAGAGTTAAAAGAAAAGACTATGGAGACTTACCAGAAATGGAAAAATTATGTATTGCTACTTACACATGATAAAGAGTTTTCCACATTGACATTTCATGATCTAACTGGTAAACTTCATGCTCGTGAGATGGAAATGATGAATTCCAACAAGTCTAAAGCAAATCTGTAAAATTCAGAATTGTATCATGGTGAGAATGTTGCTCGTATGACGGCTAAGACTAAACCAAATATGAGTGCTGCACCACCTACTGCATTTATTGGAAATATTTCTGGAAATTATGAAAGTAATTCATCACGGGGTTGTATCTTTATAGTTCCAGAATCATCAAGTCAGAATGCTTTTTCTGCTGACACAACATATGATTGTGCTAAAATGATTGCTGCTTTGATCTCATCTTCTTTTGGATTAGTTATCAAGAATGTTACTAATGCAAAAATCACAAGAGATGATCTTGATGAACTTGATGATCATCAATTAAATGAATTGGATTTATCTTGGCAGTATGCGATGTTGGGTCAAAGGTCAAAGAGGTTTTTCAAGAAGAATGGAAAAATTACTTCTGATTCTAATGGAAGATTGGGTTTTGATAAGTCTAAATTGAAATGCTACAAATGTTCAAAGCTTGGAAATTTTGCTAGAGAATGTCAACAGGCTCATGTTAACAAACCTGGTTTTACATCTAATACAGGTTCCCAACAATCTTCAAGCAATTCAACCAAGACAACTTTAACAGTTCAGAATGATGGTGTGTATGAGTGGGGCAAACAGTTTGATACATCTGCTTTGATTGTCACACATGAGCAAGATGACTCTTATTATGATTCTAGTTCTTATGAAGCTGCTGAAAATGAAAAATTTGAATCAAAAATTGAAAGTTCGATGAAAGAAAATGAATCTTTGATGGGTGAAGTCAAAAATCTTACTAATGAATTCAAATTGGTTAAAGCAGATTTGGAAGTTTCTAAGAAGAACGAGAGAGAATTGGTTGTGAAAAATGATATGTTGGAAAAGGAGATGTCTCAAAAGAATGACTTAGAGATGTCTCAAAAGAATGAAAGGGTTTGTGAAGAACGAAATGTCAAATTGATAGAAGAAAAGGAGGAATTGGTTAAAGAAATCAAAAAATGGAAGGATGAAGCAGAAGATGCTGCTAATGATTTTCAAAATTTGTTTGAAAAATCAAAAATCAAACTTGATTTGCTTACAAAGAATGTTGAGGAATATGTTGCTAAGATTGAGGCATATCAAGTTGATATGGAAAAGTTGTTGGATGAGAAAAGAGAGTTGGTTAGTGTTAACAAAGTGCAAACTGCAAATCTGGAAATGACATTAGTTTTGGGGTTGGCGAAGAATGGTCATATGACATCTAGTTTTGAGGAAAAGAATGTTAATGAAGTTAAACCTGAATTTTCAAGGTTGGCGAAGAATGGTCATATGACACCTAGTTTTGAGGAAAAGATTTCTGGAAAAAATATTTGTTTGGGTTTTCAGTCACAGAATGTTAAAGCTGAGAAGGTTCCAGCTTCAAAGCCACAAAATTTGAAGAAAGTCAAGCTGAAACAAGTGAAGAATGAGGTCTTCAAGGAAGACAAAGTTCAACCCGAACGATTTTACAAACTTAAGGGTTCCGAACAAAATTTTTCTGATAAAGAATTTCCACTTCACTACGTGGATGCTCAGAAGATTTCAGAAGTTTTTGTGAAGAAAGGAGTCTCAAAGATCAATGAAATCAAAAATGCAAAATTTTCTTCTGATGGTTCTTATTCTCGAATCCCAACATTAAAATGGGTTCATGATCACCGGCATCAGGTATATAATACTTCTTTTGATCATGTTCGAGATATTCATGTTTGTGAATCTATGCAGGTACCCAAAAACTGGGACAAAACTAAATGTATTTGTTATATTTGCCGTAAACAAGGACATATGGCAAAGGATTGTCCAACACCTCTTGTTTCAGATCCAAGATTTTAAAAGATACCAGTTTTTGGTAAACTTGCCAGACCAAAGTTCTTCGATGAACAAGGCAGAGTTTTTGATGAATGTGAGCCTACATTCTTTTTTAAACAAAAACTTTTGTTCCTATTTTTCAAAAGGTTCAAAATGTAGGTTCATCATCACAGACACCTGTGATTGATTCATCAAAACTGAATTACCAAAACAACAACAATACTGGAAACCAAAGGTGGTTTCAAAGTAAAACCAGGACACTGGTCGACCTGGAGCAGTCGCTTCGGGTCAAGTTAAGCACTAATTAGTTAGACCAGTGTGTAGGTACTTCTAGAAGACCTATCGACGATTGCAAAGTTATTGATGGAGGAGTATTCTGCTTAACTTAAATTTCATGTTATACCTTTCTAACCTGCAAGTTTTCTGAAATTCTAAACTAACAGGTATCCGTGTTGGTTGATCAATTTTCTATCTTTATGTTTTCGTTTGATAAAATCCAAAAATAGAGTCTTGTTTTTGTAAAATGAAAATCTAAAAATAGAGTTTTCATTTTAAGGGGGAGAATTGTATGTAAGAGGGAGAAATTGTGAAAATGCATGTTATGGGAAGAAGGTGAATACATGCAAAATATATAAAGAAGGTGAATACATATATAAGGAAGGTGAATACATGCACAATATATAATATTGTGAGAAATTGATCATTGGAAAATGATGGTACATTAGCTTACGTATCTGACTCATGGATAGAGTAGATGAAAGAGCCATAAGATCATTGTTTGATATGCTTGGTAGGCTCGGCAAATCAGAAAGTATTAAGATGTGATATACACTAAATACTAATGCTTGACCATGTGGATAACATCTTGATGGGTATTTATCATGACAAAAGGAGAAATATAAGTGTGAAAATCAGAATGAGAAGTCACTGTGTATACATGTGTTCATTTTGCAAAGATTTAAACTTGTTTGATTTTCTTTATTTTGTCAAACGATCGAACTTTCTCTGCGTATCAAAGATCGACCTGATTGTTGTTCGTTTGACATTCTGCTTTATTTTCTTTGGTGTTTCGTATAACTCATCGGACTTTCTCTACGTGTACGGGAGTACCGACCAGATTGTTGTTGGGTTATACAATATTCAACTTGTTTTATTTTTCTTATTTTGTTAAATCCGAGGCCTTATCTGTTTATCGAAAGATCGACCTTAAGGTAGACGATTTAACGTTCTTATTTCTTTTTGCATGGAACACAGTTGATAATATCATGAGAATATTATGCTTTGTGATAATCACAAGTGTAATCACACGAGGAAAAGAAGAAATCACAAAAGAAGAAGAAAACGTCTGACTATGACTAATAGTGTGGGATACACTGGTCAAAGCAAATCTAATCATTACCTTAACATATCCAGATGTTATGAGTATGATTCCTGTAAAACCACTGATGGATCTTACTACTGCATGATTCGGTAATCCGAGAAACAAAAACGAGTAAATAAAGCTTTGCTTTATTGATTCACAAAGAGTTACAATATAGAGAGAGAATACACCTTGAACACACACAGTTAAGAGTGATAGAAATGACAGAACCAGTTTCTAGCTCTCTCCCTAACTAACTATTTATAGTCACTTAGCTCTAGCCGGCGTACCACCCACGGACCACTTGGTACGTCCGTACCATCTGATACGGCGGTCCATATGGTACGACCAGTTACTACCTTGACTCACTCAGACACTCTAGATTAGATACAATACACGAGACACAACGTAGCATTGGAATATGCTCTAACAAACTCCCCCTTAACGTGTATTGTAGCTAGCTATTTATCTATCTAACTAAACTTCAGTTTTCAACCTTCAGCATCACTGCGTTTGATCATCAACTTGAAATCTTGTCAGAAATAGAGCTTGCATGGCTGGATCAATCTTGAACAATCTTTGAACTTCAATATCCACTTGTGAAAGATATTACATACTCCCCCTTTCACCATGCTTGAATCTTGTCACACAGATAACCTGCAATTTCAGAAGACAGAAACGCAGCTTTCTCTTTTCTTTGAAAATTAATATAATCTTGACGCAAAACTTCTCTTCGAGAATCCAAGATATAGTTTTGAAATCATAATTTTGTATCTTGTATCGATCGGTCGAAAACAAATAAGAAATAACATCTTTTTGGCTTTTTGGAACTTTATATCAAAACACACCGACAATCTTTTTGGATTTTTCAGATGTGAAACAGAAATGCAATACAAAATCAGCCACTATTTTTGTCTTTTTGCGAGAAAGATTACAACTTAGGAGCATATTGGTCATGACATGCTGAACTACACTTCAATTTCAATTACTTCAGCACACAAGCCATGTCGATTACTGTTATAACTTGTCTATCTTAAACTCAGGCACAATCATACTCATAACATCTGGATATGTTATTGTATTGATTAAGTTGCTTTGACCAGTGTACCCCACACTATCAGACATTCTCAGATATGTAATTTCTTTTATATCACACTTTGTGATTTCATTTGTGATTTGATCACATAATGATTCTATTTATGATACAGTCAACTGTGTTCCATGCAAAAAGAAATAAGAACGTTAAATCGTCTACCTTAAGGTCGATCTTTCAATACGCAGATAAGGCCTCGAATTTAACAAAATAAGAAAATAAAACAAGTTGAAATTGTATAACCCAACAACAATCAAGTCGGTACTCCCGTACACGCAAAGAAAGTCCGATGAGTTATACGAAACACCAAAGAAAATAAAGCAGAACGTCAAACAAACAACAATCAGGTCGGTCTTGTGGACACGCAGAGAAAGTCCGATCGCTTGACAAAATAAAGAAAATCAAACAAGTTTAAATCTTTGCAAAATGAACACATGTATACACAGTGACTTCTTATTTTCCTTTTTCACTTATTTTTCTTGATATCATAAGATACGCATCAAGATGTTGTCCACTTGGTCAAGCATTAGTATTTTAATGTATATCACTTTTGAATACTTTCTGATATAATGTCGAGCCTACCAAGCACATCGAGCAATGATCTTATGGCCTTTTCATATATTTTATCCATGAGTCAGACACGTAAGCCAATGTACCATCATTTCCCAATCATGTCGGATCAATTTCTCATTTTTCAATGTTTTTGTATTTTTCCGTTTTTCAATGTTTTTGTACTTTTCTATTTTCTCCCCCTTAAAATGAAAACTCTATTTTTGGATTTTCATTTTAACAAAAACACAAAGACACTAGTTTTGATTTTTCAATTTTCTCCCCCGAAACTACAAATTTCGCATTGATCTTGAGAATCTCATCAGAATCTCTTTCAAAGCATTCATAGACAGTGACTATGGAGGATGTGATATAGATAAGAAATCAACATTAGCAGGATGTCAATTTCTGGGAGAAAGACTTGTCTCTTGGCAATGCAAGAAGCAAACTTGTGTTTCCACTTCAACTGCAGAAGCTGGGTATATTGCCGCTTCAAGTTGCTGTAGCCAAGTCCTTTGGATCCAAAATCAAATGCTTGACTACGGGATCACATTCATGGAAACTCCCATTCTTGCAGACAACAACAGTGCCATCTCAATCATCAACAATCTAGTGAAGCACTTCAAAACCAAACACATTGACATAAGGTATCATTTTATTAGAGATTATGCAGAAAAGCATTTAATCAAACTATTCAAAGTTCACACTGATCATCAATTGGCAGATCTGTTTCACAAAAGCCTTTGATGAGGCTAGATTCTTCTACCTCATCACAGCCATTGGGATGATGAACTTTGAATAAGACTTTTCACAATTTTAATAAAAGAGAGGCATGTGCTCAAGAGCCCGTCTCTTGATACAAAAAGAAAAAGAAAATGAAAATCTTTAGTGTTAATCAGACAACATTTCAGTTCATAGTCAGTAACTGCTGTTAAAGCTATGGATAATTAGCACAAATTTTCAAAAATCATGTGTTTTGGATTTCCGGTTCAAGTTCAGGTACAACCTGAGAAAACAACTTTGTGAAATTCACCGGGTGAACTTCAACTGGAAAAATGCTTTAAATATGATGTGGAAAATTATTTTGAAAACAATTCTTTCAAGCGGAAAATTTGTCCGCTTGATGGTCAGACGGAAGAATTTTTTGTTTTTAAAATAAAGGAGAAAATGGGTTCCGCCTGAACTTCCGGGTCAACAAAGTCAAAGTCTCATTTAATTACCCGGAAGGCACAGTTTTCTAAGCAGATATACATTTATTTACCCATTAAGTTTTTAACTGTTTAAAATCCGAGGTTTTAGTAAATTTACTTTTGGATAAAGACATGCTTTAACTGGTTGTACCGTATAACCCATCAAGCACCTGTCTCATCAGTCACTGAACCGTCTGTTTACAACCTCTCTCCTCCACGTCAGCACCGAAAAAGGTAAAAAGCCCTAATTAACCGTCAGTTTCCCCATTTCTCTCAACCCCACTCAGAAATTACTCCCAAATTTCTCTCAAACCCTCTCCGATAAACTTCCGATTAACCGTCAACACTCTCAAAATCTGTCTCAACAATGGCTCCCAAAGCAAAGGCGAGTGGCAAGAAGCCAATCGGTGATTCCAAGTTCCCCGTAGAGCATAACCTGGTGGCATACCTAGAACCACCAAGCAAACCGGATATCTACAACGGCATGATAGACTTCATCAAAAGGTCTCATCTCCATCATGCGCTCACTGTTGAAGCCGAAATTTTCGAAAAAGTGATGGAAGACTTTTGGGTTCATGCTAGGGTTACCGAAGGCGAAAACGGTAGTGATAAAATTGTGTCAACTGTTCAAGGGAAGGAAGTGGAAATCGATGAAGCTAAGGTGCGAAAACTGTTGAAGTTAAGGGATGAAGGTGGATATGAAGCGGTTGATCACAACAAATATCTCCGCCTGTTCAGAGATCTTGGATATGGTGGTTCCCTGCAGAGCAAAACCATCAAGAAAGGGCAGTTACCATACAAATGGAGGTTCCTAGCACACACAATTCTGGTGTGTTTGTCTCCAAAGAAGGGCGGATTTGACGAGCTTGCCAGTGAACAAGCCTCTGCCTTCTATGCCGTGGTAAAAAGTGAAAATTTTAATTTTTCCGAACTTATTTTTCAAGCCCTAAAATCAAATGTCCAACCTTAATATGTTTACATATATCCCAGGTTTTTAACTTACATTCTCAAAGAAGAGTACCCCCAAATTGTTTGGCTCGGTACAATTTTGCACCAAAAACTTCTCAATGAGAAAACTTTTTCAAACCTTGCTTTAAACAGGTCTGCATTTCTTGGAAGGGACACTGACTATCCCTTACCAATTCCAAGGCAGTTTCCTGATGAACCTGCTACTACAGAGGTTCAACCGAAAACTGTGGCAGCAACTGAGCCCCAAGCTCAAGATGACAGAGCTGTAATCCCAACAGCATCTGATCCCACATCTGTCCCAGCTTCCTCTTCTCTCAAAACCTTTCAATCCAAAAAGAGGAAAGCTGCCACAAACACTACCACTGCCACCTCCTCATCCAACTAACCTCCTGTCATTTTCAAAAGATAGAGAAATGTGGTCACTGGGTCTCCTCCACCTAGCACCACCAACCAACCCGAAGCTTCTAACCCCGCCCAAGGCAAAAAGCCTAAGCGGAAACTGGTAAAATTGGGATTCTCTCTTAGGGATGAACCTTCAGTTGAGGGGGAGTCATTAGAAGCAGATGTACCATCCCCATCTGAACATTTATCACCCCTACAACCCCTGTCACCTAGGAGTAATAGTGCTCTCAATCTTGGCTTAAATGAAGGTGTTATTAACTCACCTGCCTCATTACATGAGAACATCCTGATAAGCCAGGACCCTGTAGCACTGCAACCCCACTCCTCACCGGAGGTGAATCTCAGGAGTCTGGAAGAGATTCATGCAAAAAGGGCTGCTGCTGCCCAAGGATCCCCACTGGATCTTGGTGTCAGTAGTAACATCAATAAGACCCAATTTGCGGAAATCTTCTCTGAATCAGTACCTGGAAGTCCTTTATTGGAACCAAGGGCTGCTGAAACAGATGAGGAGAATCCCTGGTGCCAAGAAGCCATGGGTACCAATGCTGATCAATCCAGGATTGATAGTTTGGTTTTGTCCAAGGATACTGGTAAAAAGCCAGTTGAGGACAGTTATGCACTACCTGAATTGACGAAATTGTACCTCTCTCTGCAAGCACAGGTTGAAACTCTCAACACAACTGTTGCTAAATTGGTTCAAGCTGCTCCTACTGACACTGAAGCAGGCCCTTTAAGCCCTATCAGAGATGCTGATGAAGTTGTTGCAACTGATGAAGCTGATACTGTCAAATTGGGGGAGAAGATACCCTCAAGGCCTGTTATCACAGAAATTGAATAAGTTCAGAGGATACCGGCTAAAGTCAGAGCCACAGCTTGCCAAAGAATTAGTGTGAATCCCTTTTCAGTTGAAGAAAGTTGGGTGAATATGAGATGCAGTCAACTAATTGCCATTTCTCCTTTTGAGGACCCCAATCTCACTGAACTTGTACAGTCATCCATGTTGATTGTTGGTGCTCTCCCTGAGCACATCAATTTGTGTTGATATCTGATATGTGCGTCATGTGAAGTATCAAACAAGATCAAGATCATGTCAAACTAGGTCTGGCCGAACTAGGTCCGAACCTGAAGTTCGGACTGGCCAAACCTGAGGTTCGGCCGAAGCTCGGACCAGCTAGTATATATAGATGTTTGGTCTTTGTAATAGATAAAGTTCTGAGCATGTGAGATCTGTTAAGTGTGTGTTTCTGAGTGTGTATTCTATGAGTCTGTATCCGAGTGTTTACTGGTTGTAATTGTTCTTCATTGATCAATAAATCAATCGTTTAATTACGTTTCAATGTCTGATTAGCTAGATCGAGTAGACGATCCGATGCTCACGCATTTTCAAGTGGTATCAGAGCTTTCTGGTTCACTCTACTGATCTGTGGTTGCTATTCTCGGACTTTTAAGCGTTTTTGAAGTTTTCTCGAGTTTCATTTCGTATTTTCAATCTGTTCTGACGTGCGTTTTAGGTCAATTTTGCTCCTAAATCGGTCCTCATCATTTTTCTGGTCTGACTATTACAAATCTCGTCAAAATTCATCAAAAATCGAGCATTTTTGAAAAATCATGTCGAAGTTCGGTCTGGTCTCGTTAGGTTCAGAGTAACTGCTCCGAGGTTCAAGTTCGGAGCAGTCTCGGTGAGAGTTTGGTGTTAATTCGGTCAAAGTTCAGGGTTTTCTGTGTTCGGTCACTATTTCAGACAAGGTTCGGAGTTAAATCAAGGTTCGGAGGTAGTTCGGTGCTAGATCGGAGTCTCTTAGGAGTTCGGTCTGTTGATTGTGACTCGGAGCAGGTTTGGACAAAGTTCAGAGCTTAGTCATAAGTTCGGAGAGAGTTCGGCCGGCAGAATTTTAATTCATTCGAACGATGTCGGAATTTCACGCGTTTGCTGTAATGCAAAGTGCCATGCAAACCATGCTGAATTTTGATAATGAAATTGGAACAAGTCAGAAAGTTCCCAAATTATTGAAGCTGGAAGATTATCAAAATTGGAAGAAACGATTTTCTGCTTATGTTAGCACAAATGACATTGATTTATGGATTCCAATTCGAAAGTTGTATGAACGACCAATGGAAGATGGAGATCTTAAAGAAATTCAAGATTTCGATGCTGCTGAAATAAAAAGTTATGAGCTTGAAAAGAAAGTTTATGGTTATCTTACTATGGCTTTACCTACTGAATCGCTTCATCAATTTAGCACTTGCAAGAAATCTAAGCAATTATGGGATGCTTTATCCGCAAGATGTGAAGGAAATGCTGATTATAAGAAGAGTCGAAAGAAAGTATTGAACAAAGAATTTGATAATTTTCAGAATTATGATAATGAAAACATTACTGCTCTAGTTTCAAGATTTTCACATTTGATTAGTGAATTGAAGGTTGTTGGAATTGAAAAATGTGATGCGGATTTAAAGGAAAAGATCATGGAAGCGTTACCTGAAAAGTGGGAAAATTATGTTTTGTTACTCACTCATGACAAGGATTATTCTACAATGACGTTTCACGCGCTTACTAGAAAACTTCATGCTCGGGAAATGGAAATGTTGAACTCCAAGAAATCAACTGCTACTTTGCAACATCCTGAGTTGTATCATGGTGAGAATACAACCAGCATGAATGCTAAAGCTAAACCAAATCTCAATTCTGCACCAAGTACAGCTTTCTTGACTGGAATTTCTGATAATTCTGATAATACGTCTTCACGAGGTTGTAACTTTACAATTCCAAATTTTTCAAATCTGAATGCTTTTTCTGCTAACTCTACAAATGATTGTGCAAACATGATTTCTGCTTTAACTTCATCATCATTTGGGTTGATTATCAAAGATGTTGCTGATGCCAAGATTACAAGGGATGATCTTAACGAACTTGATGATGATCAATTGAATGAATTAGATTTAGCTTGGCAATATGCTATGCTAGGTCAACGATCGAAACGGTATTTCAAAATACACAACATGGGTTCAGCTGATTTCAATGGAAAATTGGGATTTGATAAGTCTAAATTGAAGTGTTATAAATGTCAACAGTTTGGACATTTTGCCAAGGAATGTCATCAGGCACATGCAAATAAGTCTGGTGTTCCTCTATCACCAAAGCCTGGTTTTACTCAACCATCTACTAGTAACACAAGCAAGACAACAGCTTTGATGGCTCAAAATGATGGTGTGTATGATTGGGGTCAACAGTTTGGATATGATTCATCTGCTTTGATAGTTACTCATGATCAACAAGAAGATTTTTTTTCAGAAACTAGTTCCAATACTAGTTCAAATCCAAGTTCTTATGAATCTGCTGAGAATATGGAGAGCCTGATGAAAGAAAATACTTTGTTATTGTTAAAAATTCACAAGCTTTCTGAGGAATTCAAGGATGTAAAGGTGGAGTTAGAAGTGTCTAAAACCAATGTGAAGGATTTGGATGTGACGAATGAGTGTTTGCTTCAAGAAATCAAATTGCTGAATGAAGTTTTAGAAATTTCTAAGCAAGATAAAAGGGATGTTGATATTGCCAAGGCAAAGGTATGTGAAGAAAAGGATGAGTTGGTTAAAGAGGTCAAGAAATGGAAAGATGAAGCAGAAGATACGGCTAATGATTTTCAGAATTTGTTTGATAAATCAAAGGTCAAACTTGATTTGCTTACAAAGAATGTTGAAGAATCAAATGCTAAGATTGAAGCATATCAAGTTGACATGGGGAAATTGTTAGATGAGAAGCGGGAGTTAGTTCGTGTTAATAAAGTTCAAGCTGCAAATTTAGAGATTCAAAAGCGAAACGAGGATAAATTGAAAAAAGAGTTACATGAAGGACTTGATAATCTCCGCCTACAAAATTTGAAACTCATAAAGTTGCAAAGCGATTGATTGCTAAAAAAAAAGAATTTGCTGAGGCTCAACAGAAAATTTCTGATCTAAAAATTCAAGTTGTTGATGCTAACCGATTACTCAATAATGTGTCAAATTCTCAAGTCTTCACAAGCTTCTTAGTTAATGATACGAATTTTGAGAAAATGTTTGATAAGACTGCATCACCCCCTGCTCATAGCAAAGAAGCTGTCAAAGAAGTGAAGGAACAAGTTGATGAATTTGATTATTCAAAGGTTTCGTCATCTACTACTGAGGATGAGAAAGTTGTGCCGAAGAAGAAGAACAGGAAAAATAAGAAAAAGAAGGAAAAGAAATCTGAGGTTTCTCCTGCACCAAAATTTGTATCTAGTTCATCTTCTGCTGATAATGAGAAGTCGGCTACTTCTGCAAGATAGTGTTTTTGAAAATCTACTTGAAGAGGCAAAGACTAGGTCTTTCAACTAGAGACTGAAGGATTATAATTTGGATGCAGTGTCTGATGCTGATAGGCAGAGGTTAATTTCCATTGCCTCTCAATTGCCTACCAAGCTGATAAAGAATGATGAGAATTACCTACTGCTGAAAAAGGTAAAAAGGGCACTTGTGGTTAGAAATTTGTAGAAAGAGGAAGAGGTAGCTCAGATGCAAGTTAGGGGACTTTGCAGCTTGATAGATGCAATCTTTTATGAGCTGAAAGGAGAATTTGTTGTTGTCAATCCTAACTTCGTGATGCCTTCACCTTCAGAGTTGATCTCAGGTACAAAAACTGCTAATGTTAAACCTAAATTTACTATTATTGCAGATGTACCACCTCCACCTTCCTTTACTTGCAACCCAAAACCAATGCCTACAAAAGTTCCGTCTATCTTACAGTCACTTGCCATCACACCATACAAACCTCCCTCCATCTCCAAGAAAGTTGCCACTAAACTTGCCAATCCCAAGTACAGAACATACAACTTTACAGCCATTATTCCCCTTAGGAAAAAGCCTCCACCTACCATGGATTTCTCTGACATCTTCCCTCCTACTCCACCTTCAATCCCAACTCCAGAAGCCAGTAAGCCACCATCACAAACCTCCCTACCTCCACTCACCATCAAAGAACCTTCTACCACCACCACCAAACCTACTCAAGATCAACCTGATCCCTCTTGTCAATCCTCAAAGGGAAAAGCTCCAAAAGTAACAGAATCAACTGATGATTCCAATGAGGAAAAAAAATTGAGAAAGAGAAGACTGTTGCATCAGAAAAGAAAAAGAGAGCAAAGGCCAAGTAAAAGAGGCCCACCCAGGCAAAACAAAATTGTTGGGTGGACAGTTAATGAAGACACTTTTGACTTCAAATTCCAGTGCCTAAGTGGGATCACCATAGTAGTGAATACTCATATTGCCACCAGAATGCTTGACATCTTCCAACTATCGGATATCTATGCTAAACTGCAAGGGATAATGAGTTTGTCCAGAGCTGAGCTCCTGCTAAGAATGAGCATAGAACCAAAAGTGCTCAAGCATGGACTGTTCTCTGAAACTCAGGTTGATGAAGACATTGAAAAAAACACAACCAGTCCGATAAAATTTGTGATTTGGGAAGAAGAAGAAAAACTCTTCTATGTACACAGGGCAGATAGCAGCTTCACAACCCATAAAGCAATTAATGTTCAAGATCAGTGGAATGAACAAGATTGGGAAGCTCTGCAACATGTTAAAGTCACCATGACCAGCATGAGTGAACTCTCAAAAGATGTGAATGCAGGGGTTAAGGTCTTTGAAAAGTAGGTCAAGGAGAAGAATATTTTTGGGTACAAGTCAATTTTTGAAGATAAACATTGGAATTTGACAGCATCAGCTTAGGGGGAGATTGTAAGGAATATTGCGCTTGGATGATTTCCGGCTGAATGCCAATTTTGTATAGTTCCGGCTGAAGTTGAAGTTGAAGCGGAATTCTCACTTCAAGCGGAACTGGCAGTTCAAGCGGAAAGAAGCAGTTTTGTCTACTAGCGAATATTCCGGGTGAACTCTATTATCCACTAGATAATGAGTTCAACCGGACTTTTCCTGAGATGTCTTTTCAACAAGTCCAATCCTGCAAAAGCTTCTCGTATGCTTCTATATCTGATTCAAGCCGCTCTCCTAAAGTAGTATGGTGCTGCAAACACGCAAGATATTCCAAGTGCCGATGTTTATTCTTTTGGTAGTTTGTATTTGATTTTTCTGTTTACGGTCTAGATTAGATCGCATGAGATCAATGGCTGTCATTGATCTCATTAGCACTATATATAGCATTAGTTAGCTCATAGTTACACACATGCACGAGTACACAGTTCTTGAACAACTTGTAATAGTGTAGCTTTGAGTTAATGCAAATAGTGCCGAGTATTTGATACTTTGTTGTTACTATAATTCTGCAAATCAAGCTTTTACATTATACGCAAGAACTCAATATTGATTAAGTAAAGTGAAATATAACTTTAATTCCGCAGGGTTATATTTGCAAGTAAAGGGCTTTGTTTAAGTTTAACTCTAACTTATAACGATCCTACACAATTCAATGCAAATATTAAACCTTACAATGCGATAATGGTACTGAGTTTAATAACAAACCGTTTCATAATTTTTGTGACGAACACGGCATGCTCTTTCGTTTCTCCTGTCAACACACCTCCCCTCAAAACGGAAAATCCGAAAGGAAAATTCAATTCATAAATAATATTCTCCGGACCCTTCTCACCACCGCTTCCCTTCCTACCACCTTTTGGCACCACTCGCTTCAAATGGCGACCTACCTAATCAACATCCTCCCTACCAAAACCAAACACTCCCTCACCCCGACCTATCTTCTCTATGGAAAACACCCTTCCTACTCTCACCTACGCACATTTGGTTGTTTATGTTACCCACTATTTTCGTCTACCACCATTCATAAACTTCAACCCCGTTCCTCCGCTTGTGTGTTTCTCGGTTACTCCTCTAACCATAGGGGGTATAAATGTCTCGAGATATCCACTAGGATACTTCTCATCTCCCGACATGTCGTCGTTGACGAACAAGTCTTTCCTTGCAAAACCTCCCACCCAGATCCTCTGCCTATTCTTTTCTTGAGAACGGGTTGAGTCCCTCGATCTAGCCTTCCTTCACCTCACCCTCTACAACCACCACCCCACCTAATGCCTTTGGCCCAACGTCCACTAGCCCACCCCATTCCCCACTTACGGCCCACTCTCCCCCCTCGCCTACTAGCCCACCCCATTCCCCAAATACGACCCAATCTCCTCCCCATAACACCTCGCCGGCTGCCACAACCCCATCGCCCACTCCTCCCACCCTACCGCCACCACTTCCAACCCGCACCATGACCACACGTGGCATGGTTCGAACTTCTAAACCTAAGAAAATCTTTAACCTAAACAACTCCGCCATCACACCTATACCCAAAAACGTCAACAAAGCCTTATCCACACCCGTGTGGAACCGTGCGATGACTGGTGATTTTAATGCCCTTATCGATAATAATACTTCGGAACTGGTACCTCATCGTTCGGATATGAACTTAATTCGGTGCATGTGGATTTTTAAACATAAATATAAATGTGATAGCACTCTCGAGCACTATAAAGCGCGCTTAGTTTGCGATGGCAGATCACAACAGGTGGGGATCGATTGTCACGAGACATTCAGTCCTGTGGTAAAACCGGCTACCATCCGGATTGTCTTGAGCTTAGCGCTTGCCAGTGGTTGGGGAATAAATCAGCTAGATGTCAAGAATGCTTTCTTGCACGGAAACTTACAGGAGACAGTGTATATGCACCAACCAGCAGGTTTCCGAGACTCTTCTTGCCCAACACACGTTTATCGTCTCCGGAAATCTTTATATGGGCTCAAGTAAGCCCCTAGAGCGTGGTACTAGTGCTTCATAGATTTTGTATCCACCTAGGGGTTTCACCATAGTTCCTCTAATCATTCGCTGTTTATTTACAGACATGGCAGGGACGTCGCATACCTACTCTTGTATGTTGACGATATTATTTTTACCGCTTCATCTTCTACCTTTCATCAGCAAATCATGTCCAGACTCTTCTCTGAATTTGCTATGAAGTACTTGGGCCCCTTATCCTACTTTCTAGGGATTTTTGTGCGCCATGATTCTCATGGATTATTCTTGTCTCAGCAGTCCTATGCCATTGATATTCTGGCTCGGGCAAATATGACAAACTGTAATCCAGTCTAGACTCCCGTTGACATAAACGGGAAACTTAGTGCTACGGCATGTGACTTGATTGAAGACCCTACCACTTACAGGAGCTAAGCTGGTGTACTCCAGTATCTAACGTTCACCCATCCAGACATATCTTATGTCGTTCAGTAGGTATGCATGCATATGCATGCCCCGAGGTCCCCTCTTATCTTCTAGCATTGAAGCAGATCCTTCGTTACATTAAAGGTACGTTGGCGTTGGGGTTATACATGACAGGATCCACTTCTTCTTCCCTGGTTGCCTACACGGACACCGACTAGGCCGGTTGTCCGGATACTAGGAGATCTACCTCGGGGTATTATGTTTATTATGGGGACAATCTCATCTCCTGGTCGTCGAAACGCCAGACTGTTGTTTCTCGCTCCAGTGCCAAGGCCGACTATCAGGGGTGGCTCATGTAGTCGCAGAAATTTCCTAGTTACGAAACTTACTTCTCGAACTCGGCTCACCCCCTCCCCCCCAGGCGCACATCACTAGTTTATTGCGATAATGTGAGCGCCATCTACATGACCGGGAATCCCATTCAACATCAGCGGACAAAGCAAATAGAGATTGATATTCATTTTGTTCACGTCCAGGTCCGCCAGGGACACATTCGAGTTTTGCATGTTCCCTCTCGCTACCAGTTTGCGGATATTTTCACCAAAGGCTTGCCACGTACTCTTTTTCTTGATTTTCGGGACAGTCTAAGCATTCGTCAACCTCCTCCTTAGACTGAGGAGGTATATTAGACTAGATTATCATTATTGTATATTTATAAAGTATAGGGATGTAATACGTAAACTCTATAATTATATATACGTGTGGAATAGAATGGAGAGGCAAGCTTTGCAATTTAACAAAAGCGATCAGCAAGAAGCCAATAGCTGCTATTCAACTTCAATGAAGAACACCGCCAAGATGACAAAGGAACAGAAAATACAGAAAAGAGAACTTGAAGTACAGGAGGACAGGGAGCTTGATGTCAAAGAAGTCCTTCTAGACCATGGGAATCCTGAAATCAAGTTGCTTGTCAGGACAGGCATCCCAGTGGATGCTGAACAAGAACTGTATGGATCGTTTCCAGATTATAGAATGATAGAGACGGAAGTTTGTCATTAATCGATGTCGAATGATTACAAGAACCGAATGGAGTATACATCGATTTGAGCTCTGGAGGAGGTTTGGACAGAACCTCCTCTCTCACTAAGACCACACAGAGAAATGAACAAACTTAGATATGATCAACATACTAACACCTATTTATAGGTTGGATGGTCAGCGTACCACATAGGCTCCGTACCAACTGGTACGGGCGGACCACCCAGCGTACCATCTGGTACGCTGGTTAGTATGTTGACCCTCTCACATACAATAAACCCTATACATTCAATCTATTCTATTTGTACAGTAACGGCCACACACAGAAACTTGTCCTAACAGATTCAGCTTCTGGAAGCCAGAACCTCTACTATTGCTTGGAAGCATGAGGATATGACATGTATCCTCAAACATGTTATTACTTCTAAACTTGGTTTGGATCATTCTTTCAGGCCCATACAAAAGAAGAGGAGAAAGTTTGCTCCCGAGAAGAATGTTATCATCCAGGAAGAAGTTGGCAAGCTTCTCAAAACTAAGATGATTAGATAAGTCATATATCCCAAGTGGCTAGCAAACGTGGTGGTGGTCCGGAAGAAGAATAGAAAATGGAGAGTTTGTGTTGACTACACGGACTTGAATAAGGCATGTCCTAAGGATCCTTTTCCACTTCCCCATATTGATGCAATGGTGGATGCCATAGCTGGTCACGAGATGCTCACCTTTATGGATGCCTTAGCTGGTCACGAGATGCTCACCTTTATGGATGCCTTAGCAGGATTCCAACAAATCTAGATGGAACCATGTGACCAGGAGCATACAACATTTATGACTTCGACATGTATCTATTGTTATACTGCTATGCCGTTTGGTTTAAGAAATGCAGGTGCCACCTATCAGAGGCTCGTTAATATGAAGTTTAAAGAGCAACTGGGGGACACAATAGAGGTCTACATCGATGACATGGTGGTGAAATCCAAAAAAAAGCAGAAGATCATGTCAGGGATCTCCAAACTGCCTTTAACGTCCTTGATCAATATAACGTGAAGTTCTATCACTCCAAGTGCCACTTTGGAGTGCGGGCCGGAAAATTTTTAGGCTACATGGTTACTGAAAGAGGCATTGAAGCAAGCCTCGAGCAGATCAAAGCTATCTTGAGTTTGAAGTCCCCATCAAATGTAAGGGAGGTACAAAGGTTGACAGGAAGAATCGCAACACTTAACAGGTTCATCTCAAGACCCTCAGAAAAAAGCAAGGATTTCTACGATATCCTGAAGAAAAACAAGAGGTTTGAATGGACTGAGAGGCACGAAGAAGCCCTGAGATGCTTAAAATATTAAATGTCAGCAGCCCTATTGCTAATGAAACAAGAAGACGAGGAGCCGCTGTATTTGTACCTTGTTGTATCCGGAAGCTCAGTCTGTGCAGTCTTAGTAAAAGACCACCAAGGTCAGCAGCATCCGGGATATTATGTAAGTAAAACTCTACTAGATGCAGAATCCAGGTATTCCCACTTTGAAAAATTAATTCTATCTCTCATAATGGCTTCCACTAAACTTAGACACTATTTTGAAACTCATATTATAATTGTGAAATCTAACTATCCTATTAAGGCAGTTCTCAGGAAGCCAGAAATGTCAGGTAGGATGGCTAAGTGCCAGTAAAGTTGAGTGCCTATGACATCAAGTATGATCCGAGGAAAGCAAGAAAATCTCAATCCTTGGCTGACTTTGTGGCTTATTTTAGTAGTGACATAGAACACGAAGTTGACAAACAAGTCCAGCAGCTTGAGAAGCTCGAAGAAGATTGGATTCTTCACACTGATGGCTCCTCAAATGTTAGAGGAACAGGGATGGGCATCATGCTAAAATCGCCAAAGGGGAACATAATTCAACTATCCATATCTTGTGAATTCCAGGCTACCAACAACGAAGCTGAGTATGAAGCTTTGATTACTGGGTTGCAATTGGCTAAAGATATGGGCATCCGGTGTATTCAAGTATTTGTTTATTCCCTTCTATTGACTAACCAATTTAATGGCTCTTATGTAGTGAGAGGAAAGAATCTAATCAAATACCTTGACATTGTTATAAAATTATCTTTTCTTTTCAAAATTTTTAACATTACACAAGTTCCAAGAGAAGATAATTTAGAAGCCGATGCTTTAACAAATCTGGCTTCATCATTCAGGATCCCTGAAGACATCAAGATTTCCTTTAACACACATCATGATGCCGACAATAGCTCAACAGGAAGGTCACTTGATTGATGAATGTGAAGAAGCAGATGTTGGGAATCCCAAGGTTATTCAGGAATTCTGGACTTATCCGATTATATAATATCTTAAAGACAGGGAGATTCCTAAGGGTGAAAATCCTAGGGCTTTTTGTACCAAGGTAATACTTACTTTATCCTAGATAACATATTATATAGGAAGTCTCTTGCAGGTTTCTACTTGAGGTGCCTAGAGAAATCAGAAGCTCTTGAGGTGCTTGAAGATACTCACAGCGGAGACTGTGGAAAACACACTGGGGGCAGAGCACTCTTCTCCAATGTTCTCAGATTTGGTTACTATTGGCCTACAATAAAGAAGGATGCCATGAGCTTCTCACAAAATGTGATGCCTGCAAAAGGCACGGAAATATTCTGCATCAACCAACTGAGCATCAGCACCCTATATATCCCCATGGCCATTCATGAAGTGGGGCATGGATATCGTGGGGTAAGCTGCCTAAGGCTCCTGGAGGGAAAGTATTTATGCTTCCAATGATAGACTATTTCTCCAAGTGGATTGAAGCAGAAGCCTATGTACAAGTGAGAGAGAAAGAGGTGATATCCTTCATCAAGAGACACATCCTTACCAGATTTGGGATTCCGGCAGAAATCGTATGTGACAACGGCTCTCAGTTTATTCGGCAAGAGAACAACAAATTTTTGTGCAAGCTGGGGAATAAAAATGATTACTTTAATACCTGTCCACCCTTGAGCTATTGGACAGGCAGAATCCAGCAATAAGATCAGCATCAACAACCTTAAGAAGAAGTTGGGCTCCAAGAAAGGCAAGTGGGCTGAAGAGCTGTCGTTCGTCCTTTGGGCAGATAGGACAACACCTTAGAATGCAATGGGCCAAACTCCATTTTCCTTGTATTTGGAGCTGAGGCTGTGATTCCCACGGAAATGGTGTTACCTACAACCAGGATCAACTCCTAGGGTTCGAAAACCAATAGTCAGAGTCTGCTTCAGGATCTCGAAACAGTTGAGGAGCTCAGAGATATGGCCAGAATCCGGATGGCGTCTTATCAACAAAGGGTGGAAAAGTTTTACAAAGGAATACCAGGTTAAGAAGATTTCAAGTGGGAGACTTAGTGTTGAGAAAGGTGTTGAGGGTGTATTTTCAGGATGCTCGCAAGAAGCTCAGATAGTTCAGGAACCCTACTACAATCTAGGAATCTCACTTGTCCATGTATCCTAATTTACTTCATTCGACTAACCCTTATAATTGCCACGTATTTATTTGACCCAAGTACCGTTGAGTCATCAACTACGTCCGAGATACATGCTCCAGCTAGTGAAGATCGTGGACCAAGTGGATGAATAAAGTTCTAACGGTCACGTTAGTTGGACGATAGGATCTCGGGAATCCCGGAATGTTAGTTATACATGTATTCGCTATATAATCGAGGACTCTATTGATTTAGGAACACACACAACACTACTACACTTTAGCTCTGATAGCATACAACCGTTGTAACACTTAACATCGATCGATCAATCCTCCAAAACACTTGTAATTTGCAGTTTCTTATCAATAAAATAGTGAGGAAGCAGGCTCTTCAGGCCGGTTCCCGAGGTTTTTTGCTAGGATTCTTAGAGGCGATTCGAAGGATCCTAGATTTTTCCCTCGTTACATTCTTGTGTTCACTTCTACATTTCAAGTATCTATACATCCTAATCGAAAAGCACACTACCTCACATTCTAAGTTTGGAATACGAAATCACTTTGTTGATTTTTGACCAAACCAGTTTGGCGCCCACCGTTAGGCAAGTGGTGCTTCATCCTACAAAAATTCTATACTTTATTCAATTCATTTGATCTCCACTCCAAAATGTCGAACAGATAAAATATGTTCCGGCCTCTGTATCATCCTCCATTCCTCCTCTTCCTTCAGCTCCAGAAAGCCAAAAGAAGACTAGAGATCTTCAGAAGAAAGTGGATGAACAGCTGAGAAAAACTTATTATCCTGTGTTCACGAGATCCCAGGTTCAATCTGTAAATCATGTTATCACTAACAACGATTTTTTTACTTTGATCAAGCAGGTGAAGAATCAGATGGATCAGCAAGAAAAGACCAATCAAACGGTGATGAAGGAGATCGAGGAGCTTAAGAAGTCTAAGAAACCCGTGGAGGAACAAAGTCCCCTATTTCCTAGGCATCTTGACTTTAACGCCTCAGGATCCTCAGATGCGCTTGGCTATAGTTATAAATCAGCACCGAGTTTCACTATAGCCCCGACAACAACTTCTCTGGCTGCTGGGCATGCAAGGAGTACTATCGGATTCTCAGGATCCGTTTCACCAGAATCTTTACAAGCACCCTCCAAAGATCCCTGCACTCCGCTATCTTTGGGATCCTTGGCTGCACCATCTCAAGGATATCCATTTTCTGTGGGAAACCCAGGCCAGAACTCCCAGGGATATCATCACTCTAACCTTTCTATTTCTACGGGAACCTTTAGGGCTGGCTCCTCAGAAAAACATGATGTTGATTTTATCCCAATGCAGACAGCAACTACTATGGAACCAAGCATCCCAACAAACTATGGATATGATCCCAGGATTCCAGTCTAGAATCCTGGCCCAGGTAATGTGTCCAACTCAATTCCTGTAGTTTCTAACCAAGGTGCTCCTTATGATGCAGGTATTCATCCAAGTATCGCTAGGGAGCTCCAGAAGATGAAAGAGATGATATCGAGTGTTCCAGGAATCCTGAAGCCTGTTCCTTAGGATCCTTTGGAAATTTCACAAGATCTCCAGATTCACTTGGCCGATTTCTCAAGTGGAAATCCCGAAGCGTTTCCAAACTCCAAGCATGAAGCTTTACGATGGAACCACGGATTCTGAAGAACATGTAGCACATTACAGGGAGCACATGGAAATCAATCCCATTCCAATAGAAATCAAGGAAGCATGTCTATGCAAAGTCTTTGCTTCAACCTTAACAGGACCAACCATGAAATGGCTACTAAGCATTCCTCCTAACACTATTACATCGTTTTCTCATTTAGTTAACATGTTTAACAATCAATTTTTTTGCAGTTGAACCTTTGAGAAGCTCACAGGCGAATTATATCGAGTAGTCCAGAAGCCCAATGAGCCTCTCAGAGAATACATCACTAGATTTGGACGAGAATCCCTCAAGATCCTCATCTGGATATGGCAGCAGCCGTTGAAACCTTTAAAATAGGGCTCTCTATAGACTCGCGTCTTTATGATGACATTGTCATGACTCCTTGCAGGAACCTTGATGAAGTTCGTAGTAGGGCATTGAGATTTATCCGTTTGGAAGATGAGACAAAGATACACCAAAGGTTGGGTATTACTAAGTATGATCCCAACAGTAAGAAAACGGAATCCCCCGGGAAGCCGTATAGATTCCGTCCATATTCCAAACCAGATAATCAAAAAATCAATGTTGTGGACCAAGATGATGACGAGGAGGAGTATCCTAAGGTATCTGAGTATTATTTTTCTGTTGATATTGGTGGCCTAATGTGTGCAATGCAGGATCTCGGTGAAAAAGCAAGATGGCCTAGAAATTATGATAAGCAGGGATCCTGGAAGTACAAAACCAAGTGGTGCGCCTTCCATGAAGATTTTGGCCACCTAACAGATGAATGCATAGCAATTCGGAAGGAAATCAGTTACCTGCTCAGTAAGGGGCATCTCAAAGAATTGATTGGCCGAAAGAAAGTCAAGACTCAGGAAGCCGACAAGGTTCCTCATAGAGCAGCTTCTCCGCCTCAGGATGCTCAAATAATCAACTTCATATCAGGAGGCTCAGACATCTGTGGCACTTCCTATTCCTCGGCCAAGAAACATGCTAAGGAATCAAAATCTGAACAGGGTGACATACCTGTCCGGACATCCACCCTGACTCAAGACAAACTCATATCCTTTTATGAGAGTGACCGTTCTCATGTCAAGGATCCCCATCATGATAGTCTTGTGGTTACTTTATATATTTCTAAGCATTTTGTTCGCAGGATCCTGATTGATAACTGAAGCTCAGTAAACAAAATTCGTCTTGATGTGCTCAAAAAGATAGGGATCCCAGAAACTAAAATAGTTGCAAAATCCTCAGTCCTGGTTGGCTTTAGTGGTGAAACTAAAAGCACCATTGGAGATATCAGGTTACCAGTATACATAGAGGGGGTAAACTCTATGCAAAAATTTTATGTTATAGATTCTCTCTCTTGTTGCAATATAATTCTTGGAAGGCCTTGGAACACGAGATGAAAGCAGTCCCTTCAACTTATCATCAATGCATCAAACTTCCCACACCTTGGGGAGTTGTAAAGATTGAAAGCGACCACCAAGAAGCCAAGAATTGCTACTCAACTTCAATGAAGAACACCACCAAGATAACAAAGGGATAGCAATTACAGAAAAGAGCACTTGAAGTACAGGAGGACAGGGAGCTTGATGTCAAAAAAGTCCTTCTAGATCCCGAGAATCCTGAAATCAAGCTGCTTCTAGGAACAGGTATCCCAGCGGGTGTTGAACGAGAATTGGTTCAGCTTCTACAAGCCATAACCTCAACCTTTGCCTGGAAGCATGAGGATGTGACAAGTATCCCTAAACATGTTATTACTCATAAACTTGGTTTAGATCATTCTTTTAGGCCCATACAACAAAAGAGGGGATAGTTTGCTCCGGAGAAGAATGTTATCATCTGGGAGGAAGTTGACAAGCTTCTCAAAACCAAGATGATCAGAGAAGTCAAATATCCCAAGTGGCTAGCAAACGTGGTGGTGGTCCAGAAAAAGAATGGAAAGTGGAGAGTTTATGTTGACTACACAGACTTCAATAAAGCATGTCCTAAGGATCCTTTTCCACTTCCCCATATTGATGCAATGGTGGACGCCACGGTTGGTCACGAGATACTCACCTTCATGGACGCCTCAGTAGGATTCCAACAAATCCAAATGGAACCATGTGACCAAGAGCATACATCATATATGACTCCGACAAGTTTCTATTGTTATACTGCTATGCCTTTTGGTTTAAGAAATGATGGTGCCACCTATCAGAGGCTCGTCAATATGATGTTTAAAGAGCAACTGGGGGACACAATGGAAGTCTACATAGACGACATGGTAGTAAAATTCAAGAAGGCAGAAGATCACGTCAGAGACCTCCAAACTGCCTTTGATATTCTTGATCAGTATAACATGAAGCTCAATCCTTCCAAGTAGTACTTTGGAGTGCGAGCCAGAAAGTGTTTAGGATACATGGTTACTGAAAGAGGAATTGAAGCAAGCCCCGAGCAAATCAAAACGATCTTGAATTTGAAGTCCCCATTAAATGTAAAGGAGGTACAAAGATTGACAAGTAGGATCACAGCACTTAAGAGGTTCATCTCAAGATCCTTAGAAATAAGCAAGGATTTCTATGATATCCTGAGGAAAAACAAGAAGTTCGAGTGTACTGAGAAACACAAAGAAGCCTTGAGATGCCTAAAAGACTACCTATCGGCAGCTCCGCTGCTAATGAAACCAGAAGATGGGGAGCCACTATATTTATATCTATCTATTTCCGGAACCTCAGTTAGTGTAGTCCTGGTAAAAGACCATCAAGGTGAGCAGCATCCGACATATTACATAAGTAAAACTCTGCTAGATGCAGAGTCCATGTATTCTCACCTTGAAAAATTAATCCTAGCTCTTATAATGGCTTCCACTAAACTTAGACATTATTTTGAAACTCATATTATAATTGTAAAATCTAACTATCCTATTAAGGCAGTTCTCAGGAAGCCAGAGATGTCAAGCAGGATGGCTAAGTGGGCAGTCAAGCTGAGTGCTTATGACATTAAGTATGAGCCGAGGACAATAATCAAATCTCAAGCCTTGGCTGACTTTGTGGCTAATTTCAGCAGTGACATAGAACCAGAAGTTGACAAGGAAGTCCAGCAGCTTGAGAAGCTCGAAGAAGACTGGATCCTTTACACTGATGGATCCTCAAATGTTTAGAGGAACAGGGTTGGGCATCCTGCTAAAATCACCACAGGGGGACATAATACCACTATCCATATCTTGTGAATTCTAGGCTACCAACAACGAAGCTGAGTATGAAGCTTTGATTGCTGGGTTGCAATTGGCTAGAGATATGGGCATCCAGTGTATTCAAGTATTTGTTGATTACCTTCTATTGACTAACCAATTTAATGGCTCTTATGCAGTGAGTGGGGAGAATCTAACTAAATACCTTGATAATGTTAAAAAAGTATTGTTGCTCTTCGAAAATTTTAACATTTCACATGTTCTAAGAGAAGACAATTCAAAAGCCGATGCTTCAGCAAACTTGGCTTCATCGCTCAGGACCCCTGAAGATATCTAGATTTCCTTTAATACAGATCATGACGCTAGCAATACCTCAACAGGAAGCTCACATGATCGATGACGGTGAAGAAGCAGATGTTGGGAATCCCAAGGATATTCAGGAATCCTAGACTTATCCATTTATCAAATATCTTAAAGACGGGGAGATTCCTAAGGTAAGAATCCTAGAGCTTATTTTATAGAAAATATCTTACATGTGTCTACTTGAGGTGCTTAGAGAAATCAGAAGCCCTTGAGATGCTTGAAGAAAGATACCATGAGCTTCTCACAAATGTGTGATGCCTACCAAAGGCATGGCAGTATTCTGCATCAATCAGCTGAGCATCTGCATCTTATTGTATCCTCGTGGCCATTCATGAAGTGGCGCATGGATATTGTGGGTAAGCTGTCCAAGGCTCCTGGAGGGAAAGTATTTATGATTGCAATGACAGACTATTTCTCCAAGTGGATTGAACCAAAAGCTTATGTGCAAGTGAGAGAGAAAGAGGCGATATCCTTCATCAAGAGAAACATCCTTACCAGATTTGGGATTCCGGCATAATTCATATGTGATAACGGCTCTCTATTCATCGGCAAAAGAACAACAAATTTTTGTGCCAGCTGGGGCATAAAAATGATTACTTCAACACTTGTCCACCCTCAAGCTAATGGGAAGGCAGAATCCAGCAATAAGATCATCATCAACAACCTTAAGAAGAAGTTGGGCTCCAAGAAAGGCAAGTGGGCTGAAGAGCTACCGTTTGTTCATTGGGCAGATAGGACAACACCCCAAGAATGCAACAGGCCAAACTCCATTCTCATTAGTGTTTGGAGCTGAGGCTGCGATCCCCATAGAAATGGTGTTGCCTATAGCCAAGATCAACTGTCGGGATCCTAAAACTAACAGCCAGACCCGCTTCAGGATCTCGAAACAGTTGAGGAGCTCAGAGATATGGCCAGAATCCGAATGGCATCCTATCAATAACGGGTGGCAAAGTTTTTATAACAGGATTACCAGGTTAAGAAGATTTCAAGTGGGAGACTTGGTGTTGAGAAAGGCATTTCAAAACACTACCAATCCAGCCAATGGGAAATTGGCACCCAAACGGGAAGGCCCGTACTTGATAGATTCTGAGGAAAGAAAAGGGGCATACCGTTTGGTGAACATGGAAGGAGAACCCCTACCAAGAGCGTGGAATGCCATCCATCTCAAAGCTTACTTTATGTGAGAATTCCTTTGGAATCCCAAGGATCCTCACTATCCAAATACTACAAGGTATGTATACTAATCCTATTTCAGTATTATTCTTATTATTCCTATCACATGATACTGACTTAAGCATCGGAGTGGTGTTAGCTAAGCTAACACCCACCCCTCACCAAGCATTGAGTGTTATGCAGATTTTGAGAATCCTAAGTATTTTGGGTTTATCCCCAATTAGAGGCTGATCACCTCTCTTCCGATTAAGGTATCCTGCATACCTCCTAAGGTTTGAGAGATATGACCTCTCCTAAGTTTGGGTAATCGCCAGTAGTGCACGACCCTCACCAGGAGTGCACGTTGTACAACAGTATGCTCAAGATGGCCAGACCAGTCCATCTCATGGGTGGCTGACAATCTTGTCATTGTAGGCTGCTGGGCGGATTCTCAAGGTTATTAACACAAGCGTGTTAACTAAGGCTATGGAATTTTCATGTCACTTACATACGGGTATATCCCTAGTTGGCTTAGTCCCAAGTATATAAGGGCTTGTCCCCATTATTGGCTTAGTTCCAAGAAAAAATGGGCTTGTCCCCAGATTTGGCTTAGTCCCAAGAATCCCTGATTTATCCCTAGCATAATTCTAAATTCGTTGTTCTATTTTCAGAAAAACTTCATTTGGCCCTGGCCAGGAATCTTATTAAACTCTTTTCAGATTCCCATGGCATGATATCAAGATAAACTGACAAAGTTGTCTTTCAGGATTCCTACAGAATCCTGAATGAGATAAGAGAAGAAACAACGGTTTGGATTTTGAAGCCGACTAAGATAAAACTTTAAGGACAGGTGACTTATATTTTTATCACATAATTTTGCAACTTTGACCTATTTGGTTATCAAATTTCAAATGATTTCTTAATATGCAAATACTTTTTGAGATTCTTAGCAAAATTTCATTATGTTCTTATAAGCAAAGTCTTAAATCAAAACACAAAGTGTAGAGCCAAAAGGTAGTCATATTATTAAACATATGTAAACGGGTTTTGAGCTCCCCAAGGTTCGTCCTAAAAAACCTCGGGATCCCTCCGCTTGGGAAGCTCAGAGGTCAAAAGTTTGTTTTAGGAATCCTGGTTTCGTCTTGTAAAATAGAAGATCCCTCCACCAGGATCCCTACCATTGTTTTTTGTTGCTTGTTACTTTTTGTAGGGTTATATAACTAATTATCGATTTAAACACGAGTACACAGCGGATTTTATCCTATGAATTAATATAACTAACCAGATAGATAATGTGTACCTTTTAGCTCGGCAAGAGAAGATCCTCTAGGATTTGAAGTAAATCCCTCTACGATCGCACACACGACACACCGATGTAAGTATGCTAGTACTTGATCACGAACTCCTCTTCTTGATGAAGGCTTGGTCGAACCACAAGAAAATTGAATCCCTTGGATTCGTTTTCCTTTGCCGAATTTAGAGGGAGAAAGAGAGCGAATTAGGGTTTGCACTTATCAGGTATAATGCCACCAAGAAACCTTAAACCAAGAGGGTCTATTTATAGGTTTTAGGAACTTGGAAAATAAGCCAGGGTTTGGGATGGGGAGGGCTTCACGAAATCGGCCCTAAAGCCCACTCCGAAAGCCGTTCCTAATTGTAATCCAATACAACTCTCTTTAATTAACAACCAACGCCCTGTTAACAATTAACTGTTAGTTTTAACGACTCCTCGTTAAATATTTGTGATAAATATTAATTAACTGATTAATTAATACAAATACATTAGTGTCGAGACGTGTGACCCCATAGGCTTAAATACTTTCCGGACATACGTTTATTTATACGTGATCATATCCCTACACTTGTCTCTTACAAGAACCAAAAATTGATTCACAAAAACCACCAACCTAACACAAAAACCTAAAAAATAGGCTCAGACCGTTGCATTATCTTCATCGTCCATTGCCTTCCATTCCTTCACCAGCTTCTCCACCTCCTCAGACTTCTTACCCTCGCCAAGCTCCAGAACATAAGCCCTAGTCACCGCCACCGGGGATTCCGGAATCGTCTTCGAGGGGCAGTTGTCGGTCCTATCCTTCCCAGTTCCAGCCAAGTATCTATCACCTCCTCTAGAATACCCTTCCAGCCCACAACATCCCAGCCAGGCACCTTGAAGCCAGCCTCTTCAGCCTCACCCACCATTTGGATTTTACACTCCAGGACGCTCCGGGTAGCCGAAAGTTGGCCCACTTCAGCATCAGTGGCCATCTTGGCTTCCATGGCCTGGCGCTGCTCAGTGAGCTTATGCTCATAGAACAGGGTATTACCCTTGGTGATGTCATCTTGGGCCTAGATCTTTTCCTCAGCCTCGACCAGCTTCTTCTCTATGTCCATGGCCTGGGTGCTCAGCTTCTCGATGCCCTACACAAGGAAATAGGAATCCTGATCAGCAGCTGCAACATATATAAAACTAACATATGTATTTGTTGAGCTTCTTACCAGGTTAACCATGGTATGCATCGAGAGAACATTGTTTCTAACCTCGGAGGGAGCGAGATCTTCGAAAATTTCCAGGTACATGGGGGCTTCAGCAGTCTTTCATTTCTTGGAAGCCGAGGCCTTGGGCCGGCTGACAGGTGGCTTGGAGGTGGCAGGCTGCTCCAACTGCTCCTTCTTGACTTTAAGGAGGTTGTCAAGGTCCTTTAGAGAGAACGAAGAGTTGGACTTTAGGGCTGCTGAAATTGCGTGAGCGTTGGATCGTTTGCTAATCTAGTGATTATGAGATGTAGAAGAGATCAAAATGTAAATAAAAATGAAATTTGTATTATTAAATTTGAGAGAGAATCCACACAGAAAACACACACAGAAGGTGCAGAATGAGACAAGAAGTTCTCTAAACTGAACACAAGACACATATTTATACATGCTAAACCCCGCTGGTCCGAACCTCAGGTTCGGACAAGTTCGGACCTATCCGAACTTTGGGTTCGCCAGGAGTTCGGACCACAGCAAACTAGCTTGTCCTAGTCTTGTATTCGATACTTCACATGATGATCAGAAACCATGTATCAACAAACTCCCCCTCGGCATGTGCAGTATCATCTTCCTTCTAAAACTTATATCTTGTATCTTGAATCAAACTCTTCCTCGAACTTGACAATGAGTTCAATCTTGAATACTTGATATTGCATCTTGTGTAATCTCTTTATCAACAAACTTCAGAAGACATAAAGTTGTGAAGTTCTCTTCCCACTTAGAAACCTGCCAACATAAATAATCTTGGTGCAAAATGTCTCTTCAAGACTCCAAGATATTTTGATTTTGAAAATTGATTTTGTATTACGTGTTGATCAATCGAAAACAAACAAGAAACAAAATATTTTTTGGCTTTAAGAAATTTTATATCAAAACACACCTAAAATCTTTTTGGTATTTTTTGATAAGAAAAGTAAATGCAATACGGAATCAGACACTATTTTTGTCTTTTGTGAGAAAGATCACAACTTGGGATCATATTGGTCATAACATGTTGAACTACATTTCAATTTCAATTATTGAAGCACATAAACCATGCCGATTTCAGATATAATTTGTCCAACTTTAAACTCTGGCATAATCATACTCATAACATCTGGATATGTTAAGGTATTGATTAAGTTTGCATTGACCTGTGTACCCCACACTATGAAACATACTCAGATATGCTTTTGCTTATCACATTTTGTGATTTCATTTGTGATTTTAATCACATAATGATTGTAACCATGATGTAGTCAACTGTGTTCTATGCAAAAAGAAATAAGAACGTTAAATCGTCTACCTTAAGGTCGATCTTTGGATACGCAGATAAGGCCTCGGATTTAACAAAATAAGAAAATAAAACAAGTTGAAATTGTATAACTCAACAACAAACAGGTCGGTACTCCCGTACACGTAGAGAAAGTCCGATGAGTTATACGAAACACCAAAGAAAATAAAGCAGAACGTCAAATGAACAACAATCAGGTCGATCTTTCGATACGCAGAGAAAGTCCGATCGTTTGACAAAATAAAGAAAATCAAACAAGGTTAAATCTTTGCAAAATGAACACATGTATACACAGTGACTTCTCATTTAATTCTTCACATATATTTTTCTTGATATATCATGAGATATGTATCAAGATGTTGTCCACTAGGTCAAGCATCAGATTTAGTGTATATCACATTTGTATACTTTCTGATTTGCCGAGCCTACCTTACACATCGATCAAATGGTCTTATGGCTTTTTCATCTACTTTATCCATGAGTCAGACAATGTCAGCCAATGTACCATCATTTCCCAAACATGTCGGATACAATTTCTCATTTTTCAATGTTTTTGACTTTTTGCATTTTTCTTTTAATGATTTTGGCTTTTTCAAATTTCTCCCCCTAAAAATGACAACTCTATTTATAGATTTTCATTTTTAACATTTGAAAAACAACACACTATTTTTGTATTTTTGCAAAAAAATAAACTCCCCCTCAGAATGAGACGGAGTGAAGAACAAATGAAAAATGGATCAACTAACACGAATACTTTAAGTGTAGCACTTTGAAAACGAAAATTGATTTTGAAATTCAGTTTAAGTTAGCACAGATATTCCACAATCAGCAATTTTCCAATCACTACAAGATCTTCTTCAAATACATGCTGTCACCAATTAAAACATTAGATGCTTTGGGATAGACCCAATTTAACAACATCGGGTCGCCCAGTGTCTTCCACATAGTCTGTGTTGGCCTTGGAAACAACTTTTGGTCTCCAGATCATTGATGATGAAATTTTTGAATCAAAACCTGAAAAACTTTTAACCGGCGTTTGTGGTTTGGTCAAAAAACGACTTACTAGTTGGTTTGTACGTTGGGGACCATGGTTTATCAAAAATTTTACCATTATTATCCACATATTTTGCATTGTTGTGAACGTATGCAGTCGTCGGACAATTGGCCGCCATATGTCCAGATCGACAACATGCATAACAAATCCGTTCACTAAGTTGTGGGATAAATTTTTAAAAATTCTTTGGTTTCCAACTGTGAATCATAGCAGGAGAATCATAGTAACCAAAAACATTATCAGAAGCAAATGAATCAAAGAAATTATCAAAAGAATCATACCTAGGAGATGGACTTCTAGACGATGATGACCCTCCAGAATAATAAGATTGTTGCTTCGGAGGAGATGATTTCTTTGGAACCTTTTCTTTCGGACCTTTTTCTTTCTTCTTTTTTTGTTGGACTTGAACTGGTACTTCCTTGATCTCAAAACCCAAACCTTTGCTTTTGTATCCTGGAACCTTGTTTGAACTTGAAGCAGAACCAGAAGCTTCTCTTCCCTTAGCTTCTCTAGTGAATTTGGCTTTAATGTCTTTCAATTTATTCTTTTGAATCAAAGCTTTTTCTTCTTCTATTGCAAAGGAAGTATTCGAAGTAACCTTTTCACATATTTATTTTCATTTTCCAAAAATGTAGACTTCGAATCAAAATTTTAAATTGCGTGAGCGTTGGATCGTTTGCTAATCTAGTGATTACGAGATGTAGAAGAGATCAAAATGTAAATACAAATGAAATATGTATTATTAAACTTGAGAGAGAATCCACACAGAAAACACACACAGAAGGTGTATTATTAAACTTGACCTATCCGAACTCTGGGTTCGCCAGGAGTTCGGACCACAGCAAACTAGCTTGTCCTAGTCTTGTATTCGATACTTCACATGACGATCAGAAACCATGTATCAACAAACTCCCCCTCGGCATGTGCAGTATCATCTTCCTTCTAAAACTTGTATCTTGTATCTTGAATCAAACTCTTCCTCGAACTTGACGATGAGTTCAATCTTGAATACTTGATATTGCATCTTGTGTAATCTCTTTATCAACAAACTTCAGAAGACTTGAAGTTGTGAAGTTCTCTTCCCACTTAGAAACCTACCAACATAAATAATCTTGGTGCAAAATGTCTCTTCGAGACTCCAAGATATTTTGATTTTGAAAATTGATTTTGTATTACGTGTTGATCAATCGAAAACAAACAAGAAACAAAATATTTTTTGGCTTTAAGAAATTTTATATCAAAACACACCTAAAATCTTTTTGGTATTTTCTGATAAGAAAAGTAAATCCAATACGGAATCAGACACTATTTTTGTCTTTTGTGAGAAAGATCACAACTTGGGATCATATTGGTCATAACATGCTGAACTACATTTCAATTTCAATTATTGAAGCACATAAACCATGCCGATTGCAGATTTAATTTGTCCAACTTTAAAATCTGGCAAAATCATACTCATAACATCTGGATATGTTAAGGTATTGATTAAGTTTGCATTGACCTGTGTACCCCACACTATCAAACATACTCAGATATGCTTTTGCTTATCACATTTTGTGATTTCATTTGTGATTTTAATCACATAATGATTGTAACCATGATGTAGTCAACTGTGTTCCATGCAAAAAGAAATAAGAACGTTAAATCGTCTACCTTAAGGTCGATCTTTCGATACGCAGATAAGGCCTCGGATTTAACAAAATAAGAAAATAAAACAAGTTGAAATTGTATAACTCAACAACAATCAGGTCGGTACTCCCGTACACGCAGAGAAAGTCCGATGAGTTATACGAAACACCGAAGAAAATAAAGCAGAACGTCAAACGAACAACAATCAGGTCGATCTTTCGATACGCAGAGAAAGTCCGATCGTTTGACAAAATAAAGAAAATCAAACAAGGTTAAATCTTTGCAAAATGAACACATGTATACACAGTGACTTCTCATTTAATTCTTCACATATCTTTTTCTTGATATATCATGAGATATGTATCAAGATGTTGTCCACTAGGTAAAGCATCAGATTTAGTGTATATCACATTTGTATACTTTCTGATTTGCTGAGTCTACCTTACACATCGATCAAATGGTCTTATGGCTTTTTCATCTACTTTATCCATGAGTCAGACAATGTCAGCCAATGTACCATCATTTCCCAAACATGTCGGATACAATTTCTCATTTTTCAATGTTTTTGACTTTTTGCATTTTTTTTAATGTTTTTGGCTTTTTCAAATTTCTCCCTCAAAAAATGACAACTCTATTTATTGATTTTCATTTTTAACATTTGAAAAACAACACACTATTTTTGTATTTTTGCAAAAAAAAAAAACAAACTCCCCCTCAGAATGAGATGGAGTGAAGAACAAATGAAAAATGGATCAACCAACACGAATACTTTCAGTTAGCACTTTGAAAACGAAAATTGATTCTGAAATTTAGTTTAAGTTAGCACAGATATTCCACAATCAGCAATTTTCCAATCACTAAAAGATCTTCTTGAAATACCTGCTGTCACCCATTAAAACATTAGATGCTTTGGGATCGACCCGATTTAACAACATCGGGTCACCCGGTGTCTTCTACGTAGTCTGTGTTGGCCTTGGAAACAACTTTTGGTCTCCAGATCATTGATGATGAAACTTTTGAATCAAAACCTGAAAAATTTTCAACCCGCGTTTGTGGTTTGGTCCAAAACGAATTACTGGTTGGTTTGTACGTTGGGGACCATGGTTCATCAAAAATTTTACCATTATTATCCACATATTTTGCATTGTTGTGAACGTATGCAGTCGTCGGACAATTGGCAGCCATATGTCCAAATCGACGACATGCATAACAAATTCGTTCACGAAGTTGTGGGATAAGTTTTGAAAAATTCTTTGGTTTCCAACTGTGATTCAAAGCAGGAGAATCATAGTAACCAAAAACATTATCAGAAGCAAATTAATCAAAAAAATTATCAAAAGAATCAAACCTAGGAGATGGACTTCTGGACGAAGATGACCCTCCAGAATAATAAGATTGTTGTTTCGGAGGAGATGATTTCTTTGGAACCTTTTCTTTCGGACCTTTTTCTTTCTTCTTTTGTTGTTGGACTTGAACCGGTACTTCCTTGATCTCAAAACCCAAACCTTTGTTTTTGTATCCTGGAACCTTATTTGAACTTGAAGCAGAACCAGAAGCTTCTCTTCCCTTAGCTTCTCTAGTGAATTTGGCTTTAATGTCTTTCAATTTATTCTTTTGAATCAAAGCTTTTTCTTCTTCTATTGCAAAGGAAGTATTCGAAGCAACCTTTTCACATATTTATTTTCATTTTCCAAAAATGTAGACTTCGAATCAAATTTTGGAGCTTCACCCAACGGCTTCGACTTTTTCTTCGATTTGGTTTTTTTCTTCTTTGGTAGAGTGGCAAACTTGGAGTAATCATGCAATTCTGTCTTTGGATCCAGAGGAGCAGGTGAAAATTCAGATAAATCCACTGGGTGAGGGACCTTGTGAATATCATCCTTCTTGGAAATATCATTGCTTCGATCCTGTTTGTATAAGAAATTCAGAAATGTAGGCGAGAGATTGCAATTCTTCACTTGCCTTTCTAATTCCAAAATCTCCAACTTTAATTCTGAAATCTTATGCTGAGCTTCAAACAAATCTTTCTGTGACTTAATGAACTTTTCATTCAAATCATTATATTCATAATGTTGTCACTTTCTGATCTCACATTCAGCTAAAACTTCTTCCGTTACAGTTTCCCACTTCTTCTTAAGGATCCTAACATCCTTTGTTAGAACTTCATTCTTATCTCGAAGAAGCACATTCGCATCGCGAAGTGTAGAAAGTTCTTCCTGAAGACCTAAAACTCTATCAACAGCTTCAATAGCAATGGCATTTGCTTTCTCATACTTCTGCTGAACAGGGTAGCTTTTCTGAAATAAATTCTCAAAGTCTTGAGCTACATCTAGAGCTTCAGCTTTAAGTTTTTCACATTCTTCACTCAAAACTTTCTTCTCTTTCAACAAATCAGCATTAATCTTAGCAAGTTTAACACACTTTGGACATATGAAGGCATTTTCATTCTGAACTTTTTCACTATCACTATCATCTTCTTTATCATATATCACACATGAACCTGTTTCAGAATCAGAATGCAGTATCACAACTCTTTTTGTCTGACAACTTATCACTTCCTGATTCTAAACCACTCGATGCTGAATCATATGATTTTGAATCAACAGAATCTGAGCCAACCTTCATGGTCTGAATGTGTGCACATATCACACCTTTTTCTTTCAATGCATTCCATTTATCTTTCGCAGTCCAATATACTGTGATGTCAAAAAATAACTCTTTTGAAAGAGCTACTTTGATAATGTCGTTGGCTTTGTCTTCATTATCTGTATAAGCCTTTTCTTCTAGAGAAAGATATCGATGAATTATTACCTTTCCTCTTGAATCAGTAGGCCATTTGAATTGTTTATTGATTATCTTCCAAAAATCTCTGAAATGTTTGTTGACAAAAATCTCAAAATCAACTTTCCGTTCATGATAATCTTCCCATTTCATCAGTATAGGTATCATTGGACTAACTTGTGATGCACTCATTGTTGAACAATTTATGAAAAATCAGTGTAATATGCTAGAATCACTCTTTATTAAAACCGAAAGCTAACACCCCAAAAACTTCAAACCCAAAAGCTTCTTGGAAATCCCCACGTAACGGGGGTTCGGGGGCAGTGCCCCTGTGAAGCGGGGTCCAAGGGGCGGCAGCCCCTGGCGGTAGGGCTGTGCATTTGGACCGAATTACCCGAGGAACCGAGAAACCGACCCGGTCCCGAGGAGAACCGACCCGGTAATTGTCTAACCGGTCCGGGACTCGGTTTTCATTTTGGAAGGTTGGCGGTATTCGGTCCGGTCCGGGTAAAACCCGCCAAATCTAGTTAATTCCGTGGAACCGCGAATTGTGGTATTTTTAAAAGTTTTAAATTTATATTTTATCTCTAAATTGATTCTTTCCTTCCTAAACGACCATCCATATTCCAATTCCATAACTTCCTTCCTAATTTCTAGCCTTCCAGTTCCATTCCAGTATTCCACAATTCGCATCGCAGAATCGCAGGTCGCTATACCAATTACCAAACCCAGGCCAAGAACACGCCGGCAAAAACCCTAGGCAATTTCGTTGAAGATGACAGGTGAAACGATTAAGAAGACTACAAGCAAGAAGCCAATCAAGCCATCTTCCTCAAAAGATCCACAAGAAGAGGTTAGTATGACAACTTGACAAGTAAACTGTTGGTTATTGCTTTGCAAGTTTCGATATTTATTTGTTCAATTGTTTGTGATTTGTGACTATAGTTAGATACTAATTACTAAACTGTTGGTTTATTTGTTCAATTTTTTGAATGGTTATTGGCTTATTGCTTTGGTTTTTAATATGAAAGTACGATGGACTATAGTTAGATACTAAACTGTTGGTTATTGCTTTGCAAGTTTCGATATTTATTTGTTCAATTGTTTGTGATTTGTGACTATAGTTAGATACTAATTCTTGTATGTTCCCTGCTAGCTTGTTTTCTGTTGAATGCGTTTGACGTTTCAAAAAAAAAAACTAAATACTATGGTTATTTGTTTGTGAAATTGTGTACAGATGGATGTAGAACTAGAAGATGAATATAGTGACTCGAACGAGAACGGTTACGAGGAGGGAACGGAAGAAGACAACGTCTCTGACGTTAAACAAGTCGGTGAAAAAAGGAAATACAAACCAAGAGCTAAAAAAGCTGGTTGTTGGAAGTATTTTGGCAAGCAATACAAAGATAAAGATGGAAAAATAAAGGCAAGGTGTAATTTTTGCCATAAACCTATGGCAGCCGACTCCACATTAAATGGAACAAATGGTCTAAACAAACATTACAAAAGATGTCCGTCAAACCCGGATAATTTACCAAAAGATCAACCAGAAATGAGTGCGCAACAGGATGAGGGTAGTCAACCTACTTTTACTGCATGGAAGTTTGATCCGGCAAAGGTTAGACTTGCTTTAATTAAGATGTTTATAGAGTGTGAGTTGTCATTTTCGTTTGTTGAACAAGAGGCGTTTAGAAACTTTGTTCACACTCTTTGTCCGAACGTAAGGATTCCCTCTAGGTATACGATAGCTCGTGATATTGCTGCATATTTTTTAGAAGAGAAAAAAAAATTGAAGAGTTATTTCATTAAACATAAACCTAGAGTATCATTCACCACCGACACTTGGACATCGATCCAAAGAATCAATTACATGTGCCTCACGGCACATTTTATTGATGATGATTGGAATTATCACAAAAAAATCATAAACTTTAAGCCAATTTTTAGCCACAAGGGTGATGTAATGGCTAGTGTGATTGAAAACTGTTTGACAGAATGGGGAATTGAAAACGTGATGTCGTTTACACTAGACAATGCTTCTGCGAATGATGTCACTGTTCGAGAGCTATCGGGTAACTTACCAGGGTTACTACGGGGAGGGAAATATCTTCATGTTAGATGTCTTGCTCATATCATTAACTTAATGGTTCAGGACGGGTTAAATGCAGAACATTCTAATGTTGAATGTATTCGAAATGCGGTGAAATTTGTAAGACATAGTTCAAAGAGGATTTCGGCTTTTAAGTCTTGTGCACTAGAAAAAGGAATACAATCGAAAGCTTTTTTAAGCCTTGATGTTCCCACGCGGTGGAGTAGCACGTATGAGATGCTGGCAAGAGCTGCCGTTTTTGAAAAGGCTTTCGACTTATATGCCGTTAGGGAAAAGGACTTTCGTAAATCCTTAGATGTAGTCCCTTGTTCAACCGTTTGGACGTATGTGGAAAAAGTTACAGAATTACATCAAATTTTCAGCGTGAAAACTACAGAAGTGTCTTGTTCGACGTATGCCATTGCGCATGAACATTATTCTCAAGTTAAGGAAATTTCTCACAAGTTAGCCGAGTTGACTAGCGCATGCGTGGAGAACACTCCTGATATAAGGGATACGTTAAAGGCGATGAGTTTAAAGTTTGATAAGTACTTTGAAGATGCCGGAGGAAAGATTAACCAAATCTTTGAGTTTGCAGTGATACTAGACCCGAGGTTCAAACTTCTTCCTACAACATGTGCTTGTATGGAAGAAATTGAAATTAGTTACCCGAACAGAAAGGATATGTCTGATAAAGAATATCAAGAGATTCTAGATAAAAAGGTTGGTGTAGTGACATCCGAGATGCAATTACTAGTCACTGAGTATGAGAAAATTTATCAAACGTGTACAAGTATTCCCATTCGGAAAGAGAATGTTGTTGGTCCTATTCAACCGGGTAAAAACTCATGGATGAGCAAGTTTGCATCGAGTCAACAACTAGGTACTCAAACATTTGGAAAGAGAAGTGAATTGGAAAAGTATCTCAAGGATGCGGTGGAAGAGCAAACCGAAGATTTTGATATACTTCAATGGTGGAAGTTTAACGCGGCTAGGTATCCAACATTGGCTAAAATGGCTAAAGGTACGTAATCTATTTATATTTTTTCCATTTTCAAATTTAAACTATTAATGTAACAAATTAAATCCTTTTAGATATATTGGCGATTCCGATTTCAAGCGTGGCTTCCGAGTCAGCTTTTTCTACGGGCGGTCGGGTCATAGAGCCATGTAGAAGTTCCTTATCTCCTCAAATCGTGGAAGCATTAATTTGTTCACAAGATTGGATCCGAAGGGAAAGAAAAGAAACAAAAGGGAAAATTGAAAGTAATGAAGAAATGGATGAGTTGGAAAAATATGATGATATTGATAAAGGTAATATTTTTTGTGATTATTTACTTACGTTCAAAATTGTTTGATGTTTTACTAATTGTTTAATTATTTTTAGATGTGAATGAGAAGATAGAGTCAATGAGATTGGAATGAAGATTCGAGACATTGGAATATTGTTTATGAATGTTTGTGACTTTTTTTTAATTTGTTCTTGATGTTTTTAAATGTTCTTGGGTGTTTTTGATGTTACTAGACTTGAATCTTTTGGAATGTTTTGAAATATTAGTTGCATATTTCAGCACTCAGCAGGCTATTTAGATTTTGGAATGTTTTGGTTATGTTATTTCAGCAATCAGCAGGTTAGCATTTACCAATTTCAGAATTCACTCGTTACTCAGCAGATTGGGCCAAAACAAAAAGCAGCCCATTTAAGTTTTTCGCGGGCCACATAAAACAACCGAGAAACCGAACCGGAATCCCGGTTTTTGTCCCGGACCGGTTTTCATTTTCACGGGCCGGTATTCGGTTTTCATTACTAGTCTTTCACGGTTTATTTCACGGGCCGGTCCGGGCCGGGCCGGTCCGGTATTTGAGGTTTGCACAGGCCTCACAAGCATGGTTTTGTTGATCAGTTGATGTATGTTTAATATTTACAATATCTGTATCATCTCTGTTAACCAACTGTTTTACACTATAAATACCCTAGTTGGGGTCGAGCTAAAAATGTGTCCGAACTCGTCCGAACTAAGCATATCCGAACTCTCTCCGAACCTTGTCCGAACTGTGTGTTCGGAGCAGTTATATGTCTGAACTGTGTGTTCGGAGCAGTAATTTGTCTGAACTGTGTATTCTTGAGAAGAACTGAAAATACATGCTCCGAACTCAGACGAACAAAATCGTATTTTCTCTAAAATTTGCGATTTTGGATGTTTTTGAATGAGATTTTCAGCAGTAGTGAACGAAAGTGCAATAGGAACGTTCTGAAATCAAATTTAACACAAAAACTCTCGAATTTGAGGAAACTTGATGAAATTTTGCAAAAACCCACTTCCTTTCTCTAGAAAAACTAAAAAAATCACTTCAATTTGATTAGAAAATGGAACCAAGTGCTCTGATACCAACTGAAATTGTGTGAGCATTGGATCGTTTGCTAATCTAGTGATTATAAGATGTAGAAGAGATCAAAATGTAAATACAAATGAAATTTGTATTATTAAACTTGAGAGAGAATCCACATAGAAAACACACACAGAAGCAATACGAATTTCACACACCTTGTGATATGATCAAAGAGCTAAAGAAGATGTATGAAAAACAAGCTGGTGTTGAATTGTTCGACCTAGTTATGGAACTCCACGACCTGAAGCTTGAAACTGGTAAATCGGCCAGTAGTCATGTGCTCAAGATGAAGAGCTACTTTGACAAATTGGAATCGCTCAATTATGGGTATAATCAGGCTGTGGCAGTTGGCATGATCCTCAAATCTCTTACGAAGGATTTTGAGGGTTTTGTGCGCAACTACAACATGCATAGTATGACTAAGACTATACCTGAGCTTCATGCTATGCTTGTCGAGTATGAAAAAACGATTCCTAAGAAGACCACTGAAACACCCCAAGTTCTTATGATCAAGGGGGGAAAGATCCAAAAGGCTAAACGACCGCAAAAGGCGAAGGGCAAGAATGATGGTGAAGGAAAAGGCAAGGCAATTGCGCTTGTTCCTAAAACCAAGGAAACCCCTCCGGCCGCAAAAGAGCATCCGACTAAAGACCAGATCTGTCACCATTGTGGTGAAGTTGGACACTGGAAGAGGAACTGTCCTACCAGATCTGTCACCATTGTGGTGAAGTTGGACACTGGAG
>JBCNJP010000003.1:50690538-50827544 GCA_039602395.1 Deinandra increscens subsp. villosa | reverse complement strand
TATGCAGTGAGATGCACTAGACCTGATGTAGCGTTCGCGCAAAATATTGTTAGCCGATTCCAACAGAATCCAGGTGAAAGTCACTGGCTGCTATTAAGACCATTCTTAAGTACCTACGGGCTACTAGAGATTTTTTTTTTTTGGTGTATGGAGGAAATCCAGATTTAGAGCTCAAAGTGACCGGATACTCTGATGTTGGATTTTAGACTGATAGAGATAACACGAAGTCTCAGTCAGCGTACGTCTTCGTTCTAAATGGAGGCGTTGTGGATTGGAAGAGCAAGAAGCAGACCACAGTTGCTATGTCTGCAACAAATTCTGAGTACATTACTGCCTCAGAAGCTGCGATGGAAGCAGTCTGGATAAGGAAGTTTATTTGTGGGCTTGACATGATCCCTTTAAGTAGCTTACCCATTGATATGTACTGTGATAATACTGGTGCGTTAGTCATTGCCAAGGAACCTGGAGTTCAGAAAGGTGCCAGACATTATGCTAGAAGATATCACTATGTTCGTGAGCAGATCGAACTAGGGGAGATCAAACTACTCAAAGTTCACACAGATGTTAACTTAGCTGATCCCTTTACAAAAGCTTTATCTAGACCAAAGCTTGAAAGGCATGTCGAGGGCATGGGACTTAAATTAGCCAGTTAATTCATGAAAATCTGTTGTTCGGTATTTGGATAAGGGATGTTAAATAATTTCTATTTATATAATGAAATAAAGTACTTCATATGTTTGATTTCATTTATTATTAATTGTGTCCTGTATTTGCATGTTTAGTCCCTTAATATTTATTTGTTTAATCCCTGAATATTTATTAATATTATAAACTGTCCATTGTCGATTGACTATATGGGAATATAGTTAAACTAAGACAAATCTGAGTGATTGGTAATATTCTTGGAATATATAAAGGATGGTCCCACCAAACTCACATGGTATTCATAAGATGCATATCGGACTACCCTACGAACGAATTATCACTTTATGGATTGGCGTTATTAAGTAAAATTCGTAAATGGTTACTTTACTTATCCTTAGACTTGAGATACAAGTAGGTCATGCATGTATGGATTACACTTACTTGATATAGTTCTAACTATTCTGAATAAGGTAGTACAAAAGGGCTATTTTCAGAAGTGTAATGAAGTATGTGACTGTACACGTGTAGTCAATATAGGATTTGTTCCTTCAACTAAACGTTGAAGAATGATACAACTGGGCCCCTCATTGGGACTAATTAAGATGTTTGCATGGCCGTGCCCAAATGAAATCCAGATATGTCTCGATTAAATTTGGTAATCTTTATTTAGTTATGGAATGAGAAACAGAATAGTTAAATTATGAAATGACTTTGATCCATATTCATATTTAACACGACATCTATAACAAATGTATAGTAAATGCCTAATCCATTTAAATATACTTTAAGAAACTATACTTAAATGTTTCCGGGAGCATTGGTGTGTTGCTAGACGCTAACCAATGTTATTACCTATATTATTACATGCTCAACTGGGAGTTGTAGGAATATTATCACGTAAAAATAAAAGTATGTCCCGGAAAGTATTTAAGCCTACGGGGTCACACGTCTCGACACAAATGTATTTGTATTAATTAATTTATTAATTAATAAAAATCACGAATTTAATTAACGAAGGGTCGTTAAAACTAACGGTTACTGGTTAACGGTTGTTAGTTAACAGTTAAGATAGGGTTATAATTAAAATACAATTGGAAAAGGTTAGGAGAAGCCCACATAGGTCCGGCCCATCTATGGTGTCTCCTAATCTAACCCTAAACTTGTTTAACAAGTAAACATTACCTATAAATAAAGCCTCTTGCTTAAGGTTTTATTGTGCAACATCATATGAGATTATAGGCAATCCCAAATCTCTCTCTCTCTTCCTTTTTTCGGCAATAGACCCAAAACCCTAAAGGGTTTTCGGTTTTGTGTGTGGTTCGACCAAAGCAAGAAGGAGAAGCTCAAGTGTTCGTGATCAAGTACTAGCATACGTACATCGGTGTGTCGTGTGTGCGATCGTAGAGGGGTTTTTCTTTAAACCCTAGAAGTTTCTTACTTTATTTGCTATTAAGGTACACGTTATCTTTCTTGGTTAATTAGTTAATTACATAGATTGATTTTCCACTGCGTACTAGTGAATATATAAATTGTTATATAACCCAACACCAGGTACCGTTGAGTCGTTAACTACCTCCGAAATACAAGTTCCAGCTATCAAACAACGTGGACTAAGTGGACAAATGAAGCTCTAACGGTCAAGTTAGTTGGACGATATGATTGCGGGAATCCCGGAATGTTTGTTATTCATGTATTCGTTATATAATCGAGGACTCGATCGATTTAGGAACACACAACACCGATACACTTTAGCTCTGATAACATACAATTATTGTAACACTCAGCGTCGATCGATCAATCCTCCAAAAGCATTGTACTTTTCAATATCTTATCAATAATATTATGAGGAAGCAGGCTCTTCAGGACCGCTCCCGAGGTTTTTTTTTCAAGGATTCCTAGAGGCAACTCGAAGGATCCTGGATTTTTCCCTCGTTACATCCTTGTGTTCATCCTTACATTTCGAGCATATTGTCATTCTAAACATAAAGCATACTACCTCAGATTCTAAGTTTGGAATACGAAATCACTTCATTGATTTTTGACCAAAACACAACCTCTAACTAAAAACCACTTTCCTTATATGGTCCAACCTTGTAAGCCCACACAACCACCTCGGCATCTTCATCTCTATGGTGTATAGCTTACTCGCTTGGAGCTTCTTAATCCTCAACAATCGGTCTCGTACAACATTGTTGGTCAAACGACAACTCTATAGAATTTTCTTTTTAAACAAAAATATTAATATTCGTATAAAGTTTTTTTTTTAAAAATCTTTTTTTCACACAATTAAGAAAATGATCTTTTTAAAACTATGTGTCTGTGTGAACTATATTTTGAAGCATATTATATCGAAAACATGTAGGAGGTGTTTTTTCAAACATTGTTTTGAAAAATGGGCGGTCGAACTGGGAAATGGACACTCCACCGGTTCGGTTAAGTGATTTTAACCGGAGGCGGTTTGAACCGGCTGGTTCAGGAGGTTCAACGGGCAAACCGCTAACCCAGGCTACAATTTGGTGTTTTATCAAAGGGTAGACATCCAATTTCTTCTATAGAGGAAAGGGGGAGAAGTTTTATCTTAGGGGCGATGTAGGATAAGTGCATCTATGAAAATTGAAAGAGAGATATGAAGGGATGTAATTCAAAATCTAAAAAGCATATAAAGTTTAAGAATCGAACTTATAACCTCGAAATATCAATGCATACTATCATGTATACTACTTGGTGGTTCATTTGGAGGATCCAAAACCTTATCATCTTTCAACCGAGCACGATATGAACATGGTTCAATTTTCAAAAGGACATTAAGGGCGCGTTTGGTTGTGGAAAACATGGGGTGTTTTCCATTTCTGTTTTCTAAGAAAACATGGAAAACAGAAAACGCGTTCTAGTGATAGTTTTCTGAAAAAAATTTCCTAGAAAACAGAAAATACAATTTTCCATTCTTTTAACTAAATTTGGAAAATAGTTTTGCATTGTTTTCCAATTTCCGTTTTCTATTTTCCAGAAAATGGAAAACACATCTTTTGGTTAGATCGCGTTTTCAAAATTTTCCAAGTGTTTTCTAGAAATGGAAAACCCATTTCATTTTCTAGAAAACTGAAAATGGAAAACTGGAAAACGTTTTCCACAACCAAACGCAACCTAAGGGTCTAATACTGTGTAATCTCATTAAAAAAAAGGGTTAACCTTGCCAAATCCGCACTTTACAAGGGCTCAAAGTAAACAATTCACCGGAAGTAAACTTGATTTACCATGAAACTAGAAAAGTCTTCCCAAACTTTTATTCTTCCATCTCTCTTCACGGCCGCTTCCCGAGCCACCAATCTCCGGCGATCAAACCAGGTAAGTCGCCATCATTCTTCAACCCATTTCAATTGATCAACACCCACCCAGATCAAATCTCATATTTCCTTCAGATTTATGGCAACATCCCAATTGTTTTTGCTACTTTCATTATGCTTTCTCATAAATCTCTTTGTACTCACCAAATCTGATCCAAATTGCCCCCAGTCCAACACTTCTTTACTTAATTTCACTTCCCAATTTGTCATGGTTCAGCATCAATTAAGAGGATCTTTTAGTATAATCAATGATTGTTCGTTTAGGGTTAGCGAGTTCGATATGCTCCCTGGGAGTTCTCATGTTCATTGGTGGGGTGCTGTTGGTGATGATTATGAAAATCTAACATCTGGTTTTGTTATATCTGACGATCGATTGAATTCCACGAGTTATAAAAATGATAGTTTTACTGTTAATTTGATGGAAAATGTTACCTGGGATCAAATTAGGGTTGTCTCAGTTTGGGATAGTTTAATGGGTTCCGATTTTGGGCATGTTGTTTTGTTACCGAATTCGGAATCGAATTCGAATTCTAGTACTAGTGCTGTGATTCGTGTTCAGCCGATGACGACGTTTGAAAACTGTAAGGTGTTATCAGATACCTATAGGTTAAGATGGACTTTGAATGAAGGGGATAATGTGATTGATATTGGGTTGGAGGGTGCGGTCTCGATTCAAAACTATATGGCGTTTGGGTGGACGGAACCGAACAGGGAACACGATCACATGCTCAATGCTGATGTGGCGGTGACAGGTTTTACTGAAGAAGGCGTCCCGTTTGCTGATGACTATTACATCACTAAGTATAGCGAATGTATGATGAACAACGATGATGGTACAGTCGAGGGTGTGTGTCCCGACACTATGTATAATGCTTCAAGTAGTTCTGTTAACAATACGCGGTTAGTTTACGGGCATAGGAAAGACGGGGTGTCGTTTATTCGTTTTCAGAGGCCGTTGAAGTCTGTAGACGACAAGTATGATTGGGATATTGATGTTGCAAGCAAAAGAACTTGCATTTGGGCTTTAGGTTTGATAAAACCACCGGATTCGCTTCGACCTTACTACCTTCCGCAAAATCATGGAAAGACTTACGGGCATGTCCATGTTAATGTTTCCGAGAGGGTTAACGATTGTTTTGGGCCACTCGATGCTGAAGAGAAGGAGGATCAAGAATTAGTAAATGCGGATAAGAAAGAACCTGTTATTGTTACTTCAGGTCCCGCTTTGCGTTACCCCAACCCTCCGAATCCTTCAAAGGTTTTGTATCTTAACAAGAAGGAATCGCCAGTCTTGAGGGTTGAAAGAGGTGTCCCGGTAATGTTCTCAATTCAAGCGGGTCACGATGTTGCGTTTTACATCACTTCCGACCCCCTTGGCGGGAATGCTACCTCTAGAAATGCGTCGGAAACGGTTTTCACAGGTGGACCAGACGCCCAAGGGGTGCAGTCCAGTCCTAAAGAGTTGATATGGGCTCCAGACCGAAACACACCCGACCAAGTCTATTACCAGTCGGTTTTCACACAAAAAATGGGTTGGAAGGTTCAAGTGGTTGATGGGGGTTTGACCGATATGTATAAAAACAGCGTTTTGTTAGACGATCAGCAGGTTAATTTCTTCTGGACGCTCTCGGAAAAGTCTATATCAATAGCGGCTCGCGGGGAGAAGAAAAGCGGGTATCTTGCAATTGGGTTCGGGTCAGAAATGGAGAATAGTTTCGCGTATGTTGGATGGATTGACCCTAACGGTACAGGACGGGTCAATACTTATTGGATAGATGGAATGAACGCCCAAAGTCTCCACCCAACGAATGAGAATCTGACATATGTCAGATGCAAGTCGGAAATAGGTGTCATCACTCTCGAATTCACCCGCCCGTTGGATCCTAACTGCAACCGCAAAGAACGAAAAGAGTGTAACAATATTATCGAACCCACAACTCCGCTCAAAGTCATATGGGCCATGGGAGCGAAATGGTCATCAGACCATTTAACCCAAAGCAACATGCATTCGGTGAAAAGCAATAAACCTGTTCGGGTTTCACTTATCCGAGGTTCAGCCGAAGCCGAGGAGGATTTAAGACCCGTATTAGCCGTACATGGGTTCATGATGTTTCTTGCCTGGGGTATGTTACTACCGGCTGGGATTCTGGCTGCGCGGTACACAAAACATCTACCTGGTGACATATGGTTCAAGGTTCATGTCTACTCACAATACTCGGGCTTAGCAATCACATTTCTCGGGGTCCTTTTTGCTGTTGCTGAACTTCGAGGGTTCCATCTGGGGTCCTTACATGTCAAATTTGGGATCTTGACGATTCTCATGGGTTGCACACAACCCATTAACGCCTACTTCAGACCTAAGAAGCCCGAAAACGAGAACCCACCGACCAAAAGGGTCATTTGGGAATACATCCACACTTATGTCGGAAGATGCTCTATTCTTGTCGGGGTTTCTGCTCTTATTAGCGGAATGAACCATTTAGGAGAAAGATACAATGACGAAAACACCCTGGGGTTGACGTGGGCTTTGATCGTGTGGGTATCATTAGGTGCTCTCACCTTTCTATACTTGGAGTTTAAGAAAAGGCGTGATCAGGGGACTATGTCGAGGAGTAATAACTGGGTTCTGGGTAATGGGGAAGATGAGGATGCTGATCTTTTAAGCTCAAACGGGAATCATCGTGAAAAAGAATCTTCTGAAATCCAGTTAGAACCGATACCTGGCTCTGGGGGGAGATACACCGTCATCTGAAGCCTGGTTTTTTTTCAAGATTTGGTGAGCCGTTATCCTTCGATTTTCAGTTTTTTATATAAACTGTCTCGGCCCGATTACCAGTTTTGTTCTTAGACAGGTTTGTGCGTGTGTAATCAACATATTTACAAGTTCTAGAGGAGAGGGAAATATGATGTATTGTGTACTTTTTCTACAGTGAATACATTTTGTTATATTCATCAACCATCAACATATATGCTCGTTCGTTCGTTCGTTCGTTCGTTCGTTCTATCTTTAAGCTTATAGAACTGGATATTTGTGTTATCATTACTTGTATTTATAGTGTAAAACAGTTGGTTAACAGAGATGATACAGATATTGTAAATATTAAACATACATCAACTGATCAACAAAACCATGCTTGTGAGGCCTGTGCAAACCTCAAATACCGGACCGGCCCGGCCCGGACCGGCCCGTGAAATAAACCGTGAAAGACTAGTAATGAAAACCGAATACCGGCCCGTGAAAATGAAAACCGGTCCGGGACAAAAACCGGGATTCCGGTTCGGTTTCTCGGTTGTTTTATGTGGCCCGCGAAAAACTTAAATGGGCTGCTTTTTGTTTTGGCCCAATCTGCTGAGTAACGAGTGAATTCTGAAATTGGTAAATGCTAACCTGCTGATTGCTGAAATAACATAACCAAAACATTCCAAAATCCAAATAGCCTGCTGAGTGCTGAAATATGCAACTAATATTTCAAAACATTCCAAAAGATTCAAGTCTAGTAACATCAAAAACACCCAAGAACATTTAAAAACATCAAGAACAAATTAAAAAAAGTCACAAACATTCATAAACAATATTCCAATGTCTCGAATCTTCATTCCAATCTCATTGACTCTATCTTCTCATTCACATCTAAAAATAATTAAACAATTAGTAAAACATCAAACAATTTTGAACGTAAGTAAATAATCACAAAAAATATTACCTTTATCAATATCATCATATTTTTCCAACTCATCCATTTCTTCATTAATTTCAATTTTCCCTTTTGTTTCTTTTCTTTCCCTTCGGATCCAATCTTGTGAACAAATTAATGCTTCCACGATTTGAGGAGATAAGGAACTTCTACATGGCTCTATGACCCGACCGCCCGTAGAAAAAGCTGACTCGGAAGCCACGCTTGAAATCGGAATCGCCAATATATCTAAAAGGATTTAATTTGTTACATTAATAGTTTAAATTTGAAAATGGAAAAAATATAAATAGATTACGTACCTTTAGCCATTTTAGCCAATGTTGGATACCTAGCCGCGTTAAACTTCCACCATTGAAGTATATCAAAATCTTCGGTTTGCTCTTCCACCGCATCCTTGAGATACTTTTCCAATTCACTTCTCTTTCCAAATGTTTGAGTACCTAGTTGTTGACTCGATGCAAACTTGCTCATCCATGAGTTTTTACCCGGTTGAATAGGACCAACAACATTCTCTTTCCGAATGGGAATACTTGTACACGTTTGATAAATTTTCTCATACTCAGTGACTAGTAATTGCATCTCGGATGTCACTACACCAACCTTTTTATCTAGAATCTCTTGATATTCTTTATCAGACATATCCTTTCTGTTCGGGTAACTAATTTCAATTTCTTCCATACAAGCACATGTTGTAGGAAGAAGTTTGAACCTCGGGTCTAGTATCACTGCAAACTCAAAGATTTGGTTAATCTTTCCTCCGACATCTTCAAAGTACTTATCAAACTTTAAACTCATCGCCTTTAACGTATCCCTTATATCAGGAGTGTTCTCCACGCATGCGCTAGTCAACTCGGCTAACTTGTGAGAAATTTCCTTAACTTGAGAATAATGTTCATGCGCAATGGCATACGTCGAACAAGACACTTCTGTAGTTTTCATGCTGAAAATTTGAAGTAATTCTGTAACTTTTTCCACATACGTCCAAACGGTTGAACAAGGGACTACATCTAAGGATTTACGAAAGTCCTTTTCCCTAACGGCATATAAGTCGAAAGCCTTTTCAAAAACGGCAGCTCTTGCCAGCATCTCATACGTGCTACTCCACCGCGTGGGGACATCAAGGCTTAAAAAAGCTTTCGATTGTATTCCTTTTTCTAGTGCACAAGACTTAAAAGCCGAAATCCTCTTTGAACTATGTCTTACAAATTTCACCGCATTTCGAATACATTCAACATTAGAATGTTCTGCCTTTAACCCGTCCTGAACCATCAAGTTAATGATATGAGCAAGACATCTAACATGAAGATATTTCCCTCCCCGTAGTAACCCTGGTAAGTTACCCGATAGCTCTCGAACAGTGACATCATTCGCAGAAGCATTGTCTAGTGTAAACGACATCACGTTTTCAATTCCCCATTCTGTCAAACAGTTTTCAATCACACTAGCCATTACATCACCCTTGTGGCTAAAAATTGGCTTAAAGTTTATGATTTTTTTGTGATAATTCCAATCATCATCAATAAAATGTGCAGTGAGGCACATGTAATTGATTCTTTGGATCGATGTCCAAGTGTCGGTGGTGAATGATACTCTAGGTTTATGTTTAATGAAATAACTCTTCAATTTTTTTTTCTCTTCTAAAAAATATGCAGCAATATCACGAGCTATCGTATACCTAGAGGGAATCCTTACGTTCGGACAAAGAGTGTGAACAAAGTTTCTAAACGCCTCTTGTTCAACAAACGAAAATGACAACTCACACTCTATAAACATCTTAATTAAAGCAAGTCTAACCTTTGCCGGATCAAACTTCCATGCTAGTAAAAGTAGGTTGACTACCCTCATCCTGTTGCGCACTCATTTCTGGTTGATCTTTTGGTAAATTATCCGGGTTTGACGGACATCTTTTGTAATGTTTGTTTAGACCATTTGTTCCATTTAATGTGGAGTCGGCTGCCATAGGTTTATGGCAAAAATTACACCTTGCCTTTATTTTTCCATCTTTATCTTTGTATTGCTTGCCAAAATACTTCCAACAACCAGCTTTTTTAGCTCTTGGTTTGTATTTCCTTTTTTCACCGACTTGTTTAACGTCAGAGACGTTGTCTTCTTCCGTTCCCTCCTCGTAACCGTTCTCGTTCGAGTCACTATATTCATCTTCTAGTTCTACATCCATCTGTACACAATTTCACAAACAAATAACCATAGTATTTAGTTTTTTTTTTTTAAACGTCAAATGCATTCAACAGAAAACAAGCTAGCAGGGAACATACAAGAATTAGTATCTAACTATAGTCACAAATCACAAACAATTGAACAAATAAATATCGAAACTTGCAAAGCAATAACCAACAGTTTAGTATCTAACTATAGTCCATCGTACTTTCATATTAAAAACCAAAGCAATAAGCCAATAACCATTCAAAAAATTGAACAAATAAACCAACAGTTTAGTAATTAGTATCTAACTATAGTCACAAATCACAAACAATTGAACAAATAAATATCGAAACTTGCAAAGCAATAACCAACAGTTTACTTGTCAAGTTGTCATACTAACCTCTTCTTGTGGATCTTTTGAGGAAGATGGCTTGATTGGCTTCTTGCTTGTAGTCTTCTTAATCGTTTCACCTGTCATCTTCAACGAAATTGCCTAGGGTTTTTGCCGGCGTGTTCTTGGCCTGGGTTTGGTAATTGGTATAGCGACCTGCGATTCTGCGATGCGAATTGTGGAATACTGGAATGGAACTGGAAGGCTAGAAATTAGGAAGGAAGTTATGGAATTGGAATATGGATGGTCGTTTAGGAAGGAAAGAATCAATTTAGAGATAAAATATAAATTTAAAACTTTTAAAAATACCACAATTAGCGGTTCCACGGAATTAACTAGATTTGGCGGGTTTTACCCAGACCGGACCGAATACCGCCAACCTTCCAAAATGAAAACCGAGTCCCGGACCGGTTAGACAATTACCGGGTCGGTTCTCCTCGGGACCGGGTCGGTTTCTCGGTTCCTCGGGTAATTCGGTCCAAATGCACAGCCCTACTTGTGAAGCTGTGCTGGAAATAGCCCAATCCAAATCCTGGCCCAGGGCCCAAAAGAAATACCCACCTAGGGCCCGGGCCCGGGCATAATGTACCTTGGATTTAATGGATCGAATATCATCATATGAGACCCATGAATCTCCTACATAAGAATAATAGGAAATTCTTGTGTTATCAAACACAATTGTTGCATTGTTCTCCCTGTTGAAATCAATGACTTGAGAGTAAACCAATAGGCCGCTTCCGGGGCCTGTGCCAGTTGTGGGTGCTCCAATGGTGTTGATACTCGGGTTCTCGAGTGACCATGTTGGGCCATAAAGCGGTAGGCCCATGACAATCATTTTCGGAGGCACGTCTGATTGGATCCAAGACCCGATACCGAAGTCCGTGCTGAGATTTGTGTGGGGGTCGTACAACGCGGAATGCAATCCGGTGAAATTTTCCCAAGAGCCATGATAATCGAAACACATTGGGCTAATCCAGTCAACATATCGGCTTATTGCTTGGATCAGGTATGATCGAGGTCCACCATCGAAAGAAATGTTGGATGCATAGTACACCGCCGATGTTAGTATAAGACGGGCCTGTTTGGTGATACTCGCCTCGCATTCAAGTGCTTCACGCCATTCCTTAAACAACAAACCTAGATTCGACATATCAGATTCATTCGATGGGAACTCCCAATCTAGATCAACCCCGTCAAAACTGTAATCTCGTGCTACTTTGATCGTAGAATTAATAAAATCAGCACGAGAATATGCTTGACTGGCCATTTGAGAGAAGATACCAGGTAAAGCACCACCTCCGCCACCCCCTATTGACAAAACAGTCTTTGCGCGTGGATTCCAGCTGCCTGTCGCATTTGCAAACTCAAGTAGCTTCTCTACATCATCCGATGTGATGTCGAGTGCATAAGTAGTAGGAGATGGCAGGACAAATGCATAGTAAATGTGCGAGAAGTATGATGTGTCAATGGAAGAAGCGGGATATCCGGTGAACGAAGGCCAGTAAGCCGCCCTGATTCCTTGATCTTGGAGCATCCCATCAGTCGATGAGGTTACCGAATGATGAGGTCTTGATGCGCGTGCCGAAGATATCGTTGCACCGTGATTTAAGCAAAAGTTGAAGATGGTTAAGAAAAGGAGGAAGATCAAAGCCATGGTTAGCAGCTTTATCTGTTTGTTTTGTAAATGATTCGAGCATGTATTTATCTATTTATAGGCTTCCTAGATTTGTTTGTATTTGGTTGGTTACAGTCAGCGTACGACATCATAGCATTCATGTAATTGATCACTTTCGAGAGGTTCCAATGGCTTCTTATTTCATTTGTGGTCAACAATCATAGCGACATTTGAACACTGAAATAAGTTTATTAATTCCTATTCCTATTTCCATATATAATGATTTGAACTTGGAGCTCCATTTATATTTTTTTTATTACTTTTCGTATTAAACAACAATATTTTATTATCTAACTGATTATTTTATTATTCTATTAAACACCATAACATTTTACAAGTTACTATGATTATAAGTCATTATAATATTGGTGAAGCATTATGTACAGGTTGGATAAGCTGGCAAACTTCTTTAAGCGTCATGTACAACACCCTTTTCTTTTAGCCGACCATTATTCCGCCGGTTGGTAGTTGCCCACTGTTACCCCATTCTTTGCTCGCCACTATTCCCGTACTTCTTCACTGTTGATGCGCGTATGGTGGGTGGGTGGTACCGTCCTAGAGATATGGTATGATCTTATACACGATTTGGCCCTCATCTTTGCACCGCTCTATGTCTCTCTAAAGACCGAACGTCATTTTGGGTCTGCTTTTCCACATCCGATGGCCGAGGCGGATGCCGACATGCTGATCGACGTCGTCGTAGTGTTAACTCTACTTTGTCGTTGCAACTGATTTCCTTGCCTTCTAGGGTTTGGTTACGCCGTTGCAGCCGTCTTCTCAGGCGGTAGCCGGTGTGACCCCCATTGGGCCTGTGTTTTGTTGCTTCGGCCTTCTTAGGCCGTCGCCGGACTTGGATCTGATGGTAACCGTACATTACAACTAAAAAAGCGCTCGGAACGATTTTTTTGCTTTATTTGTGAACTGTCGGGTTTTATGTAACGTGGGTTTATTTTTTTACACCATTCTACTCTTCCTTTATGTCATTATCGCCAGACTGACCCCGTTGGGTTGAATCGGTGGCCGGTGTTACCCCCGGTCGGCTGCGATGCCTTTTGTATTACATGGATCGAAATGAAACGAAAATTTGATGGTTTGCTTTGCTTTGCTTTGCTTTGCTTCACTATGTATGATTATTCAAATCTGGCCCTTTAGTGGCTTATGTTTTCACATAGTTTGATTCCTGATATGAAATGTGGCTTTTGCCTATGATGATCTAAGATCTAAACCTGAGGTTGTTCGATTTCTTATCTGAAATGTGCTTTTTGGTTGTGGTGTTCGATTCCTGATATGAAATGTGTTCTTTGGCTGTGATGATCTACGATATGAGCCTGTGGTTAGCCTCTGACGGTTACGATGCCTTATACACAATGTTCCATTGCTAATATGAAATGTGATTGTGCTACATGCTTATAAATGAAATGGCAAATTGATGCTTTGGTTGTTTTTGTTTGGCTATGATGGTTTGTGAGCCTGATCTAGATAAACGGCCGTGATGATCTAAGATTCGAGCCTCAGTTTTTTCCCCTGTGATGCGAGCTTCAAACAGGCTGGGACTCATATTAGGTATTTTTTTATTTAGTTAAATTTACATATGCTAATTTTAGGAAATTATCTCGAGTGGCTAATTTTATTTTATTGGCTCAGATTGCGGTGATATACAACAGTATTTGTGGAGGCTTTCTTGGATGCTTTCTATTTTGATGTGTGTTATGTTTAACTCTTTATAAGTGTGATACTCCTTTCTCTCTCTACAAAATTCTCCCTTGATCTTATATAATTATTAGTATTTAGCAAATGTATTCGTGAATTAGTCATGTTTAACATGGGATTTAGTTTTTAACTTAATTGGTTGGGTTCTACAGCAGGTTTTATTGTGCATTTAGATGTTGTTGTTAAGTGAAACTTGCATAATCTTACTTATTAACAGTTTGGTTATCGAAACTTTACGTGTTTGTTTTATTGGTTGAAATTCTAATTACTGTTATTTGCTTTCTTTGGCAGGGGTTGCAACAAGTTATTTTTTTATGTTCTTCTTATTTGCTATAGTGTTGCTAAGTGCTTAGTAAGGTTCGTACGTGCATCCTTTGACCAATCAAATCTACCCTTTTTGTTAGTTTTATTCGGTGATTATTTATTTGCTGTTACTTTTATCTTAAATTTATGTTTGTCTTACCTGACTGTTTTGTACTTGGTCTTATGAGTTTTTTTGGCCTTTTGTGTGACACCTCGTCTGAAAATCTAGGTCAAACCGTTTACTTTGACTTTTAGTATTAATTGTGCTTTATATGATCTGATTTCTATTAAACTGATAATTACTGTGCCTGACTGTTAACTGATGACGTAAACCTAATCCCGCGTTTGTACTAGAAGCGTATACCCGTTAAATGCTTAGAAATTTCATGTATAAATCATGGAACTTCAATGATAATATATATATATATATATATATATATATATATATATATATGTATGTAAAATGTATTCTTATATTTTATCCGGAACTGATGTCAAACGTTTATATAATCGACACGTCAAACTGATAAGCGGTCGATCGTCTAAAACTATTCGGTTTTAAACGATATGAACGGTCGAGCTTAAAACTGTTCCAAACTGACAAACTGAAAACGTTATCCGTAACCCGTGCGAAAAACTGAAAAGTATAACTGATTTCTGAAAAACTTTTATAATCAACTTAAACAATTGTTTTTATGAAATAAAAACATCACAAACTGAAATCGTTGTCAAGACTTAAGCCAAACTCTAACTAAACACCCAATTGGGCCCGACTTGGCCCAATAGGTCCAATAAGCCTAAAACAATAAAATCGAGCCCGGAACTTTGACCCAATACTCAAACTTAATATTTCGATTAATCATGGCGACCCGTAACCTCAACCGATGCATAACGGGCCCGGGCCTCTAACGGCGCCCCATTGGGACCCGTCCGGCCTATAACCAACGGACCGGCCTAAATGCATTTTCTTTTAAACATTTAGGCCCAATATAAAGTCCAAGCCCAATGGGTTATTTTGATAATTTAAGCCCATCAACTTTGTATTAATTGTTATAAAATGGTTTAACATCTTTAATTTTTATAAAAATTAGCCACCACCTTTTATTATTTTTATACTTTCATGATTTGTAAAAGGTATGATTTTTATCACCAATCCTTTATATCTATTTTATAAAACTCCTACTTTCCATAACACACTTTTATAAAAAAAAAGACAAGGTTTATAAAAATTATCACCTACATAGTTAAATTTTATAAAATGTAAGTAGGAGGTTTTAGTTAGTAGTTTGTGATGATTAAAGAGAACACACCTTCTCCTACTCTTAGGCAATCATGGCCAAATAGTAAGGGATGACTTGCACACACAAATCACCACCAAACCATCTTACACTCACAAGTAACCTACCAAACTCACCATACACTTACACAAGCACTCATTCACTTCACTCTCTCTCTTCTCTTGTCCCTCATCTCTCTCTTTTCCCTGCCGAGAGCTACACAAACCACCACCACCGCCAAAACCTCCACCACCCCTTTCTCCTTTCTTTTTCCCGCCAAAGCAGCCCCACCACCGCAGCAAAATGCTGCCACCACCACCACCGTGAACCACCCTTCCTCCTCCCTTGGTTTTTCTCGGCAGCCCAACAACCACCCAGCCGCACCACCTCCTTCCTTTCTCCTCTCGGTACAGCCCAGCAACCACCTTAAGCCGCCACCTCCTTCTCTTTTTCCACCGTGAATAGTAACAACCACCACAGCCATCGCTACCGCTGCTGTCGTGGGCTGCTGCCGAGTTTTATAGAGTATTGTGACTCTTGTTTTTTGCCAAATATGTTTTTGGTATCGTTAAAGAATTGTGTGATTCTTTGTTAATCGGAATATGTGGTCATACTTGGTTACTTTTTTGTCATAGAAAGTTTCTAGTTTTATGTCTTATGGCATATGGTGTTTTTTTTCACATGTTATTCCGAATTTTGTAGAGGTGTGTGCCTCTTGGTTCTGTCACGTATGTTTGTGGTACTGTTTTTGAATCTTGTGGTTCAAATTACCAAACATGTGTCGAATCTTGTTATGTGGTTACATCAATATTTGTGACTTTTTTCTTTTCAGATATGTTTCTGGTATTGTCTTTGAATCGTGTGATTCATTATTTTTCTGATATGTTTTTGTCTCCTGACTTTCGGTATTCTTAGGGTTTGGGTTTCGTAGTATCAATGAAATTTGTTGGTTGACTCCATTGTTGCTATTCAGTTTACTTGTGTCATGTGTGATATTGTTTCTTATTTGCTAGTTGCTTATAAGAATTGTAAGGTAAACGTTTTAACACTAAGCTGTAGTAGTGTCTTCTCTATGGTTTCTCTGGTATCTTTTGCGATTAGGGTTCATGTTCAGTATTTGGGCGTATGAATCTGTTAGTCTAGTGTGAGATATATGTTGTGGTCATTGTGTTAATGATTATTATATCTACTCGAGTTCTTGTTTTTATCACTGGCCTAGGGTTTCATCTTGATTTCTTGTTCATGTATGAGTGTTATTTCCCTTTAGGCCGTAGTGATAGTCTATAGTAGAGCGTTCTTGTCAGATTTGGGGTTGACAAGAGGATTAAATACTGATTTTGAGTTTGATGTTTTGATTTGTGCTGATAAAGAGTCGTTCTCTCAAATATTGCTATTCAAGTTTTTTGGCTCGGTTAAAAAACCTGGTCAAAACATTTTTTTGTTGTTGAGTCTTGAAAGGGCTTTATAAGTACAAGGAATTAAATGGTCGTGTTTTATTGTTTTTAATTGTTTTTTTTTTAAATCTTGACAAGAAGTGTTGAAAGGTCTTTCCTTCTATTTTTTCATATATAAAATTTTATAGAAGTAAAACTATCTAATGTCTATACTGTTTTTACATTGACATTTTGTGATTCTGACTTTGCAAATGTGCCAACCCTGTTTGGAGTGTAGCTAAAGGGAAAATTTTTGTGATGGTGTCAAAGTGTTGCTTGTTAAGTCTAAAATCAATTGCCTATCATCTTTAAAAAAGGGCTCTTAGTTCAACAGCATGTTTTGTGTATATGTTAAACAAGGTTGATGTTTTTTGAAGTTTGAATTAAGGGGGGGGGGGGGGGGTTAAAATGTTAACTTTCTCTTTAATCTAATTCAAACTTTATATGAGATTTGTAAATACTGAAGTCCTTATTGTTATTCTTGTGAGGTATATTTGGGCTGGAGCACTCTTGGGCTTGAATATAGATGACTGGGTTTGAAGCTGGCTCGGGTTGCGGAGCTAGTTGTCGGTTCGAGTACATAAACCACTCTTAGCCTCATTTAGAAAGCGAGAGGATTCATTGACAATCAATTCATTTTTCTTCTAAAAAGATCAGTCTCTCTCAACGCTATCTACTAGGGTTTATGATAGTTTGCATCTCTGATTTTACTGGTCTCGTTTGTTAAATCTTTGAGTTAGGATCGTAGTGTTAATCGTATAGAGTCGTATCCGATGGTAGATCTTGTTTTGGTGACTCTGGTTTGTATTCTTGAGTTGTTCTTGACATTATATCACTTGAATTTGTGAATAAAATTTGGTTTGGGTATTTTCCTTCTTGATTCATCGTTTTTTTGACAATTTTGTATATAACAGTTTGGTAAATATTAGGCATCATAAGGCGCAAAATGAAAGGGAACACAATTATTTATGAATAACATAGGGCAGAAAATAGTAGAAATAACCCACTTCCACATAAACATGTAAACAATGTGTAGCAAAAAGTTACAGGAATGAATGAATTTACTTAAGACCTATCGAATGTTAAAAGAGACTATAAAAAGATAGCCCGCCGTAACGTCCAGACGGGTCACCATCTAGTTACAAATAAAACTAATTGTTAGAAAGAAAAAATGAGGGTAACTTATATTCATGTCTTGTTGCCCGTAGACTTGACATTCAGAGTGTAGAGAATATTATGCCCTGTGCCAACAACAAAAGATCATCTCCACTACCCTACCCTACCCGACCCGCCCCTTGCTTTGATGATACGTATATTTTCAAACTCTTAGGACATTCGAATATTTATAAAAATATACAAATTGAGGACCAATAAATCATGAGTCAACAATTGTTACAGAAGAGGAGATTGCTGGTGGGAGTTTTAGAGTCCCTCCAAGCTCCACAGGAACAAGAGGGATCAGAGAATGCAAAACATCGGTTATCAGCGGCCGGTAGCTTGGTTCCGGTTGCACGCATAGCACCGCTACAGCAGCAACCTGCACATCACATCACCAATTCCTCCTGTTTACTTAATTTATTTATTTATTTGTAGAGAGAGATTTGGTCGATTTTGATTGACGTACTTGATACAGGTGTTTCAGATCCATGGAATATCTGATCACAGGATCTACAATATTTGGAAGCTTTGATCTGTCTGTTAGCTGAGGCATAGCCTGAAATTAAGAATTTGAAAAATAAGATTTGTGTGATGAGGAGGAATTAGAAAGCCTAAAACGAAGGAAGGTTTACCCAAGTGATGATAGATTGGCATTCAGATGCTGCTGCTAGTTTTTCCACAGGCCGCCTTCCGAGTAGAAGCTCTAACAGTACAACTCCAAATCCATACACGTCACTTTTGTCCGTCAGTTTTCCTGTACACATTCACTTTTTAATCACAACGGTTAATCATGTATAGAAGAGCTGTATGAGAATACTTTTTGATCTTTTTCTGCGTGTATGGAATTCGGTGATATACCCCTAACCCCTCTACCCGACACGATTACTGGATGACCTATACTTGCTTACCCGGTTATATACCCGACATGAGTTTCTTATTTTAAATATGTACCGTGTGTGTATACACATTTTAGTTGCCCAAGACATTTTATGGCGATAATGATAAATATAATTAAGTAGGTGCCGATTAGTGCGCCCGTTCCCGTGCGTTTTGGTCAGGTAACACGGATACACAAAACAATTAAAGTGACCTAAAAGAATGAAAAAGTTTCGAGTGTAGGTCAAAATCAAAAGCGAACCAATTAAATTCTTGAACCAAAGATGTAAGTAAAAAAAAAGGAAACGAAAATCGAAAAACAAAAAATAAAAAGAAATTAGAGGATGCCATGTGGACGACACTATTCACGGAACTTGTAATTTACTATAGGGTATAATTAATAATGGTTACGCGATAGATACTCAATAGGTGCACTCAGCAAATAACTTTAATAAACCGAAGGGTATAACCTATGCTCGAAGGGTTTTAGGCCACGGATGGGACGAGTTTTATAATCGGATATGGGCTTGCGATTACCTATACCGGTATAAAACCCAATTCATCGAAGTCAAAAGAGTCAACATCAAATAATGTGACTAAAGAAAAAGGTTGGCTTTTGCTTTTTAAAAGATGAGAGAGATGACCATACCATCTAACAGATACTCTGGAGCCACATAACCCAATGTCCCTGAAAGCTTGATGTTGTTCTTGTTCTGGGCTCCATCCATTACAGCAAGACCAAAATCTGAAAGCTTTATTGAACAATCAAAATGGAACATGATTCAGGTCCTTGTGCCTATACCCAGAATCATCCAACACAATAATAGGGTGACCACAACTAGGGATGGAAATGAGATGGGTATTATTTTGTTAAAATTACCCTTTGAGATTCATAAGTACATTTCCTACTATATTTATTTTATATATCCAAAGACTTAAAAATAAAATACAAAACGAAGTTTTGTCCGGTAACCAGTTTGGGTATCTCCTAATACCATACCATTCACACGAAATTTTTAAAAATTAATCTCATGCATGTTCCTAACGTTTGGAGTTTCAACTTTCATCTTCGGTTCGGGTTCGGGTTCGGGTGTGATCCCTGTTCCCAAGCCCATCCAAACTCAAACATTGAAAGTAGGTATGAGATGCATTATTATGACACTGACAGATAAGAAAATGTTGTACAAATGTATTAAAAAACTGACTTCCAAAGTACCTTAGCATTGAAGCTGGAATCTAGAAGGATATTAGATGATTTCAGATCTCTATGAATCACAGATGGTTTGCAGTTCTCATGCAAATATTCTAATCCTCTGGTCAGAAACTTCAAACATGTTAATTTCTTTTTAAATTTTTTTTTTTTAATAAAAAACAATACTTGATCTTATTAAATAAATTATCTGCTTTAAAACAAGCCCCACCTTGCTGTATCCAGAGCAATCTTCATCCTGCAATGCCATGTTAGATTGGATCCACTGGAAGGCCCTGTATGGACATAAATTAAACTCTGTCATCTAATTATTTTCGACAAATTCACATAAATTTCCATTTTGGGTCTTTGTTCTGATTGCAACATCACCCCTTTCACCTTTTTGCAAGAGAAAAGGACGACCAATCTTTCAATTACAGTTATTAATATTACCAACTAATTAATCATATGAAGTTTGTTCCTCTACTTTCACATGCTGTTAAAACAATGAGCCCTATCTACCTGTAACCAATTAATCAACATCGCTAACCATCAATCATATTTGATAAAAAAGCCGTGGCAAAGAACAGCTCACCATGTAATTGAGTTTCCAAAGATCCATTTTGCATCAATTCATAAACAAGCAGCCTGGTATCACCATGAACACAATATCCCAACAAAGTAATGATGTTCGGATGTTGAATTTTACTCAGCAGATCTACTTCCATCTGCAAAAACCTCATATTATCTATCAAATATTCAAATTCATGGATTACTAACCCGAAATAAACTATCACCTGAAATTCTTTGATGGCATCTTGGCTACCACCGTCCATTCTTTTAACAGCAACACATAGATTCTCGTCAATTCGCGCTCTATACACGCAACCAAATCCACCCTCACCTAAAATCTCACCATCCCCAAAGTTATCTGTTGCTGACTCTAGCAACTTATAATCCATAACAGCAACCGACCCCTTTTCGGTTATTGTCTTCATAGAACTACTGTTTTTGCTCAATGGAAGCCCTGTCAACAAAACTTACACTTAATTTGGTTAAACAGCTAGCTAACGGAAACCCGTGTTTGTTTGTGACTGTTTACCTGATCTTTTGGCACAACGTTTGCTTGATTTGCATATTTTCTTTCTGTTGCATTTCCACAAACAGATGGTGGACAATATGATGATTCCCATAACAGAAGTAGCCGTAACGAGCCCAATAAGAAGCTTTTTACTAGTTTTCGTTTGGTGATCCGTGATAGTCGCTTCAGTCCAGGAAGAAATTGATGAAATTAAATCATCAAAGAAAAAACAACCAACCAAGAAGACGAGATGAGGGTGAGAGTACCTGAAGTGAAATCAGCCATTGATGACGGAATTGGAGCAGCAGCTGGTGAAGATTGAAGAACAGAAGTCGCATAGGTAATTACGGTATCCATTATCAAAAGCAAGAGAAAGATTTTCATAGTCAACTCTGTCTATCATAAACATAAACAAAAGAGGAGATTTGTTTTAAGGAAATCTGAGTTTCTATTATTATTATGTAATGTAATGTATCCTAATGAAGACAGAGGAGGGTGAGTGAGATCTCAAATATATATAATTTGAATTGAATCTTGATGCTTGTTTTTTTATTTCTCTCTCCTCTGTCTGCCCACTCTCTCGCTGTTTCTCTCTCTCTCTCACACACACACACTAAAACACACAGAGTTGAATTTGGGGTTAACGTTGATGTGAGACTGAATGCAGAGATGGCTATTGCAAGATGGAGACGGTGACTGCGATTTTTTCTTGAAATAATTTCAGTAAAACTTCCAAAACTTCTTGAAATCATAAATAAAGAAAAGGAGGGAACTTTAAGAATCCGAATTCCTTTTTATGGGATTGTATTTTATTGTCCATTTATATGGCTTTAAATATATAAGATTATGGACTTATGGTATGGTATTATATTGTCCTTTTTGTATGGCTTTAAAAATACTCATCCAAAAGCAGCAAAAAGTCACAATGTTATGACTTATTAGCTTTTGGAGGGGTATTTTGTGTCTTTTTGCCTCCTCCAAAAGCCATAAGCAGTTTTTATTAGCAATCCCAAACATGCCCGGAGTAATAAACTAATAAATACTTGTTAAAAACTAGGTTGTTTAGTTTGAAGATAAGGGCATGCGGTACGGTGAATTATGGGGATGTTTTGAGTGATAACGCCGTGGAACATTGTCGCCGTAAACGTTTTGGGTTTGCTTGGTTCTTTGACGTGCACATTTCCACGGTGTTATTTTGGGGTGTTATCCCAATATGACCGTTTGAAACGGTCAAAAAAATTGACCGTTGCCCCTTTTTAATTTTTTTTAACCTATACCTATAAGGGTGAGGGTATGCTTGCCTAAGGCATGGTTTAGGCATCAAATTCTATGAGGTGATACCAACAGGAGAGAGAACATTAATGTAGAATTGATGATTTGGTAGGGGGTATACTTGCCTAATTGATGATTTAGTCATGGATTAAATGTTTTCTTTTATTTTTTTAATCTACAAATAAAATTATAACTTAAACATTTAATATAAAATAAAAATAATAAATCATTAGATTAGATTAAATTTTTTTACTAAGTCCTAAAGATATAAAATTACCAACTCCTAAAATAAAAAAATTACCAAGTCCTAAAAAAAATACAAAGTCCACCATCTAAAAATTACATGGTCATCCGTATCTAGCCGCAACTCGACGTTTTTCATCTAAAAGTACCGGGATGAGTGATTCGGGCACCTTATCGTGAGGCCTCAAATACAACTCGAGGTCACGAGCCCGTTGTTCTTCGTCCATCGTCTCCCTTGTCGATCCATCACCTTTCCAACCTTCTCGTACATTTCCCTCTTCCTTTGAGCGGTTTCATGTCGAACACTCCGCTTGTCGACCTTTTCATCCTTCCATTTTAACTCAAACCTCTCCATCACCTCCAAAGCATTCGCCGATCCTTTTGTCGACGAGTCACCACCCGACTTCTTGCTTGAGCCTTTTCTTCATGACGGGTGCATCGGCATCGAGTTCTCATTCAAGTCGGGTAAACGACTCGGCAATTGTGCCGAGTCGGCATCGTTTGACGTTGTGTACTCGCCCGATGCCGATACCTTGGTCCTCTTTGACGACTCGGCAACCCCACCAACCTTTTGTTGTGGTGCAAGACACTTTGGGTGATCCTTCACCACCTTCCAAGCTTTGACGCGCGTGAAACATTTCCTCTCATACATTTGTTGATAATCCCGCATCGTCTTCTCACGAACGCCATCATCACTCGCACCAATAGCCCGCGCACGTGTCTACGATTAAAAAAAATAAATTAAATATATTTTTAAAAATTATTTAAAAAAAATAAATTTTATAAAAAATACTTACATTTTGGATGTACAACCCGTTGAACCTCGACATCGCTTTGTTCAAGTTGTTCCATTTGGTGTTAACCATGTGAACGGTTCGACCGGTATCACGTCCACTCAAACCGTTGAAGTGATTGAGGACCCATTGCCAAAACGAATTACGTGATTGTTGATCACCAACTCTCCCGTCTTCGGTGATGTAGATGTAGGATTGCGCCAAAATCGCTTCCTCCGTGGGCGACCAGTAGGTCCTCTTCTTCTTGCCACCTTTCACCGGTTGTGTAGGTTCCTCGTCTTCTTCTTTTTCGGCATCGTCTTGCATAGTGACTTCTTGTTCTTCTTCTTCCTCTGCTTCTTGCACCTCAATTTCTTCATCAACATCCTCCGATTCGGAGTCAACATCAACACGTCGAGGTTCACGATATTGGGTGTTATGATACATCGATTGATGTTGTTGAATTTGCAACGAATGCGGCGTATAAAAAGGTGGTTGTGGTCCATACACACCACCCACTAAATCAACAAACGATTGTTGTTGATAGAAACCGGGTTGTGATGGTGGCGGAGGTGGTGGTTGTGAGTAGAAAATGGGTGGTTGGTTTTGTTGGTCCGGAATCAACAACCAAACACGATATCGTAAACACAAACAAGTGCGGAAACCTTGTTTGTGAGTGATTCGAGAAGAAGATGATGAAAAAGACAAGATTTAAGATGAAGAACAAGCAACACAATCAAGTCTTGAATGAAGAACAATCAATCTTCTTGTAAACCGAGTTTGCGATCGTAAATGTATTAGAGAAAACAGAAAATCGTAATCAGCAAAACTTCTCATTAATCATAAACACTTGGGTATTTATACAAGCCCTACAAAAACCCTAGTGGAAATCGTAAACCCATAAACCTAATAAGCCCAAACCGTAAACATACTAAGCCCAAAACAAGTAAGCCCAATCTAATGTTCATGCCTCATAATGTATAGCCCAACAATCTTCCCCTAGGCATGAACCATTAGAGCGTCTACGGAAGCAGCAAATCAAATCTGAAGGTATTAGGCTTCGTGCTTGACCACCATTCACGTTCCACGATCCGGTTTGCTGTTCCATGAAAGATCCCCACCCTGATAGCATTTTCAAGATCATTCTCATCACCGAGAATAGGTTGGGAGGCGAGGAGCTTGATATCACGTTCGCCAAACCTCAGCAGATCGACCGGATCATAGAAGCGAAACTCTCGCATCTTCTTGCAAACCACCACCACCTCGTGAGTTGTTGGATCATAGAACCAGCTATCAAAATTTCTTACCAATGTACCATCTTCTATTTCGTCCAACATGTTGATTACTCTAGTTCTTTTGGTGGGTGGTCGCCTCACTTCTCCAACAGGCTCTCATGTTACAGGGTCAGTTCCAGTCTCAACCCACCTGACCTGTTTGAGATCAAAGTTCACAAAGTTTTCTGCCAAATGGCTCAACAGATTGTCACGAACTTGATCTCCTTGAGCATTCCTCCATCGGTTTATATACGGTGCCCTCAACAAATTTCTGATCTCTGGCTCTGTCCAGGAGTGAAATTGACCCCTTGTTCTGTAATACTCCACCGGACTGTATCCATCTCGGATCACTGCAAACAGCTTCTTCTCACCATCATAGTGCTAGCATAAGATTGGTTCACGGCTCCCCCTTTTGTCGATTTCACTTTCATCGACATCAATCGAGTACAGCGTAGGGGGAGGTCCTTGGAAGAAATCCTTGAACCAGTTTTCATGACTTTCCGGTGCCTTTGAGATGATTCTTCCTCCTTGAACATAGTCAGACATCACTATGGTGTCATCACCTTCATATTCATGCACTTCATCAGCTGTTTGAGCACTTTGAGAAGAACTCTGTCCTGGGGCACCCTGAGCATTTAAACTATCAGCTCCCTTCAGGTCTTCCAACTTCTTCCTTAGTTCAAGGTATCCCGCATACAAGAATCCAATACTGGCTTCATTCTTGCTCTCCTTCTCCTTTAACCTCTTGTTTTCTTCCTTTAGCTCTTTAATCTCTCCCTCTCTTCTTCTGTTTTGGGATAAAAGGAAGTTGATCTGAGGATCGGAACTTATCCGTAGATCTACAGGGAGATCACTAGCTTGAGTAAGTTCTTCAACAAGTGCTTGGTATGGACGAAAGCTTGGAACAACTGGGGGCTGACTTGAGTCAGTTGAAATGTTTATCCTCACTGGGCTGGGCTCCACAAAGGTACTTTCAACATCAAGAAATTGCCTTTCTTCATGAACTGGGCTTTGTTCATTCAGAATAGGACTTTCAGTTTGCATCGGAGTTGGTTCTTGGACATTAACCTGATCATCAGCTTGAATTGTGCGTTCAACATTTGTAGGTTTAGACACATCCACATTCTGAGCATTTCCACCTGTAGGTTCAATCACCATCACCCCTGAGCTTGTCTTCTGAAATTTAAATCTAATAGTTCTGGGGTCAGATCTCTTTCTTGGTGACGGTTCACGCACAGGAATGGGCTCTGCAAGCACATCATCTTCATCAACATTCATATCCAACTCTGGAGGGGTTGCATCACTACTTGAAGATGAGACCAAGTCATCTCTCGTTCTCTTGTTACTTATCGGGCCCAAATCTCCATAAATATCATCATCCAAATTCTCGTTCTCGGGAAAGATATCATCCATCACATTCTCTTCATCAGAAGGTATATCCCCTGTTTCCCTCTGGACAGTCACTGGAACATCGTGATCCTCTGCAAGAGATGCATTGACTGGATGCACTTCAAGTTCGGACTCAGATTCTTCTTGTTCTTGTTCCCTTGCAACCTCAGGGAAGGCACCTCTTTTCGTCCACTCGAGTCTTCCTTGAAACATACTCTTTCCTCTTCTATCTTGGGTTTGCAGACCAAAAACTCCACTATCCATGAATTTGATGTCCAGCTTCTCAATCCTTTCTTGAATCATTGGATACTTCTTCATAACCACCATATGCACGAACCTTGGAGTCATAAGAAATTGCTCTCTGGCACTCAAATCAGCATTGCCAACCCAATCCAACAACATCATCTTTGAAAAATTAAAATCCCAGTCCAGGGCCAATGCAACAAATGTTGTCCCATGCACCTTGTTTAGCTGATCAAAGCTTGTTCTTTTGCCCAAGAAGGATTTCTGCAGGTAGTGTGCCAGACACCTCCAGTAGTGCGGCAGTAACTTTTTGAACATCGGAGGGAATTTACCTTCATACCCCAAAGACTTTGCACCTTCTAACACTACGGTCTTTGAATACTCCATTGTGTCTTCAGCTTTGTCATTAATATTCAATCCCTGGCGAATGTCTTCTTCAGTAATCTCAATCTGACGGTTTTGAACGGTAGCAGTAATTTTTGTTTTATCTCCACTTGCCCTTGCAGTTCCCCAGAATTCTCTGACAAGTTGTTCATCGATCAGCACGCTTGTCACTGAGAGCATGATTGATTTTGCACATGTTCAATCCTGCTACTAACGAGTAGAACAACTGCATGTGTCTCTCAGGAGGGTCGTCAAGATAAGCGGGTATGCAGTGATCCCTCTCAAAGTGAATCTCTTCGTCAAGCATATCTTCTGCCATCTGAAAAACCGAGACAAATGCATTAGGCTTAATTATATCAATGAGCAATTACGTTTGTCAAAAACCATCTTGAAGTTCAATTGGTTATCAGATTATCCTTTTAGTTTCCAAACACATCAATTGAAACCTTCAAAGGAAAGAATTTGATTTTGAATCTCAATTTTAACAAATCACATTCTTAAAATCAACACATTCAAGTTTATCTTAAAACAATTAAGTTTGATAAGATAATAAAATCATTTTCTGTTTAATTAAGTGTTTATGATTTAAAATCAAACTTTAAACGGGTTTACGATTGAGATTTTGGGTTTACGATCCAAGTTTGGGTTCACGATCGGGGTCAAGCACAGTCCTGTCGTAAACACTAAGCCCGATCGTAAACGCTGACGATCGTGAACACCATCGATCGTGAACACAGTTTGATCGTAAACGACATCGTAAACGCGAACAGTCATCTTCTTCATTACGCCGATCGTAAACGCACTAGTCCGCCATAGACGAACCTGCAACTATTCACAAACACATCAAAACCCAACAAAAAGGCAAATGAACCATTATAGACTACCTTTTAAGTGTCGCAAACACAAAATCGACTTCTAATCTTGAAAAATCGACGAGAAACTTGAAGAAGAAGAAGATGATCAACGGGTGAAGAAAAACTGTGATTTAGGGTCGTGAATCGAAGAGGATCAGCCGATTGAGGGGTGTATAGTGGTCGGAAAGTGAATGCGCGGGTAGCGATGTGCTCGGTTTAACCTGTAGATGGTCGGAGGTGGCTGAGATCACTTTTCCGGCGACAAATGGCGGTGGTTAGGGTTTAGGTGCGGCGGGTCGTAAACGCAGAGAGGGGAGAGAGGGTTGGATCGTAAATGAAAATCGAAAATGAGGGGTGAGGGTTTTGATAATGAAAATTTTCAAAATGCCCCCTCATGATTTGTAAACATTTTAAAAAACACCCAAACCTCATTTAAAAGATAAAACACTTGAAACTTTGTTAATTTTTGAAAAATTTGAGAATTGCAAAACTTCCCCTCAGACTCGTACCCCGAGTATCTGATCATGATCATAAAAATTTAAATTTAAAAATTCAAAGACTTAAAAAAATAGACCATATAAAAAATAAACCATAAAATTAAGATAACCTAAATACCGAGATAAAAACATTCACTTGCCTTGAAGCTGATGTTTTTCATGGATCAAACCAGACTTATCTTTGACTGAGGAACCTTTTTCAGCTTCTGTTACTCGACGCTCTAGACAATTGTCAGAATTTTTGACCACACAAACTCACATCAAATTGATTTGAAGTGCTTAATTATGGTACAATATTACCGTCATGTTTAACCGTCCCCACACCCAATTGTTCATAGCAAAACCTACCCAACCTCAGAGTTTATTGAGGATTCACAAACCCCCAACTTGAGGAACCATGCAACACCGTCATGACAAACACTTATTTCTTTAATTATCAGTTGGTGATCAGGTCGGCCGCATAAGCACGCAAAGAAGACCAAACAAAATAATTATTTTATTATTTTTCTTTTTCTTTTCATTTTTCATTTTTGTTTTCATTTTTCTTTTCTGAGGTGTTGTCATAACAGCAGAACATGGCGTGTGGGAGAGTGAATACTAGGTATAATTACCACTCTCAACCCATTTTTGCTGGGACTCAGTTTTTTAAACCATGTAAACTAGGACGAGAAACTAAACATATATAGAAGTTAAGTTTACTGCACTTACATTGATGATCATAGTTTTGGGTTGAGCTTACCGACAAATCATCTTTGAGCAATCTTTCACTTCAGCCTTACACGTGTCAGTCTCCGATTGTCTTGGACATTTATATCACTTCCTACCAGCTCAAGACAAACAAAAGACTTCATAAAAACCTCAAACAGATTTTCAGATTTTCTGAAACTATAGCATTTCTTCCCCTGTTTTTATGAGGCTTTTGAAACAAAAACACATTTTTTTAAAATGAAACTTAAACCAAAAGTAAGCAAAAATAAAAGCAAAACTATATACAAACAGTTTTGATCAGATCATTCCTCGAAGGCAATCATCCTTAGGCCTTCAACACACATTTCAAAATTTGGACGAGGAAGGGGTTTTGTGAAAAGGTCAGAAACATTTTGATCTGAGCTTACCTTTTCCAACTGAATCAACTTCCTATCATAGCAATCACGAATGAAATGTACCTTGATATCTATATGCTTTGTTTTGGAATGTTGAACAGGATTCTTGACAATTTGCAGAGCAGCAGCATTATCACAAAAGATTGGAGTATTAAGAAATTCCATACCGTAGTCAGTGAGCTGATTCTGAATCCATACTACCTGTGAGCATCCAGCTGATGCTGCCACATATTCAGCTTCTGCAGTTGACTTGGAAACGGTATGCTGCTTCTTGCTCTGCCATGAGATGAGTCTGTCTCCCAAGTACTGACATCCACCAGTTGTTGATTTCCTGTCAAGATCACTGCCTCCATAATCACTGTCAGTAAATGCAAATAATTGGAAATCAGTATTCTTTGGGTACCAAAGTCCAAGCCGAGGCCTGCCCTTCAGATACCTAAAAATACGTTTAACAGCAGCTAAATGAGAGAGTTTAGGATTAGCCTGGTAACGTGCACACACACAAACTGCATGCATGATATCTGGCCTGCTTGCTGTTAGGTACATGAGTGACCCGATCATTGAACGATACATGAATTCACTCACTGGTTCTCCATCTGCATCTGGTGTTAGTAGAGGTCTGGATGCCATGGGAGTGGAGATGGGCTTGGAGTCCTGCATCTTGTACTTTTCCAGAATCTCATTCACATATTTTGCTTGATGAATGAGAATTCCAGTTTCATCTTGTTTCACTTGTAATGCCAGGAAAAAGTTCATCTCCCCTTGATCACTCATCTCAAACTTCTTTCTCATGATATCCTCAAACTCGGTGCATAATTCTTCATTTGTAGACCCGTAGATGATGTCATCCACATACACTTGCACCATAATGATATCATCTTTCACCTTCTTTCTGAACAGAGTTTGATCAACCACTCCCCGTGTATAACCATTTTCTACCAAATGCTTTGACAGAGTCTCATACCACGTGCGGGGAGCTTGATGCAAACCATATAAAGCTTTATCCAGAAGATACACATGATCTGGATGCTCTTCATCCACAAACCCTGGCGGCTGAGCCACATAAACTTCTTCATTCATTTCAGCATAAAGGAAGGCTGTCTTCACATCCATCTGATGCACTGTGAAGTTGAGATATGTTGCTACAGCAAGGAATATTCGAATTGCTTCCAATCTCGCCACTGGTGCATACACCTCATCATAATCCACCCCGTAAACCTGTCTGTGACCTTGGACAATCAATCTGGCTTTGTTTCTTACAATCACTCCCGTATCATCTTTCTTGTTCTTATACAACCATCTTGTGGGTATAACCTTTTTATCTTCTGGTCTTTCCACTAGACGCCACACTCCCAATTTTGAGAATTGATTCAGTTCATTGTGCATAGCCTCCATCCAACTCGGATCTTTAAGTGCTACCATCACGTTTGGAGGCTCTAGTTGGGAGATGAAACATGAGTACATGCAGTGGTTGATGTCACCCGTGCGGCTTCTAGTGGTGACCCCTGCTGACACTGGTCCAACCACATTGCTGAGAGGATGATCTCTGTTGATTCTTGTCGTTTGAACATCTGGTACTGAAATAGAAACAGGCAGGTTAGTATCATTAACATTATTATTCATACCTTGGATTTCTGACTCCTTCTGATCATCATGAGTTCTTGAAGATTCTGGAACATTCACAACATCATCCTTAGGAGCTGCTGCTGATACACTGTCTCTAACATTTTCAACAGATGGCCTTACTTCAGGAGCTGGAGCAATGATGTCTTCTTCTTCTTCCAGACCAGGAAACATGCTTGAGTAGTTGAAACCTTCAAACAATGATCCATAATCAAAAATCCAGTCTGGTCCAGTTCCTGCATCAGTTGGATTATCTTCCAACCAGTCAACATTGAATGCCTCAATTATCATTTTTGGTGGTTTTGTTGCAGAATATCCGACAAAGTATTATTCATCAGCCTTTGCTTCAATACTTCCCAACATCAGACTGAATTAGAACTGTGCAAGGACACCCGAAGGTCTTGAAGTACCCCACCCTTGGTTTTTCTCCATAAATAATCTGATAAGGCGTCTTCTCATGCCGCTTGTTCATGAGTACCCGATTCTGCACATAACAAGCGGTGTTGACTGCTTCGGCCCAAAAGAAAATTGGTAATCTCGCTTCACACAGCATAGTTCTGGCAGCTTCAATGAGTGTTCTGTTTCTTCTTTCAGCAACACCATTCTGTTGAGGTGTGTATGGTGCACTGTACTGCCTTTCTATACCATTTCTCTCCACAGAACATATTCAATTCAGCATTCTTAAACTCTGTTCCGTTGTCTGATCTTATTGCCTTCACTTTCTTACTCATCTGATTCTCTATGAGAGTAACGAACTGTTTCACCAGTTCTGGAGTTTCATACTTGTTTGACAAAAAGAACACCCAAGTAAACCGAGAGAAGTCATCCACTATCACCAGACAATATGCGAACTTGCTGATACTTAGTACTTGCATTGGGCCGAAGAGATCCATATGAAGTAGTTGCAATACAGACGGAATAGAGTTTGTCATTTTAGAGCGATGAGGTAACTTGTGCTGCTTCCCCTTAGCACATGCAACACACTTCTCAATTGATGTGAAGTCCTTGATCGGGAGATTTCGAACATGCTCTCCCTTTGCCAGCTTGTTCAGATTCTTCATGTTAGCATGTCCCAAACGACGATGCCATAACAATGCCAGATTTTCATTTTGCTTTGAAATAAGACAGGCCACATCAGATGGCGGAGGATTACCCATGTTGAGCAGATAAGAATTTGCTCGTCTTGGTGTACGCATCAAGATACACTCCTCAGGAATCTTGACTCCAGGCTTGAGGATGATACATTCCTTCTTATTGAACAACACAGAATATTCTCGATCACAAATCTGCGAAACACTGAGCAGACTATGTGATAATTCTTCTACATAATGCACATCTGTGAACGTCAAGCTGCCATTCTTCACCACACCTTTCTTGCTGATCCTGCCACCTACTCCACCAGCAAAAGATACACCTCCTCCATTGAAATCTTCAACCTCTTCCAAAAGCGATAAATCTCCGGTCATATGTCGGGAGCAACCACTATCAACGTACCAGAGATTGTTGGCAGTTCTTCTTGGCTGTCCCTACATGAATCAAAGATCAGTTAGAGTCAGGTACCCAGGCCATAACTGATCTGGGCACACCCTTGGAATCAATGTAGTTGACTAACTGAAAGGACATTCCTGATTTTGATTCAGTTACACTCAAACTTTGAGCGTTGACTTTTGGTTTCCACAAAGTGTATTTCTGAGGTTTTGACACATTGGTTGAATGTTTAACAGCTGCAGGTTTCTTCTGTGGAGATGTGACCTTTTTATCTGCATGTTTCTTGACAGGTGTCCATTCAAGTTTTAATTTTGTTTGAACAACTTGTTTTGTTTGAGAAACATCTTTTGATTTTGAAATCTGTTTCTTAACCTTTGTTTTACCTTTAGGTTGAGAACACCCTTTTGTTTTGGATACCTGTTTTTCAACAAGTTCAGATTTCATCTTATCTTTTCATTGATAAACTCCTTTAGGTGTGTAAGTCGGTTTTGGAGTTTTGGCCACATTCCATTTTTCATCAACAGGCTTTGTCACTGGAGTTTTAGTGTTTAAAACCTTAGACTGTTGAGTCTTCATTGGTTTCGAACTTTGCTTCCCCTGAGACAAAGCTTGTTGTTTCTGATTTTTGTTTCCACCTGTCATCATTTTCTGCAACATACTAGTCCATGGGTTTTGCGGATAGTATGGTTGATAAGGTCTATTTAAACAATTTGCAGCAAAATGCCCTGGTTTTCCACACTGAAAACAATTCATAATTCTTGGCCCATTCACATGACTACAGGCATATGAGCGCCTTGGGTAAGATGACTCCCATTCAGGCTTATCATCCCATTTGTGTATCAAATGTTTCGGAACTTTCTCAGGTTGCGTAATTAAACAAAATTGTTCCGATTTGGATTTGTTGGTTCTGTTAAAGGTAGACACAACCTGGGGATAAGGAACAAATTCCTTGGGTTTGGACTCACAACCAGCTTTAGTATTTGGCACACGAATTTTAAAACCATTAACTACTTCATTAGAATTAGAAACATGTTTTGAAGACATAGACATCATTAATTGTTTTGACTTGGACGCATTAAGTTCAAACACAGATGCCAAAACATCGTCCTTAGGTAAACCAAAACTTGAACTACTAGACTCATGACACTCTTTAACCCTCAAACATTCAGCATCCTTCTCAGAAACATCTTTGATCCCTACTTCATCTGCACAAGAAACAAAAACATCAGAAGAACTAACATTATCGTTTAATGATTCCTGAGATGAACTCGATTCACAAGTGAATGTCACCGATCGATTCTGATTACCCAAACCATAGGTCATATGTTTCTCATTTTCTAACTCCTCTTCAGTCATGGGTTTCACACCAATCAAAACACTATCTATGGGAGGTCCTGCTTCATGCATTTCTGATTCAGATCTATCTACCTGATCCTCCTCATAGATCATACCTATTATATCTCTAGGCACAGGTTTAGGAACATTATTCTTATTCTTTTCAGAAAAACTAATTCCTATTCCTCCTTTATCCTTACCAAATCTAACATCGGTTATGCAGTTGGACAAAGCCTTACCAGCTATAAGCATTCTTTTGTTTCTCATTTAATTCACATCTAATTTTACTTGCAACTCATTGTTCTGATGTGTAAGTTCATCTACCTGCTTCCTAAGCTCAGCAATCTCTAACTTAGCATTATCATACAGGACAGACTTCTCAGAGGCAAGGGCTTGGTATTTCTCTATATCCAATTTCTGTGCTTTAACTTTCTCCTCACTCTTTTCCCATCTACCCTTAAACGAACTTCTAGAACATTGCATATCAAATAATTCTATCTCACTATTCTTCCAAAGTTGTCTAAGGCCAGGAATTAAACGTGCACAAGTGGGATTAGTACATACCTTTGTGTTGTCGACCTCGGCTGCAAAAGCTTCCTTGTCTTCAACCAGGTTCTGTTCTTTCTCTTCTGACTTTTCCTCTGTGACCATAAATGCATGCTCCTCCTCATCATTATTCTCCATCTGAGCAATCATAGTACCTGTCAGACTGAGTTCCCTCACCTGCGAAGCCCATTGATACTCTCCACAGTCCTGCACAACCAAAGCCTTTGTCTCTGCTTTCCCTTTACCATCTCCAGCTTTCTTCTCTTCTGGTTTCTCCCTCTTTGGCTTGGTACACTCTCTTGCAAAGTGCCCGTACTCATCACAATTGAAAAATCTAAGCTTGCTCTTATCAAAACCCATCCTTATCTTGTCCTGATCCTTCCATACATTCCTTCCAGTTTTTGCCATAAACTTCTTAGCGCGGAAAACTGCCATTGCCATTTGCCAGGAAACATCAAGCATTTCCACATCTTCAGGATTGATCTGGTTCAGTTCTCCTGACAGCATATCAGTAGGCACCAAATGTTCCAGCCATAAGTGCATGGTAACTGTTCATAAATCCCATTCCAAGGGCAAAGTTGGGATCATTGGTAGCATTAGCCTCATCAGCGTTGACCATTCCACTTGAACTTGCTTGAGATCGTGCCACGAATGCAGTTGACTTTCTGTTAGCACTTGAATCATTTCCAGACGAACTTCCAGCTTGCTTTGACCCTACTTCTTCAGATAAGAGAGCCTGATTCAGTTTTCCTGCCATACTGAGTGAACTTAAATGATTCAGCTCTCTCTATTTATCATCAATTAGTTTTGACTTCAGTTTGTTAATAAGCTCATCAACAGTTAACTCATCCAGCTTGTTGTTATCTTTAATGATTGAAATGTTGGTATTCCAGTTCTTGGGTAAACTGTTCAAGAGTTTCAGATTCTTATCCTCCTGTTCGGGTTCAACGTCGTAGCTTGACATCTCAGTGATTAAGGACACAAATCTTTGAACTTGAGCTTCAAAGGACTCTCCTTGAATGTGATTGAACAAATTGAACTTTTGCTTTAGCATCTGTTTACGGCTCGCCTTGATATCGGGATTTCCTTCATATGCAACCACCAGAGCATCCCAGAGCTTCTTTGCAGTCTTGTACTTCTTAAATCCTTGAGCAATCTCCGGATTCAACGCCATTGTCATGATGGCATATGCTCTTTCATCCTTGTTACACTTTTCCCAATCATCATCTGAGTATTCTGCTTCGGTTTTCACCACTCCAACCTTTCCTGCTTCAGTGTGTGTGGGAATGAACGGTCCATCGACAACTGATCTCTAAAGTCTCAAATCAACACTTTTCAAATGGTTCTGAAATCTGTATTTCCACTCAAGAAAGTTATCAGCAGATGTGAGTCTGGGAGGACGAGTAGTTGATCCAATCTCAAAGTCCAGTTTCTGATACATGCTAGGTTCAAAATCCATGACGAAAGTTTAGGAAAACTTAAAACTAATTGTCCAAAAAAAAGAGTTTCCGATCGTAAACACCCGTTTACGATTGAATCAGACAGCTGGATCGTAAACACTGGTCGTAAACAACTCCGGATCGTAATCCCGATCGTAATCGCCTCCGGATCGTAATCTAGATCGTAAACACTCAAAAATTGTATCTTGAAGTCGTAAACACCGTACAAAATCGTAATCGCGATCGTAAACCCTTAAAAATGCAGTCTTGAAGTCGTAAACACCCTTTTGATGAAGAACACCGATCGTAATCTTCAATACCAGCCCAGAAATGATCGTAAACACCAAGAACACCAACCGTAAACTTCACAAGCAGCCCAGAACTGATCGTAAACTCCAAAAACTATCACAAGCCAACACCTTTTCCAGCTAAACACTCGAATCCAATATCGTGGAACCTCGAATCAGGTGATTCTTAGCTCTGATACCAATTGTTGGTCCGGAATCAACAACCAAACACGATATCGTAAACACAAACAAGTGCGGAAACCTTGTTTGTGAGTGATTCGAGAAGAAGATGATGAAAAAGACAAGATTTAAGATGAAGAACAAGCAACACAATCAAGTCTTGAATGAAGAACAATCAATCTTCTTGTAAACCGAGTTTGCGATCGTAAATGTATAGAGAAAACAGAAAATCGTAATCAGCAAAACTTCTCATTAATCATAAACACTTGGGTATTTATACAAGCCCTACAAAAACCCTAGTGGAAATCGTAAACCCATAAGCCTAATAAGCCCAAACCGTAAACATACTAAGCCCAAAACAAGTAAGCCCAATCTAATGTTCATGCCTCATAATGTATAGCCCAACAGGTTTGGTGGTGGTTGCAGGTGTGGTTGAGGAACGTTAGAGGATTGACCTCGATCTTTCCAGATTTTCGGTCGGAATTTTTTTCCTTCGGTGGCGGGTGACTTATTCTTCCTTGTTGAATCCATGGTAATTGAGAGTGATTTCTTGTTTTTGGTTTTGTGTTTGAGAGGGGAGTAGAGTGTAGAAAATTTTTGGTGTTTATGGGGTTTTTATAGTGGTATATGGTTGATTAAAAAAAAACAGCCGTTGCATGTTAAAACGGTCGAAAAAACGGTAAAAAACCCCAACGTCTTTCTCGGCATCTTTCGGCAAAACAATGTCGTGGTGGTGGTGGTGGTGGGGGGGGGGGGGGGTTGGATATGCCGATGCCGATGCCGAAAATAAATAAGGGGAGGGTATGCATGCCGATTCGGCATGCTTGGTGCCGAGGTTGATGCCGAGGGTGGCGGCATGTATACCGCCCACCCTAAATACCTCGTTTCTCTTAAAAAAAATTTACACTTCTCTTTCTACTCTTTCTAAATCATTCTTTTTACACCTATATTTAAAAAAAAAGACCACCCACCACCATGAATCCAAACCAAAATTCAAACCAAAACCTCAACCAAAACATATGGAATATGCCAACTTCCGCGAGACGACCTAACCCGTTGTTCGTGGGTACTGGTCAAGTTCCACCACAGATCTACAACCCAAACCCGATATACAAAAACTATGCTCAATGGGGTCAAATCTCAACAACTCAATTCCAACTAACCCAACCTCCACCACAAATGTTTTCACAATCTCAACCACAATTCTTCGAGACGGAGAATAAGAAGATTAGGAAAAAAATTAGTTTCGGGAATGTAATTTTTTAAGCATTTCCTAATTCTAGTAGTTGTAACGTTTTATTTATATTATAAATAAATTTTTTAATTAGTATTTAAATTAAAAAAAACTAAAAAAAGGTAATAAAATAATCATCAACACTAATTTATCACACCATGTATACCACACTTAGTGTTAAAAAATGGTGCTATCGAGTCATCGCCTACGTGGTATGATAACACCACTTTTCAACACCATATATATACCACATGCCCTAAGTAAAAGTATAAATTCACTTAATCTTCGTTAAAACACTTGAACGTAATACAATTTCTTTACAATTTTATAAACTTAAGATTATGGTATGGTATTATACTAGTATGGAGTAATCAACTAATAAATACTTATTAAAAACTAGGTTACTTATTAAAAAGTAGGTTGTTTTGTTTGAAGACTAGATTTTAACCCTCCGCGCAACGCGTGGAGGTGTTCGAGAATGAATTCATGATGTTACCAAAATTGCAAAGTTGTTGCGTTAGTTCTATTAGCTTAGCTTGTTGTTTATTTTACATAGAGTGAGCTTCACAAAAGATCATGGCTTCATTCATCTCAACGCGGTCTCGTTTGATTGTGTTCTTGTTGTTTTAATCATTCGGATAACACGGGTAGAAAAAACAGTTAAACTGCTACACCACCAACAACATAAGTTATTGGTGATCAATGGAGGTTAACGTGGGGATAACGCAAACACAAAAAACCATTGCACTGCTTTAAGGATACGTGGAGGAAAACGAAAAAAGAAACATTGAACGGCCAAAATCACTTATAAAATTATGACCAAATCATTATTTACCATTTAAAAGTTTACGTATTGCCCAACAAAAAATATAAAAAGTAAAAAAAAATTATAAAATTAAATAATCTAAATGGAGGTTACCGCTGGGATAACATGAAGACACAAAACCATTGCAATGGAGGTTACCGCTCTGATAACGTGAATATTGCATTTGTAATATGCAAGCATAATATAAATTGTTGGTAATAAATGGAGACTACCACTTGAATAACGAGAACACACAAAATTAGTGGTCAATAGAGGTTACTGCTGAGATAACGCGAGCACACAAAACCATTGGACTGATCGTAATATAATTTAATAAAAATAATAAAAAATATTAAATCTTTTTGATTGATTTAATATATAAAAACCATTAGATTAAATAATATATAAAAACCATTAAATTTAAAAACTAATAAAATATTGAGCTTGTGATTATTTTAATATATATATAATTAAAAAAATATTGTTTGGGGATCAAGCAATGTTCTCATTTGTAAATAAAAAATGTATTTATCAAAATAGTGTAGTTGAAATATTATTTACTAAAATGGTATTTTTAAGATCCGTTACTTAGGGTGGTTCAGGGTCCTCCTTACTTTCCCTAACTTGGGCCTGGCTAACGAATTCTTGGAGGACGAACAACGGTGGAGGTCCTAGTTTTCTAACTTTTTAATGTGGAGAGGCCTAGCCTAGCTGAGGCTCGTGGGGGTTCACCCGCAAGTTTGGGATGGGGGTGTGTTCCATCGGATTGGAGGGCTATTTGGCTAGGTAGTCCAGAAATCAGATGCAGACGAAACGGATGGAATAATGAACAAATATGAAGTGGGAAGTTTGGTGGATGGTTGTAAGAGAATGTTAGAGCATATTCCTATGCTACGTTGTGTCTCGTGTATTGTATCTATGTAATGAGCATGAGAGTGAGTCTTACTGGCAGCGTACCAGGCTCCATACCAGTTGGTATGGACCAGCGTACCAGATGGTATGCTGGGTGGTACGCTAGCGAGAGTAAGTCACCTATAAATAGGTAGCTTGTGTAGTGAGTAATAGAACTTCTGGTCATTCATATTATATTCCGTGTGTGTTACTGTGTGTATGCTCTCAAACTTTATCAATACAAATCTCATTTGTATTTACGTTCGATCTCATTTATATCTCGTTATCACTTGATTAGCAAATGATCCGACGCTCCACGACTTTACAAGTGGTATCAGAGCTATCTGGTTCCATTTGCTGATCGAATTCTGTGATTTTCAAGTGTTTTTAGAGAGAGAAAGTGGATTTTGGTCATTTTTCATCAAATTTTCTCAAATTTGACGTGTTCTTGATGTCAAAATTGATTGCAAACCATTCCTATTGTGTTTTCGCTGCTCACTGTTGTATTTTATAGTCAAATTCACCTAAATTACGAGAAATCTGTTGGTCATGAGCTGGTATGCCGGATGAACTAGTGGTACGCCATTGGTACGCCGAGTGGTCCGCAAGGCAATATTCATCGATTGTTTGGTACGCTGAATTTGGTCCGGAAGACAATCTTCAAACTTGGTCCGTCGACGGTTACAACGTACCAGTTGGTACGGTGGTGGTAATTTGGTACGCTCAGTGATCTGGTCCGCTTCCTGATTCATTGTTTGGTACGTTGGAGTGTTGGTCAGCTAGTGATACGTTTAGCAAGACTGGTACGGCTGTTGACATTTTGGTCCGCTGAGATTGTTTTTGGTACGCCGACAGAAAAGTGACGTTCACTAAAACTGACGTAACTTGAGTTCTTTTTGGAGTTACAGAACCCAATACCAGCCAAAACGACCATCTCAGAAAGATCTACACTTTTACTCGCCTAACGGCCAGTACCCTCCGGTTTGACCGCCAAAATCCGCTTGGAAGACGTTCGTTTTTTAGTTTGAAGTTTTTGCGTTCAGTATCGTAATTTCAAAATGAGCGATTATCAAGCGTTTTCCGTGATTCAAAACACGATGCAAGCTATCATTAACTATGATAATGAATTAGGAACAAGTCCAAAAGTTCCGAAGTTGCTCATACTAGAAGATTGTCATTGTTGGGTGAAGCGATTTGGAGCATATGTTGGCGCTAATGATGTTGATTTTTGGTTATCTTACAATAATCAATATGAATATCCACCGGGTACAAATGGAAGGCCAATTTTGCAACAAAGTCTCACTGGTGAACAAAAGAAGGCATATCAAGCCGAACAAAAAGCTTACGGAACTTTAACGATGGCATTACCTTCAGATTTATTACATAAATTTTCTCCTTATACTTCAGTAAAAGAATTGTGGGATGCAATTCAGAAACGGTGTGAGGGTAATGATCAATTCAAGAAAAGTAAAAAAAAGGTTCTAAAGAAAGAGTTCGACAATTTCAAGCATTATCCAAATGAAAATACTTCAAAGCTTATTACTAGGTTTTCACATTTACTGAGTGAAATGTCTTTAGTTGGCATCAAAAGGAAGAAGCTGATTTGAAAGAGAAGTTACTAGAGGCATTACCTGAAAGATTGGAATACTATGTAATGATGATTACTCATAATAAATAATATGCAGGATTGTCATTCAATAATTTGATTGAGCAGATACAAGAAAGAGATATGGAGTTAAATGTGAACAAATCCATGCCTATTCAAGTACAAAATCCAGCGGCATATCATGGTGAAAATGAGTCGACCATGAATACTAAAAAGTCAAATATTTTCAGTGAAGGTCCTACTACTGCTTTTCTTGCTGGAAAATCTGAGAATTATGGTTATTCTCCGGGTTGTACATTTACAAGTCCAAATCAATCACCAAAGCCTACATTGTCTAATAATGCATCTGATGATTTAGCTTCATTTCTATCTGCATTTATTATATCATCTAGTGGTTAATTTTTTGGGAATATTGGAGAAGCTGATCTATTTACAAATGATTTAGGTCAGTTGGATGATGATCATCGGAATGAGTTAGATCTACATTGGCAATTTGCTATGACTGTTGAAAGAGGTAAGAGATTCGTCAAGAAACATGGTAAACAATCTTTTCTTCGAGGAGGAAAACTTGGATTGGATAAATCCAAAGTTAAATGTTTCAAATGTTCCAAGATTGGTCATTTTGCTCATGAATGTCAAAATTCAAAAGCATCTGCATCCTCACCTTCAACAAACAATTCAAATTCACAAGCTTTGATTTCACAAAAGGTTGAAGGATATGACTAGGAAAAGGATATCTCAATTATGGACGAAAGACATAATCAGAGGGCATTAACTGCAGTTTGCAATTCAGATAGTTTTACTTCTAAATTTGATCATGCTACAAATTCTGTTTACAAAGCTATGGTTTATAATGCTGATCTAAAACAGTATGTTCCATTGTATCCTGATGAATCTGCATTTCTAGTCGAAGTTGTACGTAAGGATGTAACTGATTCAGATTCAGAAACAAGTTCAAGTGAAGCAGTAGTGGAAGATGTTACTGCAGAAGTTACAAAATAGCTAAAAGAGAAATGTGAAGCTTGTGTTGTTGCCAATGATAAATTTGAATCTTTGATAAAGGATAATGGTTTGATAACTGAAGAACTTGAAGTTATGAAAGTTGCTTTAGAATGTTCACAACAAAGATATACTGATTTAGAAAAAGTCAATTCAGAGTTGGTGAAGGAAAAAGATAAATGGGTTGCTGAATATGAGAAAGAAAAGGCTGCTCATCTTGATGCGGTTCAAGATTTTGTGAATCTATTTGAAAAGAGCTATCCTGTCCAACAAAAGTATGAAAAAGCACATGCAATTGCTGTTGAAGCTACAGATAAAGTTTTAGAGCTTCAAGAAGAACTTTCAAAGCTTCGAGATGCAAATGTTAAGATTCATGAGAAGAATGAAATTTTAACAAAAGATGTTGCTTATTTCACTAAGAAGTGGGAGAAGGTTCATGCTGAGTTAATGGAGATATATGATACAAAAAGGCAACTGAAGTCTGAATACAATGATCTCTCAGATCAATTTATTGGTACTCAGAAAGAATTTTTGGATGCTCAAGTCAAGATATCTGAGTTGAAAATTGAGATTCTTGATCTTCAAAGGCAAGTGAAGAATTCAGTTTTGTCTCCTACTTTACTGAATTACATTTACAATCAGGAGAAAAGTGACGAAAGTGTGAAAGAATAGGAATTACATTCTGTTCCAGCTCCAGTGGTTATATTAAATCCTCCATCTGTGTCACTTGATCCAAGAGCTGAATTGCAAGATTATTCTAAATTTGCAACTCCGGCAAAGAAGAAGAAAAACAAGTCTGAGAAAAAGGAGAAGAAGTTGGGTGAAGCTCCGAAGTTTATATCAAGTTCAAAAGTTTTGGATGATGAAAAGATTTGTGAGAAAATTGCTTCTGGTACTTCATCTGCTAATGAAGAAGAAAAAGTTTTGATTCAGGGTAACAAATTGAAAGCTATTAAAGCTAAAATCACTAGCGACGCTAAAGGAAGAAAAGTTCATGAGTCTTCTTCAAGTTCTTCAAAAGTTCCAGGTTACAAACAAAAAGGGTTGGGTTATATTGTTAAAGAAGAACCAGTTACGCAACTATAACAGAAGCAGCTGACGGAGAATGTTTTAGTTCACAAAAATCAATCACAGCAGATTAAACAAACGGTGTTCAAATCAAAGAATGATGATTATTATTCTGGAGGGTCTTCTTATAGTTCTGGTTATTCTCCACGAAGTCCACCTCCAAGATATGATTCTTCTGATGATTTCTTTGATTTGTTTGGTTCAGAAGATATTTTTGGTTATTATGATGTGTTTAGGCAGGACAAGAGAAGTTCAAAGAATTTCTTTGATAACAATCAAATTTTTGAAACATATTTGGGTAGCAGTTCCCTTAATGTTTTCCGTAGAAAATGTTACGAATGTCGTAAACCAGGGCATCTTGCTGCTCAGTGTCCTACGAATGCGAGCATTCATTCCTATGTGAATAAAAATGCTAAATTTGTGAATGCAGAGGGTCAAATTTTTGATGAACCACAACCGTCAATGCACAAAGCAACCAGTAAGCCGTCTTCGGCAAAGACGCAAGTTGATAATTATGTGGGTTCATTGAAAAGTTTTTCCTCGCCCATGATATGGAAAGCACGAGTTGTTTCCATGGCAAATAAAGACCATGTTGAAGACACCGGGCGACCCGAGGCTGTTGACTCGGGCCGATCCCAAAACCACTAATGTTTTATCTGGTGTCTGCAGGTTTCTTCCAAAAGACCTATCATGCGTGTGTTGCTGGTAGTGAAGAACTTGCATAATTTAGTATTTCAACGTTTTATCATTCTTAAACAGTCTTTCAAAAGGAATTTTTGCTAAACAATATGTTTTCAAAAACTGAAACTGAATCGTGTCAGTGTTTGGTCGATCAATTTTATTTCTTTTTCATATTTTACACGTGGTAGTTGTACATATGTTTAGGGGGAGCACCCTGACAAAAGCCAAAAATAGTGTCTTATTTTTGTTAAAATGAAAAATCCAAAAATAGCATTTTTCATTTTAGTGGGAGAAAAAGGTAATGCAAAAGAAAAAAAAATGAAAATGAAATAGATCAAAATTAAGAAATTGATCATTGGGAAATGATGGTACATTGGCTGACGTTTCTGACTAGCGGATAGAGTAAATGAAAAAGCCATAAGACCATTGTTAGATGTGCTAGATAGGCTCGACAAATCAGAAAGTATACATATGTGAAATACACTTAACTCTGATGCTTGACCTAGTGGACAACATCTTGATGAGTATTTCAAGATATCAAGAATAAGATATGTGAAAATAAAATGAGAAGTCAATGTGTATACATGTGTTCATTTTGCAAAGATTTAAACTTGTTTGATTTTCTTTATTTTCTCAAACGATCGGACTTTCTCTGCGTGTCCACAAGACCGACCTGATTATTGTTCGTTTGAGGTTCTGCTTTATTTTTCTTGGTGTTTGTTGATACCTGTTATGTGCGCCCTGTGAAGTATCAAGCAAAGTACAAGTTCAAGCCAAAGTTTTACTGTCCGAACTTAAGGTTCGGACTGGCCGAACCTGGAGTTCGGACAAGGATCGGTCAACTGCTATAAATAGGACTGTGGACTTTGTAATAGGCAGTTCTGAGCGTGTGTGTTTTTGAGTGTGTTTCTTTGAGTCTGTTTCTAAGTGTTTTCTGAGTGTAATTGTTCTTCGTTGATCAATAAAACAATCGGTTAATTACGTTTCTATGTCCGAATAGCTAGATCGAGTAGACGATCCGATGCTCACGCATTTTCAAGTGGTATTAGAGCTTTCTGGTTCACTCTACTAATCTGTGTTTGCTATTTTTGGATCTTTGAAGCGTTTTTGGTGTTTCTCGAGTTTGTTTGTGTGTTTTTCATCAATACTATCGAGTCTTTGGTGTCAAATCTGCTTTTAAACCATTTCTTATCGGTTTTCCTGATTCTCAGTAACGAGTTTTGACAAAATTGGTCAATTTTCGCGCGTTTTTGAAAAAGTATGTCGAAGTTCGGATGTACCTGGTCGAGTTCGGAGTAACCGCTCCGAGGCTCTACTTCGGACAGAGTTCGGTCGGTCAGCGTTCGGCGTTTGTTCTGTTTCGGTGATAGTTCGGAGTTCATTGTGGTTCGGTCGGCATTCAGAGGAAGTTCGAAGCTATTTAGGTTCGGACGAAGTTCAGTGGGATTTCGGACAACAGTGTTAAGTTCAGTGGGAGTTCGGTCAATCAGAATTTAATTCTTTCAACGATGTCGGAATTTCACGCGTTTTCTGCGACGCAGAGTGCAATGCAAACTATGCTGAATTTTGATAATGAAATCGGAACAAGTCAGAAAGTTCCAAAATTGTTGAAATTTGAAGATTATCATAATTGGAAGCAACGATTTTCTGCTTACATAAGTACGAATGATATTGATTTGTGGATTACAATCAAGAAACTTTATCAACATCCGACCGATGCGGGAGATTTTAAAGAAGTCAATACCTTTGACAATGCTGAAAGAAAATCATACGAGCTTGAACAAAAAGCTTTCGGTTATCTTACAATGGCATTACCCACTGAATTGTTACATCAATTTAGCACATGCAAGAAATCAAAACAATTGTGGGATGCTCTATCAGCTAGATGTGAAGGTAATGACGACTACAAAAAGAGTCGGAAGAAAGTGTTGAATAAAGAGTTTGATAATTTTCAATTTTATGACAATGAGAACATTACTTCTCTGGTTTCCCGGTTTTCACATCTAATCAGTGAGTTGAAGGTTGTTGGTATTGAGAAAACTGATGCTGATTTGAAGGAAAAGATTATGGAAGCTTTGCCTGAAAAGTGGGAAAACTATGTTCTGCTTCTCACACATGATAAAGATTACTCTACATTGACATTTCACGAGCTTACTGGAAAACTTCATGCTCGAGAAATGGAAATGTTAAATTCAAAGAAGTCAACTGCTACTTTACAGAATCCTGAGTTATATCATGGTGAGAATACAACAAGTATGAATGCTAAATCTAAACCAACTTTGAGTTCTGCACCAAATATTGCCTTTATGGCTGGAGTTTCAGGAAATTCTGATAACAATTCATCATGGGGTTGTAGTTTTACAATTCCAAATTCTTCAAGTTAAAATGCCTTTTCTGCTGAATCAATGGATGATTGTGCCAAAATGATTGCTGCTTTAATCTTATCATCTTTTGGTTTGGTTATATAATATGTTGCTGATGCATAGTTAGTAAGAGATGATCTTGATGCTCTTGATGATGATCAACTGACTGAATTGGATCTATCTTGGCAATATGCTATGCTGAGTCATAGATCAAAGATATTTTTCAAGAAGCATGGGAAATCTACTTCTGATTTTAGTGAAAATTTAGGGTTTGATAAGTCAAAGTTGAAGTGTTACAAATGTTCAAAGCTTGGACATTTTGCCAAAGAATGTCAACAGAAGTCTGGTTTTCCTCTATCAAGCAAACCTGGTTTTACTCAGCCATGACGAGCCAATAGCTTTAACAGTTCACCATGATGGTGTTTATGATTGGGGTCAACAGTTTGGGTGTGATTCATCAGCCCTGATTGTTACTCATGATCAGTCAGATGATTCTTATTCAGATATTAGTTCCGATACTAGTTCAACACCAAGTTCTTATGCATCTGCTAAAAATTTGGAAAGTTTGTTGAAAGAAAATGCTTTATTGCTGCATAAAATTCAAAAGCTTTCTGAGGAATTTACTTTGGTTAATTCAGAGTTGCAAGTTTCTAAAGAACATCAAAAGGAGTTGGTTTTGAAAAATGAGTGCTTGACTACTGCGATCAACATGCTGAATGAAGTTTTAGAGATTTCTAAACAAGAAAAAAGGGATGTTGAATCTGCAAAGCAAAGTTATGTGAAGAAAGAATGAGTTGGTAAATGAAGTTACAAAATGGAAGGCTGAAGCAGAAGATACTGCTACTGATTTTCAAAACTTGTTTGAAAAGTCCAAGATTAAGCTTGAGTTGCTTACAAAGAATGTTGAAGAATCGACTGCTAAATTGAAGCATATCAAGTTGATATGGAAAAATTGTTAGATGAGAAACGTGAGTTGGTTAGTGTTAACAAGGTTCAAACTGCAAATTTGGAGATTCAAAAGAGAAATGAAGATAAACTGAAGAAAGAGTTGTTTGAAGGTTTAGATAATTTTCGCATGCAAAAGTTTGAAACTCACAAACTTGCATAGCGATTGATAGCTAAAGAGAAGGAATTCGCTAAGGCTCAACAGCAAATTTCTGATCTCAAAATTCAAGTTCTTGATGCTAACAGATTGCTCAACAATGTTTCAAATTCTCAAGTTTTCACAAGCTTCTTAGCTAATGATGCAAATTTTTAGAAGATGTTTGATAAAACTGCATCACCCCCCTGCTCAAATCAAAAAAGCCTTCAAAGAAGTGAAGGAACAAGTCCCTGAATTTGATTATTCAAAGGTCTCATCATCTACTGCTGAGGAAGAAAAAGTTGTGAAGAAAAAGAAGAACAAGAAGAATAAGAAGCAGAAGGAAACGAAATCTGAGGTTCTTCTAGCTCCAAAATTTGTATCTGGTTCATCTTCTGCTGATAATGAGAAGTCAGCTATTTCAAGTGACAAGATTAAGTCACAACTTGACTTTAATGAGAAGATTTTTTATGATAAGAAGAATGTGACTGAAGTGAAAGCTGAATTTTCTCGGTTAGCAAAGACTGGGCATTCTACATTTGAGGAGAAAGTTGTTGGAAAGCATGTGGGTCCGGGATTTAAAGCAAAAGATGTAACAGATAAGAAGGCTCCAGAATAATCTTTTCAAGATTTAAAGAAATTGAAACTAAAGCAAGTGTAGAAGGATGTTTTTAAGGCTGAAAAAGTTCAACCCGAGAGGTTCTACAAGCTTAAAGGTTCTGATAAGCTTTTCTCTGATAAAGAATTTCCTCTTCACTGTGTGGATGCCAGAAAAATTTCTGAGGTTTTTGTTAAAGATGCTGCTCTGTCAAACATGATGAATCAAAAAGCTAATATTTCTTCTGATGGTTCTTACTCTCGAAGCCCAACATCCAAATGGGCTCATGATCACAGACATCAGGTATATGATTCTAATTCTGATCATGTTCGAGATATTCATGTGTGTAATTCTTCGCAGGTATATTAAAAGTGGGATAAAACAAAACGAATATGTTATATTTGCCGCCGAATAGGGCATATGGCAAAAGGTTGTCCACTATCTGCTGATTCCCCACAAAGGTTTCATAAGAATCCAGTCTTTGGTAAACCTGCCCAACCGAAATTCTTTTATGAAAGTGGTAGAGTTTTTGATGAAGTTGAACCTACATTTTTTCAAAAACAAAAATGTTTTGTTCCTATGTTTCAACAGGTTCACAATGTAGGTTCATAATCACAGTCACCTGTGATAAGTTCATCAAAAACAGAATTAACAAAACAACATTGGAAGCCTAAGGTGGTTTCTAAGCAAAATCAGGACACTTGTCGACCAGAAGCGATCCGCTTCGGGTCATTTATGAACTAATTAGTTTGACCAGTGTGTAAGTACTTCTAGAAGACCTATCGACTGCATAACTTAAATTTCCTGTTCCAATTTTCTAAATCTGCAAATTTTCTGAAATTCTAAAAAAAAACTGCAAAATATCCGTGTTGATTGTTCAATTTTTTTTGCTTACAAGTTTTTCTCAAAACGCCAAAAAATAGAGTCTTGATTTTGTGTAAAATAAAAATCCAAAAATAGAGTTTTCATTTTAAGGGGGAGAATTGTAAGTAAGGGGGAGTATTGAAAAAAAGCATGTTATGGGGAGAAGGTGAATACATGCCAAATATATAAGGAAGGTGAATATATGCACAATATATACGTTTCTGACTCATGGATAGAGTAGATGAAAGAGACCAGAAAATTATTGTTTGATGTGCTTGGTAGGCTCGGCAAATCAGAAAGTATTCAGCTGTGATAAACATTAAATATTAATGCTTGACCATGTGGATAACATCTTGATGCATATTTCATGACATAAAAAGAAAAATAAGTGTGAAATTCTAAATAAGAAGTCACTGTGTATACATGCGTTTATTTTGCAAAGATTTAAACTTGTTTGATTTTTTTTATATTGTCAAACGACCGGACTTTCTCTGCGTGTCCACAAGACCGACCTGATTGTTGTTCGTTTGACGTTCTGCTTTATTTTCTTTGGTGTTTCGTATAACTCATCGGACTTTCTCTGCGTGTACGGGAGTACCGACCTGATTGTTGTTGAGTTATACAATTTCAATTTGTTTTATTTTTCTTATTTTGTTAAATCCGAGGCCTTATCTGCATATCGAAAGATCGACCTTAAGGTAGACGATTTAACGTTCTTATTTCTTTTTGCATAGAACACAGTTGACTATATCATGAAAAACATTATGCGTTGTGTAAAATCACAAGTGCACTCACACAAAGGAAAAAGAAAAAGAAAGAAAAACAGAAAAATGTCTGAATATGTCTAATAGTGTGGGGTACACTGGTCAAAGCAAATCTAATCTATACCTTAACATATCCATATGTTATGAGTATGATTCTGTCTTAGTTTAAGATGGACAAATCATACCGGCAAGCAACATGACTTGTGTGCTTCAATTAATTGAAATTGAAGTGTAGTTCAGTGCGTTATGAACAATATGATCTCATATAGTGATCTTTCTCATACCAGAAATAGTGTTTGATTCTGTATTATGATTTCATTTCATTTCAGAAAAGAACAAAAAGATTTTCGGTGTGTTTTTAGCATAAACCTTGAAAAATCAAAAAGATTTTAGGTTTGTTTTGATATAAACTTTCTAAAAAGCCAAAGAGATTTTGTTTCTGCTTTATTTTCGATCTGATCAACATGTGATATAAAATTCAATTTTCAAAATCATATCTTGGAGTCTCGAAGAGACATTTTGCACCAAGATTATTTAAATGATGATGCAGGTTGCTAAAGTGCAATACGTCATTACTTCAAGTCTTCTGAAGTTGTTGATAAAGACCAAAGTTACTCCAGATGTCATCAAGTATTCAAGATCAAGCTACGATCGAGTTGAGGAGGAGTTTGTTTGAAGATTCATTTCATCGGACGAACAGATTCTACACTTGAGGGGGAGCTTGATTGAAGATACATATATGATGATGTCAAAGAGATACTGCACACGGCGAGGGGGAGTTTGTTGATACCAGTTATGTGCGTCGTGTGAAGTATCAAGCAAAGTACAAGTTCAAGCCAAAGTTTTATTGACCGAACTTGGTCCGAACCTGAGGTTCGGAATGGCCGAACCTGGAGTTCGGACCAGGATCGTTTAGCTGCTATAAATAGGAGTTTGGACTTTGTAATAGGCAGTTCTGAGCGTGTGAGATTTCTGTTAAGTGTGTGTTTCTGAGTGTGTTTCTCTGAGTTTGTTTCTAAGTGTTTTCTGATTGTAATTGTTCATCGTCGATCAATAAAACAATCGGTTAATTACGTTTCTATGTCCGGATAGCTAGATCGAGTAGACGATCCGATGCTCACGCATTTTCAGTGTTTCGTGGAACTCATCGGACTTTCTCTGCGTGTAAGGGAGTACCGACCTGATTGTTGTTGGGTTATACAATTTCAACTTGTTTTATTTTCTTATTTTGTTAAATCCGAGGCCTTATCTGCGCATCGAAAGATCGACCTTAAGGTAGACGATTTAACGTTCTTATTTCTTTTTGCATGGAACACAGTTGACGATATCATGAATAAAAAGTAAATAAATACTTTGTGAAGTTTACAAGTATAATCACATCAAAAGTATGTGAAACATATCTGAATATGTCTGATTGTGTAGGTACACTGGTCAAAGCAAATCTACTCAATACAATAAGATATCCAGATGTTATAAGTATGATTCTGCCAGTTTTTAAGTTGGACATTGAAATTGAAGTGTAGTTCAGCACGTTGTGACCAATATGATCCCAGATAGTGATCTTTCTCAAATAAAAAATAGAGTGTGATTCAGTATTGCATTTATGTTTTCATTTAGGAAAAATCCAAAAATATTTTAGGTGTGCTTTGATCTAAAGTTTTTAAAAAGTCAAAATAATTTTATTTGAAAAAGCGTGAGCATCGGATCGTCTACTCGATCTAGCTAATCGGACATCGAAACGTAATTAACCGATTGATTTATTGATCAACGAAAAACAATTACAATTAGTAAACACTCAGAACTAGACTCAGAGAAACACACTCAGAAACACACACTTAACCGTAATCTTGCACGCTCAGAACTAACTATTACAAAGACCAAACAACTATTTATACCCAGCTGGCCGAGCTTCGTCCGAACCCCAGGTTCGGCCAGTCCGAACTTCAGGTTCGGACCAGGTTCGGCCAAGCCTACTTGAACTTGATCTTGTACATTGTTTGATACTTCACACGACGCACATATCATGTATCAACAAACTCCCCCTCGTCGTGTGCAGTATCTCTTCAACATCATCAACTTTGTATCTTCAATCAAACTCCCCCTCAAGTGTAGAATCTATTCGTTCAATGAAATGAATCTTCGAACAAACTCCTCCTTAACTCGATCGTAGTTTAATCTTGAATACTTGATGACATCTGACATTTCTCTGTTCTTTCATCAACAACCTTCAGAAGACTTAAAGTCGTGATAGCTTGCACATAGCAACCTGCTCAAACATTTAAATAATCTTGGCGCAAAACGTCTCTTTGAGACTCCAAGATATGATTTTGAAAATTGATTTGTATCACGTGTTGATCAGATCGAAAATAAAGCAGAAACAAAATCTTTTTGATTTTTCAAAGTTTATGCTAAAACACACCGAAAATCTTTTTGTTCTTTTCTGAAAAGAAATAAAATTGCAATACAAAATCAAACACTATTTTTGGTATGAGAAAGATCACTATATGGGATCATATTGATCACAACGCACTGAACTGCACTTTAATTTCAATTAATCGAAGCACATAAGTCATGTTGATTGCCGGTATAATTTGTCCAACTTAAACTCAGGCAAAATCATACTCATAACATTTGGATATGTTAAGATATTGATTAGATTTGCTTTGACCAGTGTATCCCACACTATCAGACATAACCAGACATTTTCAGTTTTTCTTTCTTTTTCCTTTTGTGTGACAGCACTTGTGATTTTTCAAAACGCATAATATTTTCATGATATCGTCAACTGTGTTTCATGCAAAAAGAAATAAGACGTTAAATCGTCTACCTTAAGGTCGATCTTTTGATACGCAGATAAGGCCTCGGATTTAACAAAATAAGAAAATAAAACAAGTTGAAATTGTATAACCCAACAACAATCAGGTCGGTACTCCCGTACATGCAAAGAAAGTCCGATGAGTTATACGAAACACCAAAGACAATAAAGCAGAACGTCAAACGAACAACGATCAGGTCGATCTTTCGATACGTAGAGAAAGTCCGATCGTTTGACAAAATAAAGAAAATCAAATAAGTTTAAATCTTTGCAAAAAGAACACATGTATACACAGTGACTTCTCATTTTGAATTTCACACTTATTTTTCTTTTTGTGTCATGAAATATGCATCAAGATGTTATCCACATGGTCAAGCATTAGTATTTAGTGTATATCACATCCGAATACTTTCTGATTTGCCGAGCCTACCAAGTACATCAAACAATGATCTTATGGCCCTTTCATCTACTCTATCCATGAGTCAGATACGTAAGCCAATGTACCATCATTTCCCAATGATCAATTTCTCACAATTTTATATATTGCATATATTCACTTTCATTCATTATATATTTGGCATGTATTCACCATCTCCCCATAACATACATATTCTCAATTACTCCCCCTTACTTATAATTCTCCCCCTTAAAAGGAAAAATCTATTTTTGGATTTTCATTTTACACAAAAACAAGACTCTATTTTTGACTTTTTGAGAAAAGCTTGTAAACAAAGAAAAGTGATCAATCAACACGGATAGTTAGCAGATTTAGAATTCAGAAAATTTTGCAGATTAGAAAGATTTATCATGAAATTTAAGTTAAGCAGAATACTCCTCCATCAACAACTTCGCAATCGTCGATAGGTCTTCTAAAAGTACCTGCACACTGTGCAAACTTATTAGTTCATAAACGACCCGAAGCGGATCGCTTCTGGTCGACCAATGTCCTGGTTTTGCTTAGAAACCACCTTAGGTTTCCATTGTTGTTGTTTTGGTAATTCAGTTTTTGATGAAACAATCACAGGTGCTGTGATGATGAACCTACACTTTGAACCTTTGAAAACATTGGAACAAAACGTTTTTGTTTATGAAAGAATGTAGGTTCAACGTCATCAAAAACTCTGCCTTGTTCATCAAAGAACTTTGTGTTGGTAGGTTTACCAAAAACTGGTTTCTTATGAAACCCTTGGGGTGAATCAGCAGGTAGTGGACAATCCTTTGCCATATGCCCGGGTCGGCGGCAAATATAACAAATTCTTTTCTTTTTGTCCAATCTTTGATGTACCTGCGACGAACACACATGAATATCTCGAACATGATCAGAATGAGAATCATATACCTGATGCCTGTGATCTTGTACCCATTTGGATGTAGAACTTCGAGATTGAGAACTTTCAGAAGAAATATTAGCTTTCACAAATACTTCAGCAATCTTCCGAGCATCAACACAATGGAGTAGAAATTCTTTGTCAGAAAATAATTGATCCGCACCCTTGAGTTTGTAAAACCGCTCGGGTTGAACTTTGTCAGCTTGAAAAACTTCCTTCTTCACTTGTTTCATCCTTAATTTCTTCAAATTTTAAGATGATGATGCTGGAATCTTCTCAGCTTTATCTTTCATCCCGTGAAAACCCAATCCCACATGCTTGCCAGAAATCTTCCCCTCAGGTGTAAAATGTCCATTCTTCGTTAAACGAGAAAATTCAGCTTTCACTTCAGTTACATTCTTTTGATTATGAAAGATCTTGTCATCAAACTCAGGTTAAGACTGAATCTTGTCACTTGAATTAGCCGACTTCTCATTATCAGCAGAAGACGAACCAAATACAAATTTTGGAGCAGGAGAGACCTCAGATGTCTTTTCCTTCTTTTTCTTATTCTTCCTGGTTTTCTTTTTCGTCACAACTTTCTCATCCTCAACAATAGATGATGAAACCACTGAATAATCAAATTCGTCAACTTGTTCCTTCACTTCTTTGAAAGCTTCTTTGATATGAGCAGGGGGCGATGCAGTTTTATCAAACATTTTCTCAAAATTTGCATCATTAGCTAAGAAGCTTGTGAATACTTGAGAACTTGAAACATTATTGAGTAATCGGTTAGCATCAAGAACTTGAATTTTTAGATCAGAAATTTTCTGTTGAGCCTCAGCAAATTCTTTTTCTTTAGCAATCAAAGCGCTTCACAACCTTGTGAGTTTCAAATTTTTGCAGGCGAAGATTATCTAGTCCTTCGAACAATTCTTTCTTTAATTTATCTTCATTTCTCTTTTGAATCTCTAAATTTGCTGCTTGAACTTTATTTACACAACCAACCCTCGCTTCTTATCCAACAACTTTTCCATGTCAATTTGATATGTTTCAATTTTGGCAGTTGATTCTTCAACATTATTTGTAAGTAGATCAAGCTTAATTTTGGATTTATCAAATAAATTCTGAAAATCATTAGCAGTATCGTCTGCCTTAGCCTTCCATTTCTTTATTTGGTTGAACAAATCCTCCTTCTGTTCTTCTAAGATGTCAATTCTATTAGCAAGCATCTGTTCATTTTCTTTGACGGAATAAAGATTTGTGTTAAGCATACTCACATTGTTTAACAAAGATTCATTTTTCAACATCAACTCCTTCTCATTGTTTTTAGACACCTCTAACTCTACCTTTACTTCCTTGAATTCCTCAGAAAGCTTTTGAATTTCATGCAATAATGAAGTATTTTCTTTCATCAGACTCGCCATATTCTCAGCAGATGCATAAGAACTTTGTGTTAAACTAGTATCTGAACTAGTATCTGAATTATAATCAGCTTGATGAACATGAGTAACAATTAATGCTGATGTATCATAACCAAAATGTTGACCCCAATTATAAACACCATCATGTTGAGCCGTCAAGGCTGTTGTCTTGCTTGTGTTACTAGTAGATGGTTGAGTAAAACCAGGCTTGGGTGATTGAGTAAAACCAGGCTTGCTTGAATGAGCCTGTTGACAATCTTTGGCAAAATGTCCAAGCTGCGAACATTTATAACATTTTAATTTAGACTTGTCAAAACCCAATTTATCACCAGAAAGATTTCTTCCATGTTTCTTGAAGACCCTCTTCAATCTTTGACATAACATAGCATATTGCCAAGATATATCCAATTCAGTTAGTTGATCATCATTAAGTGCATCAAGATCATCGCTGGTTAACTTTGCATCAGCAACATTCTTGATAATCAAACCAAAAGATGATGAAATTAATGCAGAAATCATTTTAGCACAATCATCTGTTGATTCAGCAGAAAAAGTATTCTGATTTAAAAAATTGGGAATTGTAAAGCTACAACCCTGTGACGACTTGTTATCAGTATTATCAGAAATTCCAGTCAAGAAAGTTGTACTTGGTGCAGAACTCAGACTTGGTTTAGCTTTAGCATTCATGCTTTCCGTATTCTCACCATGATACAATTCAGAATTTTGCAAAGTATCAGTTGACTTCTTTGAATTTAACATTTCCATTTCTCGAGCATGAAGTTTTCCAGTAAGCCCGTGAAACGTCATTGTAGAATAATCCTTGTCATGATTGAGCAACAATACATAATTCTCCCACTTTTCAGGTAAAGATTCCATAATCTTTTCCTTCAAATCAGCATCAGATTTCTCAATACCAACTATCTTTAATTCACTAATTAGATGTGAAAACCGTGAAACGAGAGCATTAATGTTCTCATTTTCATAATTTTGAAAATTATCAAATTGTTTGTTCAATACTTTCTTCCGACTTTTCTTGTAATCATCATTACCCTCACATCTTGCTGAGAGAGCATCCCACAATTGTTTTGATTTCTTACAAGGGCACTGAATTGCCTTTCAATACCCTTCTCACCACAAAACATGTTCAACTCTACATTCTTGAATTCTGTTCCATTGTTAGTTCTTATGCCCTTCACTCTCTTGTTCAGCTGGTTTTCTAAAAGTGTGATGAACTGTTTTACAAGGGTCGGAGTTTCGTACTTGTTTGATAAAAAGAAGACCCAAGTATAACGCGAATAGTCATCCACTATTACGAGACAATAAGAAAACTTGCTGATGCTTTGTACCTGCATGGGACCAAAAAGATCCATATGTAAGAGTTGAAGAACAGAAGAGACAGAATTAACAACCTTTGGACGGTGTGGCAACTTGTGCTGCTTCCCCTTAGCACAAGCCACACATTTCTCCACAGACGAGAAATCTTTGATTGGTAAATTTCTAACGTGCTCTCCTTTAGCCATCTTAGACAGATTCTTCATATTGGCATGCCCCAGGCGACGATGCCATAATAACGCTAAATTCTCATTCTGCTTTGAGATAAGACAAGCTTCTTCAGTAGTTGGAGGTTTGCCCAAATTCATCTGATAGGAATTTCCTCTTCTTAGAGTACGCATTAAGATGCACTCCTCTGGAATTTCAAAGCCTGGCTTGAGGATTATGCATTCCTTCTTGATGAACAGGACTGAAAAGTCTTTATCACACATTTGCGACACACTTAGCAAACTGTGAGACAGCTCCTCTACATAGTGTACGTCAGAAAAAGTCAAGCTTCCACTCTTCACAACCCCTTTCTTACTGATTCTTCCACCTACCCCACCTGCAAAAGATACTCCTCCGCCATTGAAGTCTTGTACCTCTTCCAATAGGGATAAGTCTCCGGTCATGTGTCGGGAGCAACCGCTATCAACGTACCAGAGATTGTTGATAGATCTACTTGGCTGTCCCTACAAAATCGGAAATCAGTTAGAGTCAGGTACCTAGGTCATAACTGATCTGGGCACTCCTTTGGAGTCAATGTAGTTAACCAATTTGAAAGACATTCCTGCTTTAGATTCAAGTTCACTCAAAATTTGAGCATTGACTTTAGGTTTCCAAGTAGGTTGTTTCTGAGAGTTAGAACTGCTAGTTGAGTTCTTTGCTGGTGATGGTTTCTTTGATGGAGATGTGACCTTTTTACCTTTTGACTTAACAATAGGTGTCCACTCAAGTTTCAATTTAGTATAAACCATTTGTTTTGTTTGAGTGACATCTTTTGGTTTTCCAATAACTGCTTTGCCCTTAGGTTTAGCAACATGGTTGACTTTAGGCACTTGTTTCTCAAAAGGTTTTGTTTTCATTTTGTCTTTTCTTTGATAAACTCCCTTAGGTTTGTAAGATGAGTTTTGAGGTCTAGTCACATTCCACTTTTCTTCAACATGCTTTGTCATCGGAGCTTTTGTGTTCAAAACCTTAGACTGTTCAGTCTTCATTGGTTCTAAAATCTGCTTCCCCTTAGACAAAGCTTGTTGTTTTTGGTTTTTGGTTTTTGTTTTCTCCTGCCATCATTTTCTGCAACATACTGGTCCGTGGATTTTGCGGACAGTATGGTTGATAAGGTCTATTTAAACAATTTGCAGCAAAATGTCCTGGCTTCTCACATTGAAAACAATTCATAGGTCTAGGCCCATTTACATGGCTACACAAATATGAACGTCTTGGGTACGATGATTTCCACTCTGGCTTATCATCCCACTTGTGTATCACATGTTTTGTATCCCTTTCAGGTTGTGTGATTAGACAAAATTGTTCTGATTTAGATTTGTTTGTCCTATTAAAAGCAGACACAACCTGAGGATAAGCCACAAAATCTTTGGGTTTGGTCTCACGTCCTACTTTAGTGTTAGGCACACGCATTTTAAAACCATGAATTTCATTACTAGAATTTGAAACATGTTTTAAGGACTTTGACACAACTAATTTCATAGACCTAGACTCATTCAATTCAGACACTGATGCTAGTACATCATCTTTAGGCAAATCAGAAACTACACTACTTGACACATGACACTATTTAACTCTCAAACATTCTGCATCCTTCCCAGATATATCTTCAATACCTACTTCATCTGCACATGAAACAAAACTATCAGCAGGTCCAACATCATTGTTTAATGACTCCTGGGAAGTACTTGATTCACAAGTGTAAGTTACAATTTTATCCTGATTACCCAACCCATAAGACATGTGTTTCTCATTCTCTATTTCCTGAGGGGTCAAGGGTGTCACTCCTACCAGAACACTATCTAAGGGAGGTCCTATCTCATGTGTTCCTGATTCAGATCTGTCTATCTGGTCCTCCTCAAAGATTATTCCTATGATATCTCTAGAGTTATCTTGAAGAATATTGTTCTTACTTGCGTCTGGGAAGCTAATTCCTATTTCACCCTTGTCCTTTCCCATCCTAACATCAGTTATACAAGAGTTCAATGATTTTCTAGCCTCAAACATTCTTTTGATTTTCGTTTGATTCATATCAAATTTGACCTGCAACTCATTGTACTTATGTGTAATCTCATCTACCTGATTCCTAAGCTCAGATATTTCTAACTTAGCATTGTCATACAGGAGAGTTTTCTCAGTTGCCAATTTTTGATATTTTACTATGTCTAGCTTTTGTGCTTTAACCTTCTCCTCATTTTTCTGCCATCTACCCTTAAATGAACTCCTTTCACACTTGATCTCAAAAAATTCTATTTGGTAATTTTTACAGATTTGTCTAAGACTAGGAATTATACGAGCACAAGTGGGATCAGAACATACCTTGAGGTTTTCAGCTTCAGCAACGAACGCTTCCTTATCTTCCACAGGAGTTTCATCAGTAACCACAAAAGCATGCTCTTCATCTTCATCCCTTTCCATGGCAGCAATCATTGCATGAGACATACTAAACTCTTTCAATTGAGGAGTCCAATCATAACCGCCTCCTTCTTGAACAACCAAAGTCTTTGCTTCAACTTTACCTTTGACCTCAACAACATTCTTCTCTTCGGCCTTCTCTTTCTTAGGCTTAGTGCACTCCCTAGCAAAATGCCCGTATTCATCACAATTGTAGCACCTTAGCTTGCTTTTGTCAAACCCCATCCTTATCTTGTCTTGATCTTTCCAGACGTTTCTCCCTGTCTTTGCCATGAACTTCTTTGCTCTGAAGACTGCCATAGCCATCTGCCATGAGACATCCAACATCTCAACATCTTCAGGATTTATCTGGTTTAGCTCACCAGACAACATATCAGTAGGCACGAGAGTTCCGGCCATGAGAGCATGGTAGCTGTTCATAAAACCCATACCAAGAGCAAAATTGGGATCATTCGTATCATCAGGGTTGACACTTCCACTTGAACTTCCTTGAGGTTGAGCCACAAAAGCAGTTGACTTTGCGACTAAGCTTGATCCATTTCCAGTTGACTTCACTTCATGCTTAGCCTCCACATCTTGTGACAACAGAGCTTGATTTAGTTTCCCCGCCAAACTAAGAGAGCTTATATTGTTCAACTCTCTCTGCTTGTCATCAATTAGCTTGGACTTGAGTTTGTTGATTAGCTCATCAAGAGATAGTTCACTCAGTCTGTTGTTGTCCTTGATGATAGAGATATTGGTGTTCCAAGATTTGGGCAAACTATTCAACAATTTCAGATTCTTGTCTTCCTTGTCTGGTTCAATATTATAGCTGGACATTTCAGCCATCAGAGACACAAACCTCTGCACCTGAGCCTCAAAGGATTCACCTTGAACATGGTTGAACAGATTAAACTTTTGCTTCAGCATTTGCTTGCGGCTTGCCTTTATGTTAGGATTTCCTTCATAAGCCACAACCAAAGCGTTCCAGAGCTCCTTAGCGGTCTTGCAGTGTTTGAAACCTTGAGCAATATCTGGTGTTAATGCCATAGTCATGATGGCAAATGCTCTTTCTGCTTTGTTGCATCTTTCCCAATCATCATCGTCATACTCATCTTCTGTCTTGACCTTCCCTGCATTAACTCCTTCTGCGTGAGTAGGTGTGAATGGTCCATGAATAACTGCCCTCCAGAGTCTTAGGTCAACACTCTTCAAGTGATTTTCAAATCGATATTTCCATTCCAAAAAGTTATCCGCCGAGGTGAGTCTAGGTGGGCGAGTGATGGATCCAATTTCAAAATCTAGCTTCTGATACATACTTGGTTCGAAATCCATTTCGTAAGATTAGGGAGCCTAAAACTAATGTCCAAATGTCCAAACAAAAGAGATTACGATGACACACCCCTGATTACGATCGTAAACTCAGGATTACGATCCGAAACACTGATTCCGATCCAAACAAATCGCAAACACAGATTCCGATTGAGATAGTCGTAAACACCGATTACGACTACTGATTACGACTCCGATAATTGTAAACACCCGATTCTGATTAGAGCCAATCGTAAACTTCAATTACGATCCAATTTGATCGTAAACACCGATTACGATCCCGCGTTTCCGGTAATGCAAAATCGTAAACACCGATTACGACCAAGCAAAGTCGTAAACACCCAATGTACGAATCGTAAACGCCTAAAAATCCAATCTTGATGTCGTAAACACACAACTGATGAAGATCTTCAACCACAAGCAATCGTAAACGCACAGAACAGCAGCAGCAGAACTCGTAATCACCACCAAACCCTTCAAATCTTCAAAAACCAACACTTTAACCCAGAAATCTGCTTGAATCAATATCGTGTGAGCCTCGAATCAATGATTCTTAGCTCTGATACCAATTGTTGGTCCGAGATCAAACCGACAACACGATATATAACCACAAATGAGTGCGGAAACCTCAAATGCGATTGATTCAAGAAACAAGTAGAAGAAATAGATTCAATCTAAGAGAAAGATTGAATCTTGAATGAGAATCTCTAACTTGTGAAGCTGATCGTAAACTGGAAAGCACACACAGAAATCGTAAACTCAATATTGTATTCGAAAAGCTTACCAAAATCATAAACAATTGAGGTTTATATAGTACCTCATACAAGCCCTAATATAAATCGTAAACTAGTGAGAAGCCCACATGGCCCAATAGTAAACAATAATAAGCCCAAAACAATAAACTAGCCCACTAACTAATGTTCATGCCTTAAATATAGCCCAACAGTCGGGACTCAGTCTTTTAAACCATGCAACCTGGGATGGGAAACTAAACATATATATCTTTTAAGTTCACTGCACTTTCATTGGAGGTCATAAGTTTAGGTCGAGCCTACCGAGCATATCACCGTGGAGCTTGCCTTTCACTTCCGCCTTACGCGTGTCAGCCATCTCCAACCCGGACATTCATTTTACTTCTCCTAAACTTCTCAAAAACAAGACACAAACAATTAAAAATTGAAAAGCACACTATTTTTGAGGGGTTAACTTTTTCTTCATCTTTACATTTCTTCCCCTTGCTTTTTGATTTTTTAATGTCACAATTTTGTGAACATAATTTTTTTTTCTATAAACAATAAAAATAAAACACACAAACACACATAAAAGAACAAAACATAAAATTTTAAAGATATCTGGCCAAGCTAACTTTCAAAGTATTGATTTGAAAATTTTTGAAAATTGGGTTTCATGACATGCACACTTTATTGCATCTGAGGTCAAACACTTCAACAATCAATCACCAAGTGAACATTTTAGGAAATTTGGTTTGACTCAAAACACCCTTTGCCGCTTCATTCACACAACCAAGTTAAGAACAGTACCTTTCGCGCTGAATTTTACCTTTTACCTCTCAAGGAAACATATCCTCCATAAAAAATTGCTTGTCATGACATGAAGATACCTCTCCTAAAATGTGCCTGGAACAATCACTTATCAACAAATAAATTAATCAATACAAATGTTAGTGATAATCCTCCTTCACTGTTCCTGCACATAATGAGAGATTAGTTAGCCATTGGTACCCAGGCCATTGTTTTTCTGGGTACACCTGAGGAGTCAATGAAAGATACCTCTTGTAAGAACATACCCTTTGAAAAATCAGGAAGTTGGGATGGGACTGCCTTGATTTTTGGTTTCCAAGTTCCAGGTGATTTAACATTTGTTTTAGTCACCTTTGGAGTTGTGACCTTAGGTATTTCAACCTTCTTCGTTTTAGATTCACTTTTCAAAACAGTTTTTGTTTTAGTCACCTTTTGAGTTATGACTTTAGGTATTTCAACCTTCTGCATATTAGAATCATTTTTGAAAACAGTTTTAGTTACCTTGGGAGGGGTAACCTTGGGTTTTTCAGACTTTGTTTGTTTTGAAAATGGTTTCTTCACCTGTTTTTGGAAATTTTGGTAACTTGGAAAGCTGTTGTTTTGTTTAAAGATTTTCTTTCAGCTTTGGCAGCACCCCAATGTTGATCAGAGGGTTTAACCTTAGGAGTAACAGTCTTCATTGCCTTTGGTTTTTCCACCTTCATGGGCTTAGACTTTATAGACTCCTGAGATGAATCCCTTTGACTTTTCGGAAAATAGGGTTCATAGGGGCGATAAAGACAGTTTCTAGCAATATGACCAACGATGCCACAATTAAAACAAATCTGCTTCTTTAGATAGAAGTCAGACGTGTACCCATTTGTCTTTGGTGGCTGATATGGAGCTGGTTTGCCTTGTGTCTGCTTCTTTGCTTTGACTACAGCTTCAGATTTGATTTTCTGCTGGTTTGTCGAAGCCTGTGTCGAACCAGTCTTTACTGTCTTTATGCTTCCTTGATTCTTTGACGTTGAAGCACCATTCTTGCAATTACAACAGCAACTGCATGATCCAACTGAAGAAATGGGAGACACAACTACTCCCTTGAGTTTTTCATTCTTCACTCCAGCTGTTGGTTTCATGCTTGGATGCTTGATGGTGATCTTTGGCCTCTCAACTTTAGGTTCACTTATCACTCCATCAGTTATTCCCTTGAACTTGGATGAGAAGGATGGTAATTCATATCCAACATCTGGTTCTTAGTCAAACATTGATCCGGATGTCATAAAGATCTTCCCCTCAGGCCGTGTCATCAAGATCACCTTTTCCCTTTTGACTTCGTCAATTACTTTGAAGCATGGGGTTTCAATTTTAGGGTATGGTTTCAACTCTATCCCAGCCTCATCAGACTTAGAGTTGTGACATCTGTTATACTCCTGGCACTCAGCATCATCTCTTGATACGTCCTCTATTCTCCCTTCACCATATGTCATGTTTGCTTCGTTGTCTATTTCCTCTTGAGTCAATGGTGTAGTTCCAACCAAGACACTATCAATAGGAGGAGCAGCTTCTTTATAATCAGACTTGGTTCGTTCAACTTGATCCTCACTAAGAAGTATTCCTATAATGTCTCTGGGAACTGGTGGAGGAATGATGCTGTTTGCAGACAGAGACTTATCAGACTTTTTTGACCCACACCCAGTTTTATCTTTCCCAACTTGACCAGTCACAACAGCATGTGACAATTCCTTTCCAGCATCGAGCATTCTTTTGTTTCTTTCCTGATTGCAATCATACTTGACCTGCAGCTCATCAAATTTTTGTTGCAGTTCAGTTAATTTCTGTGTAAGCTCAGATATCTCAATCCTAGCCCGATCATATAAGATAGTCTTTTCCGTTGCTAGCTTCTGATATTTCTCAATGTCTCGTTTCTGAGCTTTTACCTTCTCCTCATTCTTTTGCCATCTACCCTTAAAAGAACTCCTCTCGCATTTTGTCTCAAATAATTCTATCTGATAATTTTTACAAATTTGCCTAGGACCATGAATTATACGAGCACAAGTGGGATTGGGACATATCTCAGTTTTGTCAACTTCATCTGTAAAATCATCTTTGTCCTCAACTATATTCTTTTCTTTAACCACTGAACTCATTATGCAGCTTCTAAAAATTTTGAAAAATCAGCAAAAACGGGAAAATCGGCAAAATCACTATTCAAAGAATAGTGTCAGAAACTTAAAACTGAAAAACGGAGGCCTTCGGAGTGGAATTTGGGGGTCCAAACGAGCTCCCCTGGACATTAGTCGGGGGTAATTCTGGGGCTCAGTGTCACGAACGTCGTGTTCAAATTTGAGCTTCTAACTCCAAACGAGTCAAAAGTACGTCCGTTTCCGTGAAAGTGTGAAAAAATGACTTTTTGCCGCAAAAGAAGAGTTTCCGATCGTAGACACTGTTTCTGATCGTAAACCCCGTTTCCGATCGTAAACACCAGTTAACGATTTAGACAGACAGCTAGATCGAAAACACTTGATCGTAAACCTGTTTCCGATCCAAAAAATCGTAATCTCCTGATTCCGGTTGAAGCGAGTCGTAAACTCGTTTCCGGTCCAAAAATTCGTAATCTCCTGATTCCGATTGAAGCAAGTCGTAAACCCGTTTCCGGTCCAAAAAATCGTAAACACCCAAAGTTCCAAACTGTAAGTCGTAAACTCGAAATTTTCAGTCGTAAACACCCAAAAATCAGATCTTGAACTCGTAAACGCCAAACCGCTGAAGAACACCAAGAACACCAAGTCGTAAACCTTCAAAATCACCCAGAAACTGATCGTAAACACCTAGATCAACAGCAGATCTGATCGTAAACGCAGAAAACAGCCTCGGAACCTTCAAAAACTCGAACCTTTTCCAGAAAAAGCTTGAATCTAATACCGTGAGAACCTCGAAACACTTGTTTCTTGGCTCTGATACCAATTGTAGGTCCGAAATTAACAACTAATCACGATATTCTATCAATCACGAGTGCGGAAACCAAGTGATTGATTGATTCAAGATAAGAAAGTAGAAGAAAGAGATTTGATTAGATGATGAACAACAAAGATCAAATCTTGAATGATGAACAAACTACTTTGATTGATGATTCCGATCATAAATAACAAGAGAGGAGCACAAATCGTAATCAAGCAACCCCTACAATGGAGAACCACATGGGGTTTATATAGGAGCCCCAATGGACCTTAAACCCTAATAGTAAACCCAATGGTAAACCCCAAGCCCAATAGTAAACCCAACAAAACTAGTCTACTAATCTAAATAAACCCTCTAAGCCCAGCCCAACTAATTTAATATTACAAGCCTCATAATCTAGCCTCAACACCCTATACACCGCAACAGAATGGAGTTGCAGAAAGAAGGAATAGGACACTCATTGAGGCAGCGAGAACGATGATGTGTGAAGCAAAACTACCAATCTTCTTTTGGGCAGAAGCGGTGAATACAGCTTGTTATGTGCAAAATAGAGTACTTCTGAACAAGCGACAAGAGAAGACTCCATATCAGATTGTTTATGGAGAAAAGCCAAGGGTGGGGTACTTCAAGACCTTCGGATGTCCATGCACGGTGCTAATTCAGTCCGATGTAGGGAAATTCAAAGCCAAAGCTGATGAGTGCTATTTTGTCGGTTACTCAACAAATAGTTCTTATCGCGTGTACAACAAAACCACCAAATTGATTATTGAGACCTTTGATGTGGATTGGATGGAGGATAATCCAACTGATGCGGGTACTGGACCAGATTGGGTCTTTGACTACGGATCGCTGTTTGAAGGTTTCAACTTCTCCAATGTTTTCCACAATCTGGGAGAAGAAGAAGATATCATTGCTCCTAGTCCTGAAGTGAGGACACATGTGGAAAGAGCATCGGCAGAGACGTCACGAAATTCTAATGCAAATGTTCCAGAATATTCAGAAACACGCGATGCTCCAGTGGATTCTCAAGGCCCAGGTATGATTGATAATATTATTAATACTAACCTGCCTGTTACTGCTTCAGTGCCTGATGTTCAAGAGAGTAGAATAAACAGAGATCATCCACTCAGTAACGTGGTTGGGCCACTGACAGCAGGAGTCACAACGAGAAGCCGCACGGGAAACATTAACTTCTGCATGTTCTCCTGTTTCATTTCCCAGATTGAGCCTCCAAATGTGATGGTTGCTCTCAAAGATCCAAATTGGATGGAGGCCACGCACAATGAGTTGAATCAGTTCTCAAAGCTGGGAGTGTGGCGACTTGTGAAAAGGCCAGCTGACAAGAAGGTTATTCCTACGAGGTGGTTATATAAGAACAAAAAGGATGACACCGGAATTATTGTCAGAAACAAGGCGAGATTGATAGTACAAGGGCACATGCAAGTTCATGGGATTGACTACGATGAGGTATACGCTCCGGTGGCAAGATTGGAAGCAATTCGGATCTTTCTGGCTGTGGCATCGTATCTCAATTTTATGGTACATCAGATGGATGTGAATACTGCCTTCCTTTATGCAGAAATGAATGAAGAGGTTTATGTAACTCAACCACCAGGGTTCATAGATGAAAAAAATCCTGACCATGTTTATCTGCTGGATAAAGCCTTGTATGGTGTGCATCAAGCTCCGCGCACCTGGTATGAAACTCTGTCCAATCACTTGGTGGAGAATGGATATACAAGAGGAGTGGTTGATCAAACGATGTTTAGAAAGAGGGTGAAGGAAGACATAATCATGGTGCATGTTTATGTAGATGACATTATCTACGGATCAACAAACGAGGAATTGTGCACTGAATTTGAAGAGATTATGAGGAAAAAGTTTGAAATGAGTGACCAAGGGGAGATGAGTTTCTTTCTTGCATTACAAGTAAAACAGGATGTATCGGGAATTCTTATTCATCAGGCAAAGTATGTGAATGAGATTCTGGAGAAATTCAAGATGCAGGATTGCAAGCCCATTTCCACTCCCATGGCATCCAGGCCACTTTTGTCAGTTGATCTTCATGGGGAACCAGTGAGTGAATTCCAGTATCGGTCGATGATTGGATCACTTATGTACTTGACAGCCAGCAGGCCAGACATCATGCATGTAGTTTGTGTGTGTGCACGCTATCAGGCCAATCCTAAACTTTCACATTTATCTGCTGTTAAGCGTATCTTTAGGTATCTGAAGGGCAAGCCTAGGCTTGGTCTTTTGTACCCAAAGAACACTGATTTTCAATTATATGCTTTTACTGACAGTGACTATGGAGGTAGTGACCTTGACAGGAAATCTACTACTGGAGGATGTCAGTACCTGGGAGATAGGCTCATCTCATGGCAGAGCAAAAAGCAGCATACCGTATCAAAATCAACTACCGAAGCTGAGTACGTGGCAGCATCTGCCGGTACTTCACAGGTAGTATGGATCCAAAACCAGCTCACAGATTACGGTATGGAATTCGTTAACACTTCTATCTTTTGTGATAACGCTGCTGCTCTGGAAATTGTTAAAAACCCCGTCCAACATTCCAAAACCAAGCATATAGACATAAAGGTACATTTCATTCGTGATTGCTATGATCGGGAGCTAATTCAGCTTCAAAAGGTAAGCTCCGATCAGAATGTGTCGGACATTTTTACAAAACCCCTTCCTCGTCCAAATTTTGAATCATGTGTTGAAGGCCTAAAGATGATTGCCTTCGAGGAATGATCTGATCAAATTTTGTTTGTACATTTTTCTTTTCAGAAAATTAAAAAAAAAAAGAAATAGAAAATTTAAAAAAATAGAGTTTGTTCTCAAAAGCCTCATAAAAACAGGGGAAGAAATATCATTGTCTCAGAAAATCTAAAAAATATCTGTTTGAGGTTTTTATGATGTCTTTTGTTTGCCTTGAGTTGGTAGGAAGTGATATAAATTTCCATGACGATCGGAGACTGACACGTGTAAGGCAGAAGTGAAAGACGTCTCAAAGATGATGTTCGGTAAGCTAAATAAAAAACAATGATCATCCATTGTAAGTGCAGTAAACTTAACTCTTATATATGTTTAGTTTTCCATCCTAGTTTACATAGTTTAAAAAACTGAGACCCGGCAAAAATGGGTTGAGAGTGGTATTTACCTAGTATTCACTCTCTCACACGCCATGTTTATACTGTAAATGACAACACCACAGAAAAAGAAAAAGAATTAAAAAAAAATATATGAAAATTGTGAAAAAGAAAAAGAAAAAGAAAAGAAAAGAAAATTATTCTGTTGGTCTTCTCTGCGTGCTTATGCGGTCGACCTGATCACTAACCGATAATTCATGAAAATAAGAAATAAGTGGTTGTCAAAGCAGTGTTGCATGGTTCCTCAAGTTGGGGGTTTGTGAATCCTCAATAAACTCTGAGGTTGGGTAGGTTTTGCTATGAACAATTGGGTGTGGGGACTATTAAACATGACGGTAATTCTGTACCAAATTTAAGCACTTAAAGTTTTTAACTGGATGTGAGTTTATATGGTTTAAAAAATTTTTGGGCATTCGTCTAGAGCGTCGAGTAACGGAAGCTGAAAAGGGTTCCTCAGTTAAAAATTTGTCTGGTTTGATCCATGAATTTACATCAGCTTCGAAGCAAGTGAATTTTTAATTTCTGTAATTAGGTTTTAATTGTTTTATGTTTTATTGTTTTTATCCTTAAATGTTTAAAAATTTATTTCTTTTAAATTTTATCTTGATCAAGATCAGATACTCGGGGTTTGAGTCTGAGGGGAAGCTTCGTAAAATTCTCAAATTCTAAAAGGTTAACATTTTTTAGAGAATCAACATTGTTTTTTAGGTTTGGGAGTATTTGTGTGTTTTTAAAAGTTGAGGGGGCCAAAGTGTAAATTTTTGAAACAAACCCCTTATAACCTCTCATTTACGATCCAATCCACATTTCCGATCCTCTCCCTCTCGCCGTTTACGATCAACTCATCCCGAAACCCTAACCGCCGTGTAAACCCACGGGAAACCTGTTCCGGACCATCTCCGGTCATCCCCTTCACGATCTGACCTCACCACTACCATCGTAATCGTTTTTCGAGCATTAACCCCAACTCAATCGACTGTGTTCACGAGTTCTCTTGGATCTATTCACGATTTTTGAGTTTCTAACCCTAACTCGGAATCGTCATCTAATTTGCTGTGTTCGAGTCGTTTTAAAAGAAGTTTTGAAGTCGGAATTGTGATAGGAACTGTTAAAAGGTAGTGATAATTGCTCATTGTTCATGTTTGAAGGTTTTTATCGAGTTTAAAAGTTGTTTACAGGTTTGTTAATGGCGGATTTGGTGTTTACGATAATCTCGACGGAGAAGACGACGGTTGGGATTTACGATCGACGTTTACGATCGTTGATTCCGACCCATGTTTACGATCGATGATTACGATCCGATGTTTCCGATAGAGGTTTACGATCGGTGATAACGACAAGGCTGATTACGATTGGGCCTTGACTAGTTTTCGGTGTTTACGATTGGTTATATTGTTTACGATTGGACCTAATTTAAACCAGTCGTGAACCCAATTTCTGGATCGTAAACCCGTGTTAAAAATCGTAAACTCACACTGTGGATCGTAATCTCTTAATAAGAACTTATATACTTAATTCTTTTTAATCTCATCAAACTTATCTTTTAAAAAAAAATTAAATTAAAATTAATAGTGTTTGTTAACTTGTGCTTCAAAATCAGATATTTCACTTGAGCGTTTAAATTGAGAATTTTCTGAACTTAAAGAAATTTAACGTGATAATCAATTGAACTTCAAGAAGATGTTGACAAACATAATTGCTCTTTAATGAACAAGTCTGATGCATTTGTCTCGTTTTCTCAGATGGCAGAAGATATGCTAGACAAAGAGATAAAGTTTGAACAGGATCACTGCATCCCAGCGTATCTTGAAGACCTGCCAGAGAAGCATATGGAACTATTTTATTCTCTGGTGGCTGGGATGAATACTTGCAAAATAAACCATGCCCTGAGGACGAATGTGCTTATAGATGAGATGCTAGTGAGGGAGTTCTGGGGTACTGCAAGAGCAAATGCTGACAAGACAAGTATTACCGCAACTGTTCGGAACAGACAAGTAGTGATTGAGGAAGATGATATCAGAAAAGGGCTGAACATCACTGATAAAGCCTCTGATCCAATCAAGTATCCGAAGGAAGTTGTTCTAGCGGGTGCTCAATCTATGGGGTATGAGGGGAAGTTTCCGCCTATCTTCAAGAAGCTACTGCCTCATTACTGGAGGTGCCTGGCACATTATATGCAGAAGTCATTTCTAGGCAAGAGAACCAGCTTCGATCAGCTGAATCAACTTCATGGAGCTGCTTTCATCGCATTGGCCTTAGATTGGGATTTCAACTTCTCAAAGATGATGCTGTCAGACTGGGTAGGCAATGCTGATCTGAGTGCCAGAGAACAGTTCCTGATGACACCAAGGTTTGTGCAAATGGTGGTCATGAAGAAATACCCAATGATTGAAGAAAGGATAGAGAAGTTGGACATAAAAGTGATGGATTGTGGGGTTTTTGGTCTTCAAACCCAAGATAGAAAGGGCAAAAACAGCTTTCAAGGAAGACTTGAATGGGTAAAGAGGGGTGCGTTCCCAGAGGTGGCAAGGGAACAAGAGTTTAATGAGGATGAGCCTGAAGCTGATGTGCCTAATGTTAACGCATCCGTTGCTGAAGAACAAGACATAATAGCAACTCCGTCTGTTAATGTGCAAGAAGAAGATGTAATAATACCCTCCGATGAAGAGAATGTAATGGATGATATACTGGCTGGTCAGGAGATTACTGATGATGATATCTATGGGAATTTGGGGCCCCTTAACCTTAAAAGGTCAAGGGATGACATGATCGGATCATCAGGCAGTGATACAACCCCTCCTGAGCTGAATCTGAATGTTGAGGATGTTCTTGAAGAACCAATTCCTGCACGTGAACCTTCTCCAAGAAAGAGGTCAGATCCAAGAAGCATAAGATTCAAGCTTTCAAAGACAAGATCAAGCTTAATGATAGTACAACCAGCAGGGACCAGTTCTGAGGGTCCCAGTGCTCAAGAAGAAACAGCTGCTGAAAATGTTCAAGATCAACCTGCTCCTGCTCAGACTGAAACTCCACTTCTATCCGAACGTAGCCCAGTTCGGGAAGAAGGACAATTTATAGAGGTTGATCATTCTTTCGCTGTACCAAGCCCAGTGAGAGTGAGTGCTGCTCCTGTGATAAGTCAGCCAACAACTATTCCTAGCTTCAGGCCCTTCCAATCTGCTGAACTTCCAATTGATCTGAGGATAAGCACTGATCCTCATATCAACTTTTTGATATCTCAGAATAGATTCAGAGAAAATGAGATAAAGGCACTTAAGGATGAGAACAGAAGGATGAGAGAAAAGGAGGTGGCAGATAAAAATAGAATGAAGTGGCTCTATGAGACTTTGATGGATCTTAAGAAGAAATTTACTGACTTGAAAAGTGTCGTGGAATCAAAATCTTCAGGTGCCCCTAAACAAAGTTCATCACAGGGTGTGCAAGGTGCTGATGCAATGAATGAAGACGATGGAGCTGAAAATATTGAGATGTCTGATTATGCCGGAGGAAGAGTTATATCCAAAGCTCCTGAAGGTCACGACAACTGGTTCCGAGAATTATTTCAAGGACCAGCCCCCACTCAGTACTCTCTTGATCTTGGTGAAAGCTCTATAGACAAAAAGGGGAGTTGTGAACCCATCTTGTGCTGGCATTATGACACCGAGAAGAAATTATTTGCTGTGATTCGTGAAGGCTATAGTCCAGTCGAATATTATAGAACTCGTGCACAATTCCATTCTTGGACTGAGCCTGAGATCAGAAATCTGCTTCGAGCTCCCTACATAAACAGATGGAACAGCCCTGACGGAGACCTTATTAGAAACAATCTGCTGAGCCATCAAGAATATAACTTTGAAAATTTTGAGCTAAAGCAAGTAAGGTGGGTCCAGACTGAAACTGACCCAGTGACTGGAGAGGCAATTGGTGAAGCAAGGAGACCACCTACCAAGCGCACAAGAGTAATCAACATGTTGGATGAGATTGAAGATGGTACCTTGGACAAAAACTTTGACTGCTGGTGTTATGATCCAACGACACACGAGGTGGTGGTTCTCTGTAAGGGTATGAGGCAGTTTCGCTTTACGATCCGGTTGATTTACTAAGGTTTGGAGAAAAGGATATCAAACTGCTCGCCTCACAACCTATTCTCGGAGATGAAAATGACATGGAAAACGCTGTGAGGGTAGGGATCTTCCATGGGACGGCAAACCGGATTGTGGCGAACAGATGGTGGTCGAACAACGCTCAGAATACATTCAGATTCGATCTGCTGCTGCCGTAAAAGGTCTAATGGTTCATGCCTAGGGGAAGATTGTTGGGATATATTTAATTAAGGCATGAACATTAGTTAATGGGCTAGGTTATTGTTTTGGGCTTATTAGATATTGGGCTTATTATAGTTTACTATTGGGCCATGTGGGCTTCTTCCTAGTTTACAATTTTTGTTAGGGCTTGTATGAGGTACTATATAAGCCTCACTTGTTTATGTTTATGCCAAGCTTTTCAAATACATTTCAAGTTTACGATTTCTTGAGTGCATTTCCTATTTACGATCAGCTTCACAAGTTAGAGATTCTCATTCAAGATTCAATCTTTCTCTTAGATTGTGTCTATTTCTTCTACTTGTTTCTTGAATCAATCACATTTGAGGTTTCCGCTCTCATTTGTGATTAGATATCGTGTTGACGGTTTGATCTCGGACCAACATCTTCCTTGGTTGAAATCAGACCACTCTCCTTTGTTGTTGAGATCGAAGATCACTGATTTCAGGCCTTGCCCTTTCCGGTTCTTTAAGTCATGGCTGGAAATGGAAGGTATTGATGAGTTGGTTAGTAAGGCGATCAAAGAGGTGGTTGTAGTGGGCGAGCTGGATGTTGTTCTAATGTCTAAATTAAGAACTATGAAAACTACTCTAAAAGGGTGGATCAAAAATTCTAAGGCTGCTATGGAGGGGAGAAAAGAAGAGGTGATGATGGCCTGCACTGGTATGACGCTATGGCAGAACCCGTGAGCTCTCTGGCGAGGAATTTAACAACTGGGCTTGCCTCAAACTTAACCTCAAGGAGTTGGACTGCATTGAGGAGGAGGAGCTCAGAACGAGGGCTAAGGTTCGATAGGTCTCAGATGGCGATGTTAACTCTTCCTTTTTTCTTGGAGTCATTAATCAAAGATTGGCTAAAGGAAGGTTAAATGGGTTGTATTTGGATGGAAAGTGGGAAGAGGATCCCTCTAAAATTAAGAAAGGGGTCTGGGGGTTTTTAAAATAAATCGATTCAAAGGGATGGATGGTGAAAGACCTAAAATGCTGTGTGATGGGTTAAAAATACTTTCTTAGGTGGATTGTAATTTCTCTGTGTAAAGATATGGATCGACGGATCGTTTGCTAATCTAGTGATATCGAGATTGAGACAAGATCAAACGTAAATACAAATGAGATTTGTATTGATTCAAGCTTGAGAGCACACACACAGAATACACACACATAATTAATGTAGATTAATGACCAAGAGTTTTTGCAGTCTAAACGAGTCAACCTATTTATAGGTGACATTAAACTGGTCGGTGTACCATCTATCCAACATACCATTGGTATGTTGGTCAGTGTACCATTAGTATGGAGGGTACGCTGCCCTCGTCTCACACATACACTCACACATAGATACAATATACGAGATACACTGTAGCATAGGAACATGCTCTAACAATCTCCCCCTTAACGTGTAGTGTATCTATTCTAACTAAATCTCTAATCTTCAATCTTCAACATTGCTGCATCCAATCTTCAACTTGAAATATTGTCAGAAATAGAGCTTGCATGGGTGGATCAAGACTTTAACAACTTTTTAACTTCAAGATCCATTTGTGAAAGATACATCAAACTCCCCCTTTCACCATGCTTGAATCTTGACACACATAACCAGCAACTTTAGAAGACAAAAGTGTGGATTTTCCTTTTTGATTTACCAAAATTAAGTTAATCTTGGCGCAAAACTTCTCTTTGAGAATCCAAGATATTGATTTTGACATTTTGTTTTTGTATCAAGTGTCGATCAATCGAAAAAAAAAATAAGAAATAAAATCTTTTTGGCTTTTAGAAACTTTATATCAAAACAAACTTAAAATCTTTTTGAGTTTTCAAACTTATGCTAAAACACACCGAAAATCTTTTTGATTTTTCTGAAATGAAATCATAAAAGCAATACCGGAAGACACTCAATTTTTTATTTGAGAAAGATCACTATCTGGGATCATATTGGTCATAACGCGCTGAACTACACTTCAATTTCAATTATTATAGGACATAAGCCATGTCAATTGCAGATACAATTTGTCCAACTTTAAACTCTGGCATAATCATACTCATAACACCTGGATATGTTAAAGCATTGATTAGATTTGCTTTGACCAGTGTACTCCACAATATCAGACATATTCAGATATGTTTCACATACTTTTCATGTGATTATACTTGTGTGTTAGTACCATTAGTGGTGAATTTCACGAAGTATTTTTTCTATTATTCATGATATTGTCAACTGTGTTCCATGCAAAAAGAAATAGGAACTTTAAACCGTCTACCTTAAGGTCGATCTTTCGATACGTAGATAAGGCCTCAGATTTAAAAAATAAGAAAATAAAAACAAGTTGAAATTGAATAACCCAACAACAATCAGGTCGGTACTCCTGTACACGCAGAGAAAGCCCGATGAGTTATATGAAATACCAAGAAAAATAAAGCAGAACCTCAAACGAACAACGACCAGGTCGGTCTTGTGGACACGCAGAGAAAGTCCGATCTTTGAGAAAATAAAGAAAGCCAAACAAGTTTAAATCTTTGCAAAAAGAACACATGTATACACAGTGACTTCTCATTCATTTTTTACATATCTATTTCTTGATATCTTGAAATATTCATCAAAATGTTGTACACTAGGTCAAGCATCAGATTTTAGTGTATATCACATTTGTATACTTTCTGATTCGTCGAGCCTACCTAGCACATCGAAACAATGATCTTATGGATTTTTCATTTACTCTATCTGCGAGTTAGAAATGTTAGCCAATGTACCATCATTTCCCAATGATCAACTTCTCAATTTTGATATTTTTTAATTTTTTTATCTTTTGCATTGCCTTTTTCTCCCCCTAAAATGAAAACCTCTATTTTTGGATTTTTCATTTTAACAAAACAAAACACTATTTTTGGCTTTTGTCAATTTTCTTCCCCTAAACACATGTACAACTACCACTTGTAAAAATACAAAAATGAAAGAAAATTGATCGACCAACACTGACACTTTTCAGTTTTAGTTTTGAAAACACATTTGTATCAAAACAATTGCTTTTGAAAAACTTTTGAGAATGATAATGGGTTTAAATATTAAATAATACAGACTCTTCACTATCAGCAACATACACATGATAGGTCTTCTTGAAGAAAACTACAGACACCAGATAAACATTAGCAAGTTTTAGGATCGGCCCGAGTCAACAGCCTCGGGTTGCCCGGTGTCTTCAACATGGTCTTTGAGGCTCTTGGAAACAAAACCGGGGTTTCCAGATCATTGACAATAGAAAACTTTTCAATGAATCCACAAAGTTATCAGCTTGTGTCTTTACCCAAGACGGCTTACTTGTTGATTTAAACATGGTCGGTTGTGGTTCATAAAAAAATTGACCATTTAAATCCACATATTTAGCAGTTTTGTTCACATAGGAGTGAGTGCTTGCATTTGTAGGACACTGAGCAGTGAAATATCCTGGTTTACGACTGGCTTGAATGGAAGAATGACTGGGATCCGAACCACAGCCGAACTCATGGTTCGTGGTCATCCGAACTTGAGACGAACTCCAAGTTCGGATGGAGTTCGGACAAGGTTCGGAGGTGCCCAGTTCGGACAGAATGAATAGTATAAATAGTTTCATCATTGTATTTCTTTGTAAGTTTCTGTCCTGAGTCTGTCCAGTTCAATGTGTTGAGAGGGGAGGTTCTGTCCAGCCTCCCCCGGAGCTTAATTGTTGTATACTCAAGGTTCGGTGGCTCCAAACCTTGGCCGAACTCCAGGTTCGGAGGGAGTTCGGACCAGGTTCGGAGGTCCCAGGTTCGGCCCAGAACGAAATAGTATAAATAGTGAAGTCTTTGTATTTCATTGTAAGTTTCTGTCTTGTTTCTGTGTGTTGAGAGGGGAGGTTCTGTCCGACCTCCCCCAGAGCTTAATTGTTGTATACTCCTTCGTTATGTAATCATTCAACATGATTCAATGACAAAACTTCCGTCTCATCCATAGAATCGATCCGTAAACGGTTTTTCAGTTGGTATCAGAGCTGTTGGCTCTTTCTATGGTGGAAATCTATTGTTTTTCTTCATTTTGAGACGTTAAACCTTCGGTTAGGGGTGATTGGAAGTGTTTCTGATTGATTTTTGATCAATCGAGTCTTTCTGAGTCATGTTTTTACCTAACAGAAGCATCTGGATGTCGAAATTCGATCAAATTTTGAATATGTTGCGATTTTGAAAATTGCCAGTCGAAGTTCGGACGAGGTTCGGCCGAAGAACTGATCTGAAAAATAACCGCTCCGAACTCTGGGTTCGGACAGAGTTCGGACCTCCGAAAGCTAGGTTCGGAGGAGGTTCGGAGGAGATTCGGAGGTGGTTCGGAGGAGGTTCGGCGGAGGTTCGGACAAGGCGGAGGTTCGGACAAGGATCGGATGAATTTTTAATGATCCCAGCCAGGGGCTCTGCCCCTTGGACCCCGCCAGGGGCTGCCGCCCCTTGGACCCCGCTTCTCAGGGGCGCTGCCCCCGAACCCCCGTCAGGTGGGAATTTTACAGAAGCGGATCAGTTATCGAGTTTACCCTTGATTTGGTAGCTGTGGGGTGTTATGTTTGAAGAAAATCCAGATTCCGATACTTGTTACGAGTTAGTGATCGAATTTCAAGAAATGTGTTTGTGAGTAGTCATTGTTCTTGATGATGGACAGAGATTCAAGAACGCGTGTTTCTGATGATGGACAGAGATTCTGAAACATTAGTTATGATTATTTGGAACGTTTGTCGGAGATTATCATTCTACACAAACTGAAGATTAAATGAGATTAAAGATTCCGTTGTGGGCCACTTGAGTTTATCATTCCACTACAAGAATGCGGGGTTGGAATCATAAGAAATTGAAGATTTGAATATGTCACTTGTTTAGGGGGAAATCGGGGACCCTAAAAACTTTCAAAGTTTCATAATTGAAAAAGTGAATATTCAAAAGCAATCAATTCAGGGTTGATAGTGATTTTTGATCTTCATGGAAAGGTGGTATATTCTGATGTTCGTGCGAACTGATACGTCAAAGTTTTCGGTTAAGGTTTGGAACTCTCTGTCATATGCCCGATACTTTCTTGAGTTGTCGAAAGACTTGGTCAGATTCCAGTTTGCAACGAGATATACGTTTACCGGAGTAATATATTGGGATGGATTTGATGCTGAGGGGGAATTTCTGTGATTGAAGATGTTGATTGTGTCTGTTTTCATAAAGATCAGAATATATTACAAGTTTGTGAAGGTTAAAGATTTCTGTCAAGATGCAGTGATGTTCGTGTGTCTTTACAATTTCCAGATACAACTTATGAAGTGAACCGTTATCATATGCCTGATGTGGAAGTGCTTGAAGCTAGGGGGAACTTTATTGGTTGTGGAGATTGTACAAGATTCAAATTGTTTCCTGCATACCTGAAGGTTCGGTCAAGGGGAGTTTGCTAAAGACAGAGGCGTCTGCAGCAAGCTGACTGAAGATTGCTAGAAGATCAATGTCTGGATTCGACAGTAACGTCCAAGGGGGAATTTGTTAGTGCATGAACCTTGTGTGGCCGTTACTGTTCGAATTGACGAACAGACTGATTTGAGAGTGGACAAAGTCTGGGGTCCGAACCCCGGCCGAACTCAAGGTTCGGTGGCTCCAAACCTTGGCCGAACTCCAGGTTCGGAGGGAGTTCGGACCAGGTTCGGAGGTCCCAGGTTCGGCCCAGAACGAAATAGTATAAATAGTGAAGTCTTTGTATTTCATTGTAAGTTTCTGTCTTGTTTCTGTGTGTTGAGAGGGGAGGTTCTGTCCGACCTCCCCCAGAGCTTAATTGTTGTATACTCCTTCGTTATGTAATCATTCAACATGATTCAATGACAAAACTTCCGTCTCATCCATAGAATCAATCCGTAAATGGTTTTTCAGAAATGAATTGATTTGAAAGATTGTTGTATTCAGATTTATGTCTTCTTTTCAAGTCACACACTTCCAATAACTACTCAGTAACCTTCTCCCATTTGTTCTTAAAATAAGCAACATCTTTTGTTAAAATTTAGTTCTTTTCTCGAAAAAGAATATTTTTATCTCGAAGTTTTAAAAGGTCTTCCTGAAGACTTATCACTTTCTCAGCAGCTTCAATAGCAATTTGATTAGCTTTCTCATATTCTTGTTGAACAAGATAACTTTTCTCAAACAAAGCTTCAAAGTCTTCAGCAGCTTCTTTAGCTTTAGATTTAGCTTTATCACATTCTTCCAACAATTCTTTCTTCTCTTTCATTAACATCTCATTGAGTTTTTCTAAATCAGCAGACAATTTTTGTGAACATTCCGAATCAGCTTTCACAACTTTAAGTTCTTCAGCCATTAAACTGTTACCCCTCATCAAAGATTTGATTTTTCCGTTTGCAACAGCACAAGCTTGACACTTAACACACTATGCCTTTTGCTCTTTTGTAACTGCTTCAGCAAAACTTCCATAATTATTTCACATGAACTTGTGTCAGAATCAGAACCAGTCACTTCTTCATCACTATGTACATATTTGGCAATTAAAGCAGATTCATCAGGATACATTGTATAATACTACTTTAGTTTAGAATCATAAAGTGTAGCGAGTAAAGTCATATAAACAGAATCATTAATAGCATCATTGGATGATTTTTCTTTCTTCTCAGAAGTGGAACTCTCTGAAGTCTGAATTGCAGTTAATGCAACCTGATCAGTATGAGCAACTCGTGATTCATCTGGAAATAGTGCATCCCAATCATATCATGTTACATCATCATTGGATTCTTGTGCTTTCTTCTCAGAAGCAGACGTTACTGAACTCTGAATGGCAGTTAATGCAATTTGATTACTACTACTACCCTGTCCCCAATCATATCCGTTACCAACTTGAGAAACCAAGGCTGTTGGAGTAGAAGTATGAGCTTCCTTTTGGTTATTACATTCACGAGAAAAATGTCCAAATTTTGAACACTTGAAACACTTAACCTTTGATTTATCCAAGCCAAGTTTTCCATTTGAATTAATTTCCTTTTTACCGATTTTGCGAAAGAATCTTCTAGCTCTTTCAGATAACATAGCTATTTGCCATCTCATATCTAATTCATTTAGATGATCCTCATCTAACTGTTTCAAATCATCTTTGAACAACTCAGCATTTCCAATGTTCCCAATTATGAAACCATAAGATGATGCTACTAAATCAGAAATTAATGCAACATGTTCATCAACTGTCTTAGCGGAAAATTTAGTCTGAGGTGATTGATTTGGAATTGTGAAATTGCAACCTGGAGAATAACCATAATTGTCAGAATTTCCAGCAAGAAAAGCAGTAGTAGGACTTTCACTGAAAATGTTTGAATTTTTAGCATTGATGGTTGAATCATTTTCACCATGATATGCTGCTGGATTCTGTACTTGTGCAGGCATGTATTGGTTCACAATCAATTCAATATCTCTTGCTAGTATCTTTTCAATCAAACTGTTGAATGACAACCCTGAAAATTCTTTATCATTAGTAATCATCATCACATAATTTTCCCATCTTTTAGGTAATGCCTCTAGTAACTTCTCTTTCAACTCAACGTCTTCCTTTTTGATGCTTACTAAAGTCATTTCACTCAGTAAATGTGAAAATCTAGTAATGAGCTTTGAAATATCTTCATTTGGATAATGCTTGAAATTGTTGAACTCTTTCTTCAGAACCTTTTGCTTACTTTTCCTAAACTGATCATTACCCTCACATCGATTATGTATTGCATCCCACAATTCTTTCGATGTAGTATAAGCAGAAAACTGATGTAATAGATCTTTAGGTAATGCAATGGTTAATGTTCTGTAAGCTTTTTGTTCAGTTTGATAGGCTTTCTTTTATTCAGCAGTCAGACTTCTTTCCACAATTGGCCATCCAGTAGTACCAGTTGGATATTTATATTTATCAGTATAAGCCAACCAAGACCGACATCATTAGTACCAACATATGCTTCGAATCATTTTACCTAACAATGATATTCTTCCAATTTGAGCAACTTTGGAACTTTCTGACTTGTTCCTATTTCATTATCATAGTTAACAAGATCTTGCATCGTGTTTTAAATTGCGGATAATGCTTGATAATCATTCATTTTGAAATTGCAATAGCGGTAGCAAAAACATCAAACTCAAAAACGGACGTCTTAAAAGCGGAATTTGAGTATCGAAATGAAGGGTACTAGCCTTTAGGCGAGTAAAAGTGTAGAGCTCGTCGAGACAGTCGTTTTGGCTGGTATTGGGTTCCGTAACGCCAAACAGAACTCAAGTCACGTCAGTTTTAGTGAACGTCACTATTCTGTCGGTGTACCAATAAACCTCCCAGCGGGTTTTTGTGAGCTCTGACGACCCTCTCGCTTTACCCTCCTATCTCGGCAACAGCGGTAGCAGCGCTAACGACCCCTTTGGGTCGCGATGTCATTTCCGCTAGTGGCGGCTAGGGTTTGATGGTGGCGGTGACCACCGAAATGGGTCCGGAGAGCCCCTCTCTGTCGCGATTTTGACATCCCGACCACCGAACGTTAAGTAATAGTGGTTTAATATTGGGTCTTCTTTAATTTCTCTTGTAATTCATCTCTTTAAATCCCGATTTGTTGTTGTATGTCACAGTTTTGGGGTTGTCTGAGTTTGAATGATGATTTTGTGATGGTTGTAAGGATTCCGGCGGTGGCCATGGCCTCGGGCCGCCGGAGCAGTAGAGGTGATAGTGGTTGTTGACTAGTATTGGGTACAAAATATAACAAAGATGATTTTTTTACCAAGTTTGTAGTTTAAAATGATTTGGCTTCGGGTCAACAAAAGTCAATCGGGTCAAACCCGTGTATAATTCTGGTCAATGATTTTTATGGGTCAGACAAAGTCAAATATGAAAACTGAGCATTGATTATTACTCGTGGCGAAATTCTAAGCGGAATGGACTGCTCATTCATCAAAATCGGACATGTTTCATGTTTTACCGTTAACCGGCTTCAGACACGTACTGACCATAAGGTATACCGTGTTTTGTTATATCATTAACATAGTAATGATCTTGTACACAAGTAAATTGTTTTGTAAGAGTATCCGTCATCTTAAATGTTAATGGATTATTAAAAGAAAATATATATAGATTTTGTAATAATAGAAATATTACAAAACTCAAAACTTGGTGTACAAGTCTCTAAAACACATAGTGTTAGTTATGGATATGTCGGGTGTGGACAAAAGCCAATTATATGAATAATACGGCTAAGATTGAGACTTTGGAAATTACCAAAATAATACTCGACATTCGGTTTGGACAAAATATATAATGTTAATATTAATCGGTTTTGACTCGCCAGTTTAGACATGTATGGTTCTATTTAAGAATCATGAGTTAAGGACACTGTCTTTGTATAAACATTCATATTTTAAACTCATCGGATTCATAGGGTTCTAAATAGGATAAACCAGTTCAGTTCGGGTAGTCAAAACTTGTCTTGAACCAGACACTATTATTGAATTCGAGAAATAGGAAATTAATACAAATGTGAATATGCTTTCAAATAGGATCGTTGCATCTTTGACAACGTGGTATCTTTGCATGCAGTTACTATCATACAATCATCATTTTATCAAGTGAGTTATGTATACCTAGCTCGGTTTTCCAAGCTAAAACATTGTGGGCCACAATGCCAACTGATATGCTACTTATCAATTACATTTAGTTGTTATTGCACTATCGTTTACATTAAGACAACATGGAATGTGAAAATACTACCTGAGCTAGTATGCTAGAATTCATGAGGTGCATGTGTTGTACCCCATCCTTTATATATATTTTACCGGTTGGTTCTAGTCATTCCATTGCGTGTATACATTTAGCTGTGATATGTGGCAATACAGACTGTTGTGTATAGGTTATGGCTCACCAAGAACTTCATAGTTGTTGATACCAGTGGTGCAGGTAATTAGTAGGAATCCAACAGACAAGTGACTCCACGAGTAATAAGAACTAGTGATCAGTAAAGACGTGAAGAACCGTCGGGCCCAACGAATATTATTCTGTTTAGATACTAGAAACAAACTTATTATTATTATTATTATTATTAATATTATTATTATTAATATTATTATTATTATTATTATTATTATTATTATTATTATTATTATTATTATTATTATCATTATTATCAAGTGATTGTAAAACTTATTAGGCTGTTTGTAATTAAGTTTACGGTTGTTTACTACATATATATTTTGTTGCTTCCGCGTGAATCTGATATTGACAGACTGTTTTCCATAACACCTCCTCTGCACGTGGCAAGCGTGCAGGCGGGGTGTGACAGGTTGGTATCAGAGCCACAGGTTCCAGCAGATTAGATGTTCTTGTAGAGCCCCTAAGCTCGAACCTAGATCAGACTATAAGACCCTGTACCATTGTTAAGTTTTAACTTAGGCTGAGATCTGTGCATTAGGAAGTTGTCGAAGTTTAGTGTAAGGTCGGTAGCAATTTTAGTCTGGCCACTGTTATTTCTACCCACAGGTGCACTAAAGTTTGGTGAACCCTAGTGGGCACATTAAAGCTGATAGTCTTCCTCAATATGTGCTAAAGTTCTAAGTTGTAACCATCCATGTGTAAGATGGGTTCAGTACCCTAGGATTTCACTGGGTGTTTGACATCCTAGTCGTATACTAATATTGTTCTAAGCATGCACCCAACACAAATGTTTGGATTTGGCAAGATTTCTTCTGTAGGCAGCAAAGGCCGCAACTGATGTGATAACAAATGTCGACAAGGATCCCCAAAAGGAGAAACCTCAAAAGTAAGAGTCATAAGTCTTGTATGACCATGCATATGTGATAGATATTTCAGATAAGTTCAGCCGAGCAAGTGGTAGTGAAGTGTTGGAACTTAAAATCTATGTGATTGACGCCATCAAATCTGTTTACCGAAGCATTCGACTGAAGAATCCATGTGAATTGATTCAGAGACGCGGGTTGTGATGCTCGAGGCTTGCAGTTTGGACCGAAGACCGTTTTCCGGAAAAGTCAACCGTTCGGCTCAACGGTAACGTAAAGTCAACGGAAGATCGGTTCGAGCGAGTCAAGCTTCGGATTAATTAAATCAACTTTCATTTAATTAATATTTCATGTTATTTACCTTTCTTGTAATTTTCAGTTATTTTATGTTTTTCTGTTGTTAGTCACCCTCACTATATATAGTGAGGGTGCCCATTACAAGAAGGAGTCTCTGAGTGTGGAGATGATGATTTTCTTGTAGAGTGTGAGATTTCCATTCTAGAGAGAGAGAGTGAGTCATGGATTTTCTAGAGAGAGATTGTGTGTTCTTCATGATTTCTTGATTGTAATCATTCGATTAATGAAATCATTCGATTTGTTCATGATCTTTCTTGTTTTTTATTATCATGATTCTTCTTCATCATCTTCATCCTTTTTTTTTGAGTTTTCGAATCTGAACCTCGTTCTTGCTCAAGATCAGGATTCTTGATGTGAGAATCAGTCCTGACATGAAGATAGCAATTGATAAGACACGAGACAACAAGGAAGAGCCTAAAAAGAGGAAGATGTCGTTCAACCACAACACCCACGAGAGCGCGTTGAGATGATAATGTCATCCTCGACACAAAAGCAGCTACCACTTGGAGCATCATTAACATCACATCTACACGTCACCAGTTTATGCAACAGTTAAAGAAGGACCGGATGAGTCGGTTTCTATGCAACTAGAATTAGTGATCAATTTACCATAGATTGCGAAACTTCATGGATGTGACGATCGACGATCATATCACTGTTTTAGCTAACAACCTCATGAATATTTATCATTCACTATAATGCTTTAGGCCAAATGTGGACGATAAGAGTCTAACTATTACAGTTTTCCATGTCCGCAAGGAATCAACAATTTGCATACTTCATCAAATCCCCTACCTATTTGGTTCGTACCTGATTGGTTTGCTATCCTAACCACACCAGTCTGATCAGTAGCAGTCATACCAGTACCAACTACTTTATCACTTCCAACCTCAATCATCACATCCTTTTCAGCCACAACAATATATTTTCACCATAATCACCATATATGGAGCTTTATCTTTCATCAATTTCTGGTCCTAGCCACAAATTCATGTATTTTTTTCAAGAACCAGTAGGCCCTAATATAAAACCTCCAGATAAAAGTGCACTAATGGAGGAAAACTGCGTGTTGACAAGTAATGTAGTAGAGTACAAGCAAGAAGAAAAGAAAATTGGCGAAGGCATGCAAGAAGACGATATATGCATTGGTGAATTGGTTCCAATTAAGAAGAGACAAAAAACATTGAAATGGTGATACATTCATGATGGGAGAGGAAAGTTTTTGCTATACGATTAGTCGCCTTGTACTTATGATTAACTGTTCCATGTTCCAAGTTGCCTTTTTGCATCTTATTTGATAAATGTGCTATGTGAGGCCATATTTTTTCTCCCAATATCTGCATTATGTGAAATTATCTCTTTAACCTTAGTTGGTTATGACAAAAGTTAATGCTATTATCATAGCTATCAAGTTGCAAATAGGTGTTAAAATATGCATTTATGCACATATTATGTATATATAATAGAAGTCTAGAATAGACTGTGGCCTGAGGAGCCTAAGTGATTGCCCAAAATTAGGATCCAATTAAAATTTCGCATGCTTGTGCGTTTATGTTCATAATAATTGTCTTGTGCAAACCGGCATAAGACCGACGCGACAAGTCAATTTTGAAAAATAACCCAAAGAACACATGATCTTTACAACAGTAATAAGGAGTGTTTTGGTCCACGTTTGAGATTCTAGAAAACAATTACTGATAAACATTCCTAATATTGTTCGCCATTGTGGCAAATTGCTTAACTCTCCACTGGAGACAAGAAGCTATGACAAATAATCGTAATTATCAAACAACCCATTTAGTGGAAAAGAGAATTCAACTCATGAACAACTACGCCAGAAGGCGGAGAATGAGGATATTTATAAGATTGGTAGTAGCTGTACTAGCTGCGGCGACAGTTCTTAATTTTTAGGCTAAGGAGAAAGAAGCAGAGCAAGACTCATGATGATTTCGAGAAATCAAGTTGTATGAGTGCGATCAGAACTAGTATTAGCCACAAGAAATGAAGCGTTACTCTCGTTCTACTAAAAATACTGACAAATGTAGGAGCAAGACTAGAAAAAATCTATAAAAGTTGAGGCTTTCGGCAACGTTCTGAGAATTCTGATTGGAAGGAAAAGAGTTAATTGAATAAAGAAAGGAGTAGGTGTATGAAGAAAGGTTAGTACAGAGCATTCGTGGCTTGCATACCCGGTAACTTGAAGGATGGTGTGAGTGAATCCCAATCAATCAAGTCTAACTCGATCAAATAATTATTTTTAGGGATGGTGTGAGTGAATTCCAGTTCAATGAAGCCTAGCTCGATCAGATAATTATTTTCAAGGATGATGAGATAGTTGATTGTCATTAGGGATGGTAAACTGATACACTTAGTTAGTTGAAAGAGATTGAAGTTAACTAGGCTTGTTAATTTACAAATTTATTCTTAGTTGATAAAAAGAGTGAAATTGATGGATATTATGGCTATACTAGGTAGTATAGGTATCATAATGGGAAAAGTTGACCATTTAAAATGGTAATTAATACACCGGAAGTTCAAATGGAAAGCAAATTGAAGAAATGACCTTAAATTTTTAGCGTACTGGCCCCTAATTGAGAAGCTTGAGGATTTAGAAGTGAAATAAATCATTTTATCTACTAGTTTGAACACCAGTGACCACCTTGAAGAGGTTAAGATCCGATTTGTATCCAGACCTTTTAAAGGACTTTATTATGACATAACAGAAAACGATATCGCATACCCAAGAAAGAGAAAGGAATTCTGAAAGAGAAACGGATTTGGCTTACGCAATTTAATTGTTGAGGAAATTTATCTATGAAAATAAATCTGAGAAGCTGGAAGAATTCAGTGGAGTGCATGACGTGTTCCATGTCCCAGATGGAGGAAATTATTTTAACATCAAGTGGTTCAATGAGCTTCCTACTTGGGGTGCTTCACATGACGAATATTAAGAAACGATACATAAGGCATGGATTCAACACTTGGAGCGGATGTGAGATCAACAAGGCCGAGGACTTTAAAGTTCACAATAGACATAGTCTATATGCTAAGAAAAGAATAGATTAGGATTCTTTTTTCTGGTTAACCTTCCTATCATCAAATTATGAACTTCGTTCGTTTCAATCAATTGAAATGACTCATCACTGTTATTCGTATTTATTCGTTCGTTTATAAATGACATATATTCCTCTGTTCTTTTGGTGAGTTGACCTAATCATTCAGATACATGAAGGGATAACTTATAGGGCATGTTTGTAAGGCAAATTGACGAATACGGTTCTAGAACGTAATCATGAATTTGCAGGTACATATGTGCGCTTCTGGAATCGTATTGTGTTGATTAATATTCTTTAAAATTTAAAATTATTTTCATTTACAATCCCTTCACAACATGTTTGATTACTCAGTTTTGGTGTCATGAACCTATAATCTAGCCATCTCATCATCATGTTATGAGTTAATGTCATATTCTTCACAATTTGTTTGGAAATCCATAACCCTTGAACTTTTAATGTCATCCTGCCTTTGTTAGAGATCTGCAAGACCTTGGACTTTTCTGTCAGAGAGTTTAAGGCTCTAAGCTACTATTACACGGTTGTGTGAACTTCCAAGATTCAATAAACTTCTCTATTTTTAATCACAACATGTTCAATTATTCATTCGTCTCTCAAGTCTCGAGCAATTTGAAATACAATAATTGAAGATTTCGCTACAGGAGCATTGTGACAAGGATTTTAAGAAGCCCAACACATTTTTAAGGAAAGCGCTCATACTCATTGAGAATGAGCTACATGGATTGATGTCAATGTACACTGATTTTTCATAACCTTAATCGTGTAACGATCAAGAACCGATATCCCTTACTTAGGATCGAAGAATTATTTGATCAATTGAAAGAAACCAACTACCTCTTTATTTGATGGATATAAAGACTTCATGATAAACTTTGACACATCAACTAATGGATTTGGTTGTATACTCATGCGATGAGATAAGGTAATTGCGTATGCCATTAGGCAACTTACGATACACGGAAGAATTACATCACACATGGTCTGGAATTGGGTATAGAAGAATACGTTCTGAAAAATATGGAGATATTAATTGTGCGATAAGAAATTGTTGTGTATCCCGTTCTTGAGAATTTATAACACCTCATAAATCATAAAGAGCTGAATATGCGTTAAGGACGCTGGATGAAGATATTAGGTGATCTTGATTGCAAGATTAAATACCATTCGGGGGAAAAGCTAAAATAGTGACTGACGTTTTAAGTAGTGAAGAGAGACCAAAATCGATCTAAGTAAGAGCAATGAGGATTGATGTAAAAGTAAGTCTAATTTATGAGATCAAAGAAGTCCACGAGGAAAACATTAGATGTGACGTAATACAAAAATGTATGGTTACTCCTCCGATTAGGCATTGCGAATTTCAGGACGAAATTCCTTCAAGGAGGGGATAGTTGTAACACCTAAATTTTTTTTGCTAAAATCGGAGAAAAATATCTGCGATTATATATTGGATCCAGTAAGCCCAGTTAGGTCCAACAGGCCCATTAAGGAATTAGTGGCCCAACAAAAGCCAGTCATTATAAACAATGTTCGGATAAGTTGTTAGAAGTATTCTAACTAATAATTAAATAATTCAAGATGTTGCAAAAAGGAGTAAAAGCTGAATTTGTATGGAACCGACAAGATTCATTATTAAATCAGTTATCGCATTAGATAACTGAACATTATCATAAATATGATAAATTGATGAGTTATGGCAACAGACATATTAACAGGGATGTTAATATTCATCACAAATATTGTTTGGATGATCACAAGTAAAACAAGTGTGCAGAAATGGCAAACGACACTTAACACGCGTATGTCACCGACAGTGTCGGGGAGATCAATAAAATAAAAATAGAGTGTCTAGTATTGTTAGATACTTGATCATTGATGTTCTGACTATTACAAATGATAACAGTAAGGATCGGTGCAAGAAACAATGACATAAGTGAACCGCTCAGTTACTTGCTATTAAGCGAGATCGATAATTTGATTATTTGAAGTGGTCTTAATGACTCAGGGGAATTATAAAATCTTTCCTGAGTATTTACAAAGAATTACAGTCATAAAAATATATTTGGTTCATCAAACGGCAAAGAACGACACTCGTGTTGGATGTGCGCTTTATACCGCGGGTTTAAGAAAATAATCTTGAAATTATATATAACTGACATTTTAGGCATTCCGAGAATATTTACGAGACATTTATGGTATTCTAGTCACTCGGGAATTATCATGGATCATTTACTTGATATTCAGTATTTAATGTGATCGGATATCGCGGTATAATACCAGTTATTTAATTGTGAACCACACAATTTTTACCAAAATATAAAACCCTACCTTTATTCTTTTTTCTTCATTTTTATCAAACACAAAAGTCTAGAGAGAGACCAAAAGAGGGCTGGGCAGCCTGGTTTCCGGCGATGGATTCCGGCCACCCGCGACGGCGGCGCGGTGGTCCGGTGGCGGCGCTAGGGTTTCGACCCCCATTTTCATCCCATCTTCTTCCCTTTTTCTTTCCGACGACCTCCTCTGCAGACCCGCCTAGGATTCCACCCTAGGGCAGCGACGGAGGGTTTTTATGAGCTCTGACGACCCTCTAGCTTTTCCCTCTTATCTCGACAATAGCGGCACCAGCGCCGACGACCCCTTTGGATCGCGATGTCGTTTTTGCCAGTGGCGGCTAGGGTTTGGATGGTGGCGGTGACCACCGAAATGGGTCTGGAGACCCCCTCTCTGTCGCGATTTCGACATCCCGGCCACCGAACGGTAAGTAATGGTGGTTTAATATTGGGTCTTCTTTGATTTCTCTTGTAATGCATCTCTTTAAATCCTGATTTACTGTTGTATGTCACAGATTTGGGGTTGTCTGAGTTTAAATGATGATTTTGTGATGGTTATAAGGATTCCAGCGGCGGCCATGGCCTCCGGCCGCTGGAGCAGTAGAGGTGATGGTGGTTGTTGACTAGTATTGGGTACAAAATACAACAGAGATGATATATTTTTTTACCAAGTTTGTAGTTTGGAATGATTTGGCTTCGGGTCAACAAAAGTCAACCGGGTCAAATCCGTGTATAATTCTGGTCAATGATTTTTATGCGTCAGACAAAGTCAAATCAGAAAACTGAGCATTGGTTATTACTCTTGGCAAAATTCTAAGCGGAATGGACTGCTCATTCATCAAAATCGGACATGTTTCATGTTTTACGGTTAACCTGGTTCAGACACGTACTGACCAGAAGGTATACCGTGTTTTAATATCATTAACATAGTAATGATCTTGTACACAAGTAAATTGTTTTGTAAGGGTATCCGTCATCTTAAAAGTTAAGGGATTATTAAAAGAAAACATATATAGATTTTGTAATAATGGAAATTGATGATATTATATAAGCGTCGGATGTAATTCACATCCGACACTACCTCAATTACGTCCCTTCCTATTGAGATGTCGCATGTAATAGCCAAGAATCAAGGATGGCATTTGTTCAGGAACTGGAAGAGTGACACTTGCGGAGCAAGTGACGAATGGGCAGACCAAGGTGCAAGGGCACAAGATTCCTATGAATAGGGCGATAGTTGACAGAATTAGGGATTTGTCATTTTTCACCTTTAACTATGTGTTGTCAGGACCGATTTCACATCAAGAATCCCGATCTTGAGCAAGAACGAAGGTGAGATGAGGAGGAGACGGGATGGATAAGAATCAGAGATAATACATGACAAGAAATGATAAAATCAAACGATTCATTGATTATTGCTAAATGATTACAACGAACCGAATGATTACAAACTCGTCATTGGAAATCCATGGTCACATTGGGTTGATCTCAAACCCAATGTGTGACTCTCTCTCTAGAATGATAGCTCACATCACTCATTATTCATCCATTATTCATCTTATTCATCATCTATCAAATGAAGCTATCCCTTCCTATTTATAGAGAGCCCATGTGCTCACTAGCCCACTAACTAGCTAACACACATAAAATGAGCTAAATACAAATAAACAAATGACATAATTATTATTAATTAAATCAAAGATGATTTAATTAATATGAAGCTTGACTCGCTCGAACCGATCTTCCGTTGACTTTTACGTTGACCGTTGACCCGAACGGTTGACTTTTCAAGAAAACGTCTTCGGTCCAAACCTGCAAGCCTCGAGCATCACAACCCGCGTCTCTGAATCAAATCACAATGGATTCTTCAACCGAATTATTCGAGAATAGATTTCATGGCGTCAGTCATACTTATTAAAAGTTCCAACAATTCCCCCTTGACTGACGCTGTCAAATCTGACATACTGGTGAAGAATCGCTCTGTCGTGTATCTTCAAAGAACAACTGATAAACCGGAATCTTTCTGTTGTAAAGGTTCCCCCTTTGAATAAGCTTTTTCTGTTCTTGTTGCTCCAGTTGAGATCCAAGTGCTGCAGTTCACTCGGTTCACACGGTCGGGTACAATACTAAGAATGTTGAACATTGGAGAAGAAATTGCAACAAATCGAATCAGATAAACCAACCAATCACTGAAAATGCTCCAACTTCAGATAATCGACCCGATAATCCAAATCCATAAAAGTTCCCCCTTTTCTCTAGATCCTTCTGAAAACATCCGATACGGAAGCGGAAAATCAGATGCAGAGAGTGGAACCGTTCCGCTCAGTTCCGAAGAGAAAACGGTATAAAAATCCTGAAATCGGACAATCTTGCGAAAAACCGGAAGCCGGGTACAGACAGTTGTGAATGATCCATAAATTCTGAACTTGTTCCGCGTGACTGGGTTGGATGCGAAAATAATGTCAAATCGGTGAAAAACTGAGATCCCGAGCATAAACGTAAAATTTATTCATAACCGGAGTCTTCGTAATTTTGGAGAAGAAAATCGAGCTCGGAAAAATATTCCGTGAAGAATTCTGAGTCAAACGGTGCAATTTGGAATGAATCTGAGAAGACCGTAAATTTTATTCAAGTAACGGCCTTCCGTTAGAGATTTAACGGAATATTCCAATATTTAACTGAGATTCCAGTTAATTCGGTTAGATGACATCAGCGCTGCATCAGCTAAACAACTTGAAGTGAGACATAACGAAAAAGTCACAAAGTTAACCGAGAAGCGAAACCAGTCCGTCAGTGGTCGTTAGCTAACGTGGCCTTGACGTCAACAAAAACTAGAAACCCGGTCAATAAATGAAATAAATCCATGACCACTAAAATATTTTCAAAATTTCGTTTCGGCGTTATCTCGTTATTCTTGTAGAAAAATTGATGAGAAAAAGCCCGCAATTAATAAAATTGCTGAAAATAATTAATTAGTGGTATTAAATCTCCAAGAAAATCCATAATCCATGTCTAATTAAGCCAACCAATCAGAATTGAGCTGAAAAAGCACACAATCCATGTGAGGGCCATCCAACCAATCAGATATGAGTATTAAAACCCATCCAACGGCTGGATTTATTGAGATCTGACGGTGCAGATGACGAATCCATGTCTAAGGGGCTGGACCAATGACAAGCAGACAGCGCCAGCCTTCAACGGATTTATTAGGAGCAGGGTGGGGTCCACGTGAATATCGCAGCCAACCAGATTGCAACAACAAACTCCATTTCAACGGATCCTTTTCTCTTCCCTGGTCCCACGCGCCCTAAAAGTCTCCAATCAAAACTCGACAACCATTAGGGTTTGTCGGCCAAGAGAGAGAGAGACATTCCTCTCTGGCCAGTAGTGCGCTGCCACGTCAGAGTGGTGTCTTCATCATCATGCGAAACCCTAGTTTGGCCGGAATTTACCATCGGAAAAACGAGAGCAAGCCGGAAAACCGTGACAACCCCATAACTCAACGAATACTTGACGAAAATCTTCGAAATTTATACCCACGAACTCGTAACGACATGCTCTACAACCCTTAACGATCAGAATCTTCTGAAACAAACTCGAACGAAAACCCAGTTGATGAACTTAGTCGAGATCGCCAACTTATTTGAGGTCGCCAAGCATTATTTGAGATCGCCAAGCACATGATGAGATCGCCAGGACATGAAATCGCCAAGGTTATTCACGAAATCGCCAAGAAGTAAGTCGAGATCGCTAAGAATAAACTGAGATCGCCAAGACAAACTTCAAGCTCTTTCCAGATCGCCATGAACATCTTCAAGGGTACACGAGGTCGCCAAGAACATCTTCAACAGCTGGGAAATCGCCAAGGCAATCTTCAACCAAAATGAAGAACACCAAGAACACCGTGAAACACACACTACTGTGTGTTTCTCCAGATCTGCCCAAACCGTTGCGTTTCAGACAAAATCGATGCTCCCAATGGATCCGGAATGCGTTTTCCTTCAAGAATAGAGCTTTATTTCATCCAAAAACACTGAGTATAACACCAAAAACTCAGAATCAAAGCTCAAAAAAATCTTCAAAACCCCAAAAACGGGAAAACTCAAACAGCTTCGTTTTTCAGCCACAGATCTCGGATTTCTTCACTGATTTGAACATATGGAGCATGAAATCATATCGAATGAACCTAACAACAAGATTCTATCATCAGATTCATCCAGAAATCATCAATCAGCTCCAAAAATAAGAAAAAGATAGAAAAAGTCTCCAAAGTGGGTTTTTCCAATCAGCACCTTATTCAAGCTCAAAATCACAGATTCGAGTGACCAGATTCACGGTGAGATGAATCTGATCGGTACCCGCTCTGATACCATTTGTCAGGACCGATTTCACATCAAGAATCCCGATCTTGAGCAAGAACGAAGGTGAGATGAGGAGGAGACGGGATGGATAAGAATCAGAGATAATACATGACAAGAAATGATAAAATCAAACGATTCATTGATTATTGCTAAATGATTACAACGAACCGAATGATTACAAACTCGTCATTGGAAATCCATGGTCACATTGGGTTGATCTCAAACCCAATGTGTGACTCTCTCTCTAGAATGATAGCTCACATCACTCATTATTCATCCATTATTCATCTTATTCATCATCTATCAAATGAAGCTATCCCTTCCTATTTATAGAGAGCCCATGTGCTCACTAGCCCACTAACTAGCTAACACACATAAAATGAGCTAAATACAAATAAACAAATGACATAATTATTATTAATTAAATCAAAGATGATTTAATTAATATGAAGCTTGACTCGCTCGAACCGATCTTCCGTTGACTTTTACGTTGACCGTTGACCCGAACGGTTGACTTTTCAAGAAAACGTCTTCGGTCCAAACCTGCAAGCCTCGAGCATCACAACCCGCGTCTCTGAATCAAATCACAATGGATTCTTCAACCGAATTATTCGAGAATAGATTTGATGGCGTCAGTCATACTTATTAAAAGTTCCAACAGTGTAATCGGAAGTGCTTATATCAATACAATTCACCTAATTTCTTATTACGATTCACTCATCTCTATTTCATCATTCATTTTCCATTTAGATTACATTCGGCAAATTAAAGAGAGGAATATTTGTTTCTTCAGTGGCGCCATCTGCTTGTGGACTATTTTTGTTGATAAAGTCTAGATGGATTTAATCGATGGAGAAAAAGAGCGAACAAAACAGACGAGCGAGTCTGAACGATTGACGGAGAAGGATAGTGATGAAGTTAGCATTGATTTTCAGTTGAAAGGTTCATACCTTCATTTTCTGTGGCAGGATCTAAATTTGGGGATGCTACGACGCCGATTTAAAAAATTTCGATTCCAGGTACGCGATTGGATAAATCTGCTCGGTATGGTACGACGAGCAGAAATGTCGCCGACGAGGTATCGGAGTTTGAGGAGTTTGATCGGAAATTTTTGCTGCGAAATAGAGACTTGTTGAGATCGTTAAAGAAACAACATGAGCTGTTTAGAAGGAAACCTGTTGATGTCGACGAAGGACGTTTACTTGTCTACAAGGACAATGCTAAATCTGTGAATAAGAATTTACGGGATACAAACTTCGAAACAGAGCGACGACAGGAGGATGATGATTATCAGAATGATTATGACGTTAATAAACAACATTTGGAAAAAGGAAAAGCTCACGGTATGTTATTTATTATCCTTCTTTATTTAAAAATAAAATACGATTGACATATATCTTTTAGTTAAATGCATTAATAATACATATGTATGTTTTATTGAGATTTTATGATTGATTATGTATCTTCATGTGATAATTCTTGTGAGAAATGTGTGACGCCCACTCCCAGTCTTGGCTCCAGGAGGGGTCACGTGTCGGATTTACTCATGAACACATGGTACAACAGAGATAACTGAGCAGCGGAAATTAAAAACTTTTCATTTATATATAAGCCAAGTACAATAGTAAGGAAAATAACAACATAAACTAATAACTAGATCTTATCTATTACTATGCCAGTCTACTATCGAGTCTTTCCTGATAGCTTGCCCATCTAATCTGCCCTTGCTAGAGCCCTTCCCTTGCTACTTTAAACATCACCGATACCTGACATACATGATTTTAAAGGTCAGCTTACGCTGGTGAGTTCTAAGTATTTAAAACTTTTACCTTTCCTTGAAAGGTTACCTCAAACATTTGGACCTAACGACCCTTTCTTTGTAAACATTCATCAGGTACAAAACATAACAGGTTTATACCAAAACATTTAATCATTTATCCTTCATCAGGTATAAGATATAACAGAATTATACCAAAGCATTCATTCATTCAACCATTTAATCATTTAGTACTCAAAGTACTCTGGGTCTCCTAGACCCTCTCTTATGCAAATAATCATTAAGTATAAACGTAAAAGAGTTATACGAAATATTATAAGCATTCATTATTTACTTACTAAGCATTGTCTATTTGAACCACGTTAGTTCCTCGGGCACGCGTCGCCACCCGAATACCCTTTTTAAAGTAAGCAGCCGTCGCTACCCCGGAGAACCGTCGTTCCCATCTTCTAGTTGTACAACCACAGTCTTCCTTTTCTCTAGACAATATCCGCTCAGATTAAAACCTTTTCAACCTTTTTCAACATTTTCAAAAGTCCATTTAATAACCTCTGTATTTGGACTCATAACCTTTTCAACACTGGTCCATCACCCGTGTATGGAAATAAGCGTTTCATAAATATAATGTCATGGGTCTTGTTAAATCTCAGTGAAACCTATACTGGACTGGGCATATAACATTTCTATTGTATTACGGGTGTTTATATATAGGACGTACCGCAGCGTAGCCACCACACCTTAAATACAAACAGATATGATATAGAGTCATCCCAGTATAGATTACATCTTACAATCACAAGAAGACTAATAAGATCATATTTACACGACATTTATTCACATGCCCAAGCTTAGACCAAATATTCATATTTTCATTTCTCAAAGCTTTATATAAAAGTTTCATTCTTTACATTACCCGTTTATTATAACCTTTCCGAAAACAGTTTATAACAGGTAATATCAACTTTAAAACAATCATAAGCATTATAACGTTTCACGTATGTGTATTAACACAAAACAGGCACAAGGCATTTCAAATACTTTAAAAGTATTAATATTGCATGTATATTAGCCCGAAAACAGTAAAACATTTAAAACATTTAAAAGTGGGCTCATAGAACTCACCTTATTCTCTTAAGCAGTTAATTCAGAGAAAACTTCCGCTATGCCTTCCAATTAAACCTCTTGACGGTTCATGAAACGAGTCCAGAATAACCAATATAATAAAGTGGTCTGTTTTAGATAAACGAATAGTCCTTCCCGACTAGTTTCTTGCCACGAGCATTTCCCCGTTGTCGGTTCGTCGTTTGGACCTCGTTACGCCACCGAAACGTCGCCCGAAAGTGAAGACGGGCTTTATTAACTTCAATAGTTTACGCCCCGTTTGCCGCCACCGTAGACCACCGTCAACGACCGTCGACCACCGCAATCATTCTCCGCCATCCCGGGTGTTCACCGTCGTTGTCGTTGTCACCCGTTGTTAACCGTACGTCACCTAAAACCAACCGAAAGATAAGACGATTTTAGCGGGTTTACCGGTTTTAAACCCGTTTGCGACCACCACCTTTGCCGCCCATCATCTTCAACAGGTTGCCACTACCACGGTCATCGTTTTTCCACCGGCGAATCATCAATCAAACATCACCATCATCTTCATCGTGGGATTAGTTTCGTTGCCGGCAAACGAGAGAGAGGGACTGGGTTCTTTCCGCCGGTAACATCGAACAGGAGGGCGCCGGATCTGATGTCGTTGGTGCTACTGGTTTTGCCGGAAAATCGTAAGAGGGAGGGGCTTCGCCGGAATATCGAAGAGAGAGGAGGGGTACGGCTTCTGCTGTACTGCTTTCTCTCGCTCTCATTCTCTCTTTCTGCATAACTTTTCCTCATTCTCACTTACTTTCTGGTTCCTTTTTCCTTTTGTCGTAATGTGTATGTGATTGTGATTTTGAATTTGTGTGTGAGTTTAGAAGCGTGTATGCATGCATATTTATATGCATAACTCGATCCATAATGTGAATACACGTAAGCTAATGAGAGTTCAATTTCAGAGCTGCTGAATCATACGAAATTTTTGACACGTAACAAAGTGAGAAGTAAGGAACAAGCAATCCCTTTTTAATAGGGTATACTTTTTAATAAGTAGGTATAATACCACGTATTTTGAACCTACTAAATTTAATACTTCGCAAACGGAATATAAAAATTCATGAACCTCTAAAATATTACGAGAGTTCAATAAATATTTATCGCTATATTTATTCTCAGCTTAATATGTTAACCGGTGAGCGTTCAGTTATTACGCGGTAGAAGCGCGTCTAATCATTGTCGCGGTCTCGACGGTTTGACAGACCGAATACGTCTTCTCGACTGAAATTCTTTATAGATATTATAATAATTATTTATACTTCGTCGAGGCGTTATAATTATTTCGAACGGCTAACCAAATTAATTTAGGTTTTTATCGCGTAACAGCAACGGTTACCGATTCCACCATTTTTCGTGCCGAACATTGCAATTATATTTTATAACGATTATAAATCAAGTATTTAGCAATACCTGATATTCTGTTTTTGCCTCGGTGTTATTTTAGTGGCATTCGTGCTTAAATACGGTTTATTACAAACCGGGCCCAAATCACTATTTTGCGTTTTCCCGCTTCGTTACAACTCGGGTCTAAGATCCATCTGCGCTCACGATCTTTATTTTTCGTTATCTATCATATTCTATAATTTCACCTCTTGATGTTTTCTCGAACGTCGTGTCGAATATTCATACGCGAGTCGTGACGTTTCTCTATTATACGTATATATATTATATCACATATATTTCAGCTACTTAACAAATATAGCACACGTATATAATTTAAGTCATAAAATTTTGGGGTGTTACAACTCTGCCCCCCTTAAATAAGGTTTCGTCCTCGAAACCTGCTCAAACTGTGATTTGACTCACAATGAGTTCTTTACCTTTTCACATTTCTTTCCTTTCCCGGATTAATCCGGAAACCTTTCTATTCATTTAATGCATTCATATCATATGAACCATCTGGTTCGTGGGCTTTGATTTTAACATCGTAACAAACTTTCTATGACAATCTATCATTTATCTCTATTACCTATAAGGTAATACTTTAACTATTCTATTCACGAAGTCTTGTTCACAATTTTAAATGTGAACCACATTTCTGTAACTGATGCTAGTACACTTAGGAACGTATCCCTAACGAACAATCTAGCTAATGATTTGAGAGAATACGTTTCTCAAAATAAAGGAAGTCTCCCTTTTATCAATCACGTACCATCTAGGCGGTGCCATAACTCTTTAGCTATATATAAGGTAGCCCGATTATGAATCCCACTGGAATTTGCTTTGAATTTCTTAAAGTTGAAATTTATTGCAAAGCTTCTGCCATTCTGCTTTACCCGTTCTGCGTACGTTAAACATTTATCCGTATGCTAAAAGATTTGAACTTCTCTTCTGGATATTTTACAGTCCCTCAGTTATTCATTAGTAAGTGATACATATTCATAAATGCTACTGATTCGTTTTCCACAGTGACCCGTAATATCTGCTTGCACAAGACTAATCCTAGTGCCACTTCTGGTTGTATCTCAGGTGTATATATATAGGATGTACCAGCGGCGTATCCACCACACCCATGATACAACTAGAGGTGTACTATTACTAGTCAGGACGATATTACTATTCTAACCACAACAAAATCAGTATAATTCATGACTATTTATTACTTACTTAAATAACTAGTCTGGACATCCTACATACAACCTCGTTTAATGTTTGCATCTCTTGAGTGTAAATGTGATGCAATTTCTCTCTTCACTAGGCCTAATCGGTAATGATTTTACCGATGCCCAAGTTATTCCGTTCATTACTTCACTTCATGTTTGTTACTGATTAGGATTCCAAAAGAACTTGACATCTTCTTAGTCAATCTAATGGTGTTACATCCTTGGAAGTCTTAGCGGCTTCAGATGTATTAACATAGCTTCTTTCTTTTCCTGATCTTCAGTACTTCCTTCCAATGCTTCATGCATTTTTCACCATCCTTGAGAACCTTAGTACGTTATCTATCAGCATGCTCAGCCATGAGATTTCTGGGTTTGAAGGGGCACCAGTCATTGCAGTCAATACTACTAATCACTCGTAATGATTATTCTGTTTCCGAAAAAGCCATTCTTTTTATAGGCTCACTTTTAATCCTTTAGCTGGCGCTAATCTGATCTCAAATCATCTTTGGGGAATCGTCTTGCTCCTTGTAGTTGTTTGAATAGCTTGTTGATTCTTAACAAAGGATATCTGCTTTTCACTGACAGCTTCTTCTTGCAGTCTATGCATATCCTTGGCTTCCATCCTTTGTCTTGAAATTGCTGGAGTATCCTAAGGCGATATATTTGGTCTAAAGAAATCTTCTGGCTTCTGTTGGAGATAACTGGTACAATGTTTCTACTTCTGGCGTTGTTGCTTCTAATGTTGTTGCTGCTGGCGTTGTTGCTTCTAGCGTTGCTCTTAACGTTGCTTTTGGCGTCGAGTTGATTTTGGAACTTCATTTCTTCATCAATCGAGTTGCTCTTTGGATTCTCTGGTACGTTCTTCGGCTTCTTGGTCTTGCCTCCGAGACAATGGCATACGTTGAGTATGAATTACCTTTTGACCCATATACTTCCATGTTTTGTAATCTTTAGTGCCAAGCCATCACGATCCTTGCATATGAAGTTGAGTCTTCTTCTGGTTACAGACAGTTTACGCGTAGCATCTCGCGAGTCAATTCATTCAACTTCTAAATGTATCTATCGTTATCCCTAGCTTTGACATTGATCTTAAGAAGAACATTTGTCAAATACTGATCATTTACTTGCATCGGTGCAATACATTCTGTGGCAATTCCTAATATCGAATTCAGACCTCTAAGTTTGCCATTGCTGCTAGTTTCGAATCGTCTGGCTCATCTGCGTATCAACCTTTGTCTTGAGGTCATTTATCTTGACGTCTTTGCATTTGTCCTAAGGAAGACGTAATCTTAAGCTGTCTAAGGTAGCTTGACTACGGGATTCCTTGACAATGCTTTACCTTTCCTTATGTTGTAGCTCATCCAATCATCATGTGCTTTCATCCTGCCATTTGTTGAAGAAACAGCATCCCTTAGGACGTAAGTTCTTCCTGGTCTACTCTGGACCTCCATATTCCTAAGCTCGTGGATTCTCGATCCAGCTTGTGGTAACCTTCGTCATCTTTCTTTGAGCCATTCTTAACTTCAACTGCTAACTTCTGCTTCGAGCCTTCCGGCCAATCACTTATAGTGATGGTCTTCTTGAAGGTAGCAACGTAGCTTGGAACGTCGTTTCCACTGTTCTCGCCATAGCAATTCTCATTTCTACTTTACCGTGACAACGTTTATCACGTCTACAGTTTCCTTGCTTTTAGACGACATTTAGGTTTGTCTATACATCTTTTCATCTTCAACGGTTCCTGAGTTCTCCACATGTAAATCCTATAATTACGTTTCTCGCACATCTGGCTTATCGGCCTTCTTTATTCAGAAGCTCCTTTAGCCTTGTGGAATCTACTGTTATTGTCTTCAAGATCTTCTTCATCCTCGTATCGTTTCCGTTTACCTTTCACCGGGAATCTATTTCTACCAGAAGCATCCTCGGGACTAGCTCCACTAGCGGTTGCTTTATTGGACATTCTCCTCATCAAAGCTTCCAGAAATTGATTAACAATCGATAGCAACGTACCTTTCAATGCTTCTGCCACTATTTCTAATATAAAGGCTTTCATTTCTTTGCTGAAGGTATTTGTCTTTACTGACATCAGACTTCGTATCGGATGCCTTATTCGCATTCCTATCATGACTAGGATTTCTAATCTTCTGATCTTACGATCAAAATAGTATGACACTTTAGAATTCATGTGACGTGAAGTCTCCAAATTTTGAATTCATGATAATTATATACGTGCACTTATATAATTATGATGCGTTCAAAACCCAGTTATTCTTATCACAGTCATCCCTGGTGTCCTTTCTATTCCTTTCATCCTTTACCGGTAATTTTAAAAATCGGTCCTTTAAAACTACCTTCCTCTAGGCATTCTTTACAAATTATTGACCACGTATCTCACTGTCAATTAACCTACCCCGCACTAGGCCACAAAACAGTTAGAACCTATGATATGTTTATTTGGGTAAAGTACCAAATTGCAGTAGCTAATTGCAATCGTGTATTCCCCGTACTTGCATATCCTAAGTTCTACCTCCTATGTTCCTCGTGCAACATTTTTCCTATGGGCATGACTATCCTGACTGGCATTTACATTCCCTATCTTACCTTACTTTGTTTACCAAGAGTTCTAGTTTAAGTCTAGATACCGTGCTAGTATCTAAATCTCTTAAACCAAGGCTCTGATACCAACTTGTGACGCCCACTCCCAGTCTTGACTCCAGGAGGGGTCACGTGTCGGATTTACTCATGAACACATGGTACAACAGAGATAACTGAGCAGCGGAAATTAAAAACTTTTCATTTATATATAAGCCAAGTACAATAGTAAGGAAGATAACAACATAAACTAATAACTAGATCTTATCTATTACTATGCCAGTCTACTATCGAGTCTTTCCTGATAGCTTGCCCATCTAATCTACCCTTGCTAGAGCCCTTCCCTTGCTACTTTAAACATCACCGGTACCTGACATACATGCTTTTAAAGGTCAGCTTACGCTGGTGAGTTCTAAGTATTTAAAACTTTTACCTTTCCTTGAAAGGTTACCTCAAACATTTGGACCTAACGACCCTTTCTTTGTAAACATTCATCAGGTACAAAACATAACAGGTTTATACCAAAACATTTAATCATTTATCCTTTATCAGGTATAAGATATAACAGAATTATACCAAAGCATTCATTCATTCAACCGTTTAATCATTTAGTACTCAAAGTACTCTGGGTCTCCTAGACCCTCTCTTATGCAAATAATCATTAAGTATAAACGTAAAAGAGTTATACGAAATATTATAAGCAGTCATTATTTACTTACTAAGCATTGTCTATTTGAACCACGTTAGTTCCTCGGGCAACCGTCGCCACCCGAATACCCTTTTCAAAGTAAGCAGCCGTCGCTACCCCGGAGAACCGTCGTTCCCAGCTTCTAGTTGTACAACCACAGTCTTCCTTTTCTCTAGACAATATCCGCTTAGATTAAAACCTTTTCAACATTTTCAAAAGTCCATTTAATAACCTCTGTATTTGGACTCATAACCTTTTCAACACTGGTCCATCACCCGTGTATGGAAATAAGCGTTTCATAAATATAATGTCATGGGTCTTGTTAAATCTCAGTGAAACCTATACTGGACTGGGCATATAACATTTCTATTGTATTACGGGTGTTTATATATAGGACGTACCGCATCGTAGCCACCACACCTTAAATACAAACAGATATGATATAGAGTCATCCCAGTATAGATTACATCTTACAATCACAAGAAGACTAATAAGATCATATTTACACGACATTTATTCACATGCCCAAGCTTAGACCAAATATTCATATTTTCATTTCTCAAAGCTTTATATAAAAGTTTCATTCTTTACATTACCCGTTTATTATAACCTTTCCGAAAACAGTTTATAACAGGTAATATCAACTTTAAAACAATCATAAGCATTATAACGTTTCACGTATGTGTATTAACACAAAACAGGCACAAGGCATTTCAAATACTTTAAAAGTATTAATATTGCATGTATATTAGCCCGAAAACAGTAAAACATTTAAAACATTTAAAAGTGGGCTCATAGAACTCACCTTATTCTCTTAAGCAGTTAATTCAGAGAAAACTTCCGCTATGCCTTCCAATTAAACCTCTTGACGGTTCGTGAAACGAGTCCAGAATAACCAATATAATAAAGTGGTCTGTTTTAGATAAACTAATAGTCCTTCCCGACTAGTTTCTTGCCACGAGCATTTCCCCGTTGTCGGTTCGACGTTTGGACCTCGTTACGCCACCGAAACGTCGCCCGAAAATGAAGACGGGCTTTATTAACTTCAATAGTTTACGCCCCGTTTGCCGCCACCGTGGACCACCGTCAACGACCGTCGACCACCGCAATCATTCTCCGCCATCCCGGGTGTTCACCGTCGTTGTCGTTGTCACCCGTTGTTAACCGTACGTCACCGAAAACCAACCGAAAGATAGGACGATTTTAGCGGGTTTACCGGTTTTAAACCCGTTTGCGACCACCACCTTTGCCGCCCATCATCTTCAACAGGTTGCCACCACCACGGTCATCGTTTGTCCACCGGCGAATCATCAATCAAACATCACCATCATCTTCATCGTGGGATTAGTTTCGTTGCCGGCAAACGAGAGAGAGGGACTGGGTTCTTTCCGCCGGTAACATCGAACAGGAGGGCGCCGGATCTGATGTCGTTGGTGCTACTGGTTTTGCCAGAAAATCGTAAGAGGGAGGGGCTTCGCCGGAATATCAAAGAGAGAGGAGGGGTACGGCTTCTGCTGTACTGCTTTCTCTCGTTCTCATTCTCTCTTTCTGCATATCTTTTCCTCATTCTCACTTACTTTCTGGTTCCTTTTTCCTTTTGTCGTAATGTGTATGTGATTGTGATTTTGAATTTGTGTGTGAGTTTAGAAGCGTGTATGCATGCATATTTATATGCATAACTCGATCCATAAGGTGAATACACGTAAGCTAATGAGAGTTCGATTTCAGAGCTGCTGAATCATATGAAATTTTTGACACGTAACAAAGTGAGAAGTAAGGAACAAGCAATCCCTTTTTAATAGGGTATACTTTTTAATAAGTAGGTATAATACCACGTATTTTGAACCTACTAAATTTAATACTTCGCAAACGGAATATAAAAATTCCTGAACCTCTAAAATATTACGAGAGTTCAATAAATATTTATCGCTATATTTATTCTCAGCTTAATATGTTAACCGGTGAGCGTTTAGTTATTACGCGGTAGAAGCGCGTCTAATCATTGTCGCGGTCTCGACGGTTTGACAGACCGAATACGTCTTCTCGACTGAAATTCTTTATAGATATTATAATAATTATTTATACTTCGTCGAGGCGTTATAATTATTTCGAACGGCTAACCAAATTAATTTAGGTTTTTATCGCGTAACAGCAACGGTTACCGATTCCACCGTTTTTCGTGCCGAACATTGCAATTATATTTTATAACGATTATAAATCAAGTATTTAGCAATACCTGATATTCTGTTTTCGCCTCGGTGTTATTTTAGTGGCATTCGTGCTTAAATACGGTTTATTACAAACCGGGCCCAAATCACTATTTTGTGTTTTCCCGCTTCGTTACAACTCGGGTCTAAGATCCGTCTGCGCTCACGATCTTTATTTTTCGTTATCTATCATATTCTATAATTTCGCCTCTTGATGTTTTCTCGAACGTCGTGTCGAATATTCATACGCGAATAGTGACGTTTCTCTATTATACGTATATATATTATATCACATATATTTCAGCTACTTAACAAATATAGCACACGTATATAATTTAAGTCATAAAATTTTGGGGTGTTACAAAATGGTTAACAGATTTAGTAATCCCGTATAAACCGGTGTCCATGACATCACAATCTAAATTTGTTTAATGGATCGCTGAGGCTAATTTTCCGAAAAAATTGAAAATACCAACGACGGTTAGTAAGTATGGTGGTTTAGCCGATCCAGACGATCATGTTTTCGAATTCTATACGGCGGCACGGTTGGAGGTATGGTCAGAAGAGATGTGGTGTCACATGTTTGTGCAAACATTTACAGGGTTGGCCAGGGTTTGGTTTGATGCACTTCCGCCTGGGGGAATTATGAATTTTGAGGATTTACGTGTTAAATTTTTAATACAGTTTAGTCAACAAAATCGTTGTATTAAGGATACAACGGAAGTTCATAACATACAGCGGCGAGATAATGAAAATATTGAGGATTTTGTTTCGCGTTTTAACAAAGAGAGTATGAGAATTGTGGGAGCTGGTGATCAGTTGAGGATTTCTGGTTTCTGTCATGGGGTTAAAAATTCTCAGTTAGTAGAAAAATTACATGAAGATTTACCTACTTCTATGGAGTCATTAATGGATCGAGTAAGGGCTTTTGTAAGAGGAAAAAATGCATGCAGCAATATGTGGGAAATAGAGAGTCGGAAGTTCCAAGGAAAAAATAATTTGGTAACCCAGAATGTCAAGAATAGTGGTCCCATGCGGGGTACTCAGCGAAGTGGGACGTGGAATCGATGGAATAGAGCACCAGGTGGAAGGGATGGTCAATTCGGTTATCAACAGCGGAATAATTACTTTAACAATAACAAGTATGGGAAGTATGTGGAATTGATAAAAACGGCAAGTGAAATTTTAGCTAGAGAGTAGGTGGACCTTCCAATTCCAGCAAGGCAGGTCCAGCGTCGAACATGAATTTTGATAAGTACTGTGCGTATCATCGAGATAAAGGTCACACTACGGATAGTTTTTTTTTGTCTTAAAAAGAGAAATTGAAAAAGCTGTTAAGTCAGGAAGATTGGGGCATTTGGTGAAGGTTATTCAAGGAGGAAAACAAGATGATAAGGTGGTACCAGTAATACACATGGTCAATTTGCGACAGGAAAGTTCAGTGGAGAAAATGTACGGGGAAAGGTAATAGATGTGCCTGGGTGGATGTGTCAGGAGATAACTTTTCCGCCAATTAGGCAGGATGTTGCAACTGAAGAGCCTGTGGTGGTAAATGCTCAAATAGGGGGATTTAGGGTACATCGGGTATATGTCGATTGTGGAAGTGCTGCAGAGATCATGTATGAGTCTTGTTTCCGACAGTTTAATTCGGATATTCAGAGAAAGTTGGTGGTGTCTAAAACACCTTTAATTGGTTTTGCAAGGGAAATGGTTAGACCTATGGGAGAAATTACTTTGACCATGACGTTGGGACATGGAGGTTGTATAAGAACTTTGGATGTAAAGTTTTTGGTGGTAAGAGCAACATCTGTTCATAATGTTATTCTGGGAAGGCCGTTGTTGCGAAAGTTGGGGGCGGTAATTTTGGTTGTCGATGGAATGATAAGATTTCCTACTCCCATGGGAATTGCCACAATGATCTCTAATGCGTGTATAAGGATAATGGAGGTAAGAGCAGAAAAGGATGAAGGAAGACTTGTTCCAAGAGTAGATCAGACAACAAGGAACAAGGAAATACTACTTGGAAAATGGGCAATAAATAATGATTTTCCGGATAAAAAAATACAAGTGGGGGAGGCTGTCCAAAGTCCTATGCGAGAGCGTCTGTTCGACCTGTTAAAGGAAAATGTTGGTGTTTTTGCGTGGCAACCTTCGGATATGACGGGGGTGCCCAGAGAGCTGTCTAACCATTATTTAAATGTATATCCGAATAGAAAGTCGTATCATCAACACAAGCGAGGAATGGATGTAGAAAGGGCAGTAGTGGTAAAGGAAGAAGTAGATAAGTTAGTAGAAGCATGAATTTTAAGAGAAGTGCAATATCCAGCTTGGTTGGCCAATCCGGTATTGGTCAAAAAACCGGATGGGTCATGGAGGATGTGCATTAATTTTAAAGATTTGAATAACGCATGCCCCAAGGTTTGTTACCCTCTGCCGGAAATTGATACCGAGGTTGACGCGTTGGCAGGTTATAGTTGGAAGTGCTTTCTAGATGCTTATAAGGGTTATCATCAAATACAAATGGCAGTAGAAGATGAGGATAAGACAACCTTTATAACTAGAGAAGGGAAATTTTGTTATATGAAGATGCCTTTTGGATTAAAAAATGTTGGGGCAACATATCAACGGTTAATGTATAAAACGTTTCAGCCACAGGTAGGAAGGAATTTGGAAGCATATGTGGAGGACATTGTCATAAAAAATAAGACACAAGAAGCGATGATTTTAGATATAAAGGAAACATTTAACAGGTTGAGCTTTATAAACATGAAGTTGAATCCAAAGAAGTGTTCTTTCGGGATGGAGTCTGGAAAATTTTTGGGGGTTTTTGTATCTAAGGAAGGGATTCAGGCCAGCAAGGATAAGGTAGAGGCAATAGTTAACATGCAATCTCGACATCGGTAATAGAAGTACAGGTGTTAAATGGAAGAATGGTGGCCTTACATAGATTTCTGGCGAAAGCTGCGGATATGTCCTTGCCATTTATGAAGGTGTTAAAAGATTGTTCAGGGAATGGTGACTTTTGTTGGACGTAGGAGGCGGAAGATGCATTTAGCAAGTTAAAGGAAGCATTGGCAACACTTCCGACACTTACTGCGCCAATGCGAGGGGAGCACCTTTTTATGTATATTGCAACCTCTAATGGAGCGATAAGTGCAGTATCATTGGCAGAAAGGAGTAAAAAGCAGGTCCCTATATATTATGTCAGTAAAGTGTTAAAAGACTATGAAGGGCGATATCCTCCTCGGGAAAGGTTGGTTTTAGCATTAGTAGTGGCAACACGCCGGTTACGAAGGTATTTTCAGGCACATTGTGTGGAAGTATATACAGCTTTTCCGATAAACCAAATTTTAAGGAGACCAGAAATGTTCGGAAGATTAGCGAAGTAGGCTATTGAATTGGGGCAGTTTGATATTTTGTTTAAGCCAATGGTTTCGGTAAAAGGGCAAGTTGTGGCGGATTTCCTAGCGGAAATCCCACATGGTAAAGAGCGTGGATCTGTGACGCAAGGTACTGAAGATACTGATCCCTTATGGAGGTTGTACACGGATGGATCTGCTGGAAGTGATGGATCTGGTGCAGGTAAATTTTATGATAAAATGCAGTAGTATAAGGTGATATATGATATTTGTTAAAATTTTATTTGAAATACAAGGAACCTAAAACAATGTGGATGCAGGTTTAATGTTGGTAAGTCCAGAAGGTGATGAGTTGACACATGCGTTAAAGTTTAACTTTGACACCTCTAATAATGAGGCAGAGTATGAGGCGTTTTTAGCAGGTTTATAATTATGTCAATTGTTCTAACTTTTTGATGATTTTCTCTTATAAAAAACAATTATAATTAACAAGGAAGTGTTTTTACATAACAGGTTTGCGTTTGGCCAAGCAGTTAGGGGCTAAAAGAGTTTTAGCTCACGTAGATTCTCTATTGGTGGCTAATCAGGTCAATGGGGATTATGAAGCTAAAGGTGTGAATATGGCTTTGTACTTGGCACAGGCAAAAAGGATGATGGGCGAGTTTTTAAGTTGCAAAGTAATATATATGCCAAGGTCTCAGAACAAAAAGGCGGATGTGCTTAGTAAATTAGCTTCAACTGCGTTCAAACATTTAGCCAAGGAAGTGCGTGTAGAAGTATTAGAGAGTCCATACGTAGTTATGGCGGAAATGACGGATGTACAGATATCGCAAGGTACTTGGATGGATGCTCTGGTCACATACTTACGGGATAATGTTTTACCAGACGATAAGGGGGAAGCAAGGAAGGTATATGTTAACTCTTTTCAGTATCAATTTCAGAATGGTATATTATATAACAAGAATTTCTTGGGACCACTGTTGCGATGTTTAACTATGGAGGAGGCGTTACATGTAACCAGAGAGGTGCATAGTGGAATATGTGGAAGTCATACAGGCGCACGATTGGTGGTGTCAAAATTGGTAAGTTTGGGCTACTATTGGCCAGGGATGCATAAGGTTGTTACGGATGAGCTTCGGAAGTGTGACGAGTGTCACAGACATGCTCCCATGAGCTTGAAGTCTAAAAATGTGATGGTACCAGTAACGTGTGCGCGGCCCTTCCAAAAGTGGGGGATTGATATAGTGGGGCCTTTTCCAGAAGCTGCTGGAAGAGTAAAGTTTTTGGTTGTTGCTGTGGATTATTTCACAAAATGGTAGAAGCTAATCCGTTGGTTTCAATTACTGGGAAACAGATAAAGAAATTTGTTTGGGAGCATATAATATGCCGGTTCGGTCTACCTTTGTGTATTGTGTCTGATAATGGAAAGCATTCGCTGATAACCCTTTCCGAGAATGGTGTGAAGAGTTGTCTATTTTGCAGACGTTTACGTCAGTGGCCCATCCTCAAGCTAATGGGCAGGTGGAGTGCATGAATATGAGTATTGTGGAAGGCATAAAGATGAGATTGGAAAAGATAGGAGGAGGATGGGTAGATGAATTGTTACATGTGCTCTGGTCCTTGAGAACTATGCCTAAGTCAAGTAATGGCGAGACACCCTTTAGTTTGACTTATGGAACAGAGGCAGTTATTCCTGTGGAGGTTGGTGTTCCAACAAAACGGGTAATGGAGGTGAGTAATAATGAGGAGAAGTTAAGGCAACATTTGGATGTTCTGGAAGAGCGTAGGGAAATAGCAGCAATTCGGGAGGCAAGATATAAGCAAAGTATGGCTAAATATTATTATAAAAATGTTAAAAGTTTCCAGTTCAAGGTAGGGGATTTGGTACTGCGAAGCAATGAGGCAAGTAGGGTGTTGGCAGGTGGTAAGCTATCACCTCATTGGGAAGGACCATATCAGGTTATGGAAGTATTGGATAGGGGGTCCTATATGCTAGGAAACAGTGACGGAAGTGTCATTCCAAGGACTTGGAATGGGGTGCACTTGCGAAGGTACCGAATGTAGTATGTACTATTCTTAAAACAGGTTTGTATGAAGTGCTTTGTACCTTTGAAAAATTACAATAAATGCATTGTCAATAATTTGTTACAGTTACATGTTTCTAAGAATATAAAGTTTTGTAGGTTTGGTTGAATGTAAGTGTGTTGAGAAAGGAAATTGTTTGTTCCTGGAGCATTGTTTGTATGATAAAAAAAAAAGAAGATGGCGGTAAGGTGTTACTAAGTTGATGGGATCAACCATGTTAAACCTGTAAGGTCATACTAAGTTGTTAAAAACAACCATGTTAAGCCTTTACAATAGCTAAGTCAGTAATAATAAAAATGATAATTATATGACCATGCTATAAACTGACTAAGTCTTTTAAACGCAATACCAAGTTGAGATTTAAACATTAAATGTTTAAAATAAAGCTAAGTTGTACTATACAACCATGCGAGTGCTCAATTGAGTACAATTCAGGGGTAAGAATTTTCTCCCTAGGAGACTATGGAGTCTATATGGAAAAAGATGTCAAATACATCCAACCATAATAAAGGAACCCAGGTTATAAACATCCTCTAGTTAGGAGGAAAAATTAAACCAGGTTATTAAAATGGAATGGGCCAACACAAACCCTTCCAGCAGAAAATAAAAACAAAATCTCAAATGATTATATTACAAGTACTAAGATAGGTCAGATATTATAGAAAAAGATATTAAAGGGCCTACATAAACCCTTTTAATAAGTTCCAAGTGCGATGTTCTGGGTACATGCCCTTTACACAACCAAAATAATTGTCTTTAGGAAAGGTTTGGAAACCTTATTAACCAGTAGAAAAAGCATAGGGTTACTAACTAGTGGAGGATCCTACAGGGCTGTTCAAGTTTGTCTGAATATGGTCCAAGGGAAGGATCGCCATTTCTGCTAAAGAGTCAACAAAGGGAAGTGGAGCTCATTGAAGGCTTCGGAAGCAGCAACAAAGGATGTGTCAGCGGAAGCATCAAAACCAGGAACCTTTTCGTAACCATGATCATTGCCGGCAAGGGAATGCAATCCTTCCTTGATACCTTCTATAAAACCACAAGCATTTGTGGCGTTGATCATGTTACCTATGGCATTCTTAAGAGAATCACTGGAGATCACTTTCCTCACTATGCGCCTCACACCTGCGGTTAGTAACCAGATTTTCTCATTCTTCAAGGCTTCACACACATGCGTTAATGATGCTTTTTCATCGGTCAATGCCTTTTCTTTCTGGTTAAACTCTTCACAGCTTTTGTTGAGCTTCTCTTGCAGGGACTTTAGTTGGTCTAAGCGATGAACTTCATTAGCGTTCAACTGGTTCAATTCTGATAAAATGCATGTGTTAAAATGGTAACGGTAACATAGGTAAAAGTAAGGATAATAAAGTAAGTGTGTTAATATATGAAAAGTTTTACCATCCAAAGAGTTCTGAATCAAGCGAGCTTGAGATGCATTTTCAGCCTTAAGTTGGTCAATAGTGGCTTGGGAGGAAGACTGGAGATCTGCAAGGGTTTTCTGAGTAACACGATGATCATCTTGATGACTTTTTAGCAAGGCTTCAATATTAAACTTCTCATGGGTAAGTTTGGAAATGCTGGTTTTCAGTGATTCAACAGTTGCCGGGATGTCTGGAAGGGATAAAACTTTTGCAGATGCAAATGATGGTGGAAGTGGTATTTTCTCTGCTTTGGCTTCAGCCAAAATCCAGTGGCAATACAGTTCAGGAATCAAATTTTGGCTCTCAGCATAATTCATCATAACACGAGTGCTAAACTCAGGAGCAGGGGTCTCTTGAAGAGTTTTCACATCATGAGGGGTGCTATGGTGAAAAAACAAACTCCTGGCAATGGATGGGTTTGAATAGCTGTCTCGGTTGGTCAGGTTCCAAGTAGGGGTAAACAGTTCATCAAGATGAGACTGAGAAGAATTCCTAGACAAAACCTCTTTGGTTTCTTTCTTTAACTATTCAGTAACAGGGTTAAGGAAAGGTCGGAAGGAAGATGACGGAAATGGTAGAGACGAAGGTGGAGGTGGTGCTTGGAAAGAAGGCAATGATTGAATGGTTGATTCGGATAAAGTGCAAGTTTGTTTGCCTTTGTCAATAAGTGGGATAAAAGATTGGAAGTCAGTGGTATTATATGGAGAGGTGTTAATGTAATCACTAACATTAAAGGCATCAGTGACAAAGTGGGAAAAACTGGGAGGACTGGAAGTATGGATAGGTGGAGATTCGGGGTCGGAAAGTTCTTGGTGTTCTGATATTTCACCTTCCAAATGGTCCACAAGGGCATCCAAAGAAGAAGAATGAGATGGTACCTTTTGGATACGTGGTGATTTCCTGGTCTTGCGGGAGTTACTTTGGCCTGGTTTGCAGGGTGTTTTTTCCTTTTATTCTACACAACAGGTGCAACAGTTGCTTCTGGAGAAATCATAGGAGATGCGGTGAGATCTACATCCACTTGTGGAGTGGTTGGAAGGGAGCTGCTCATGGGTGCTTCATTAACAGGGGAAGTGACTGCAAGGGCACTGGTGTTGGATGAACCGCTTGAGCTACCAAGTTGCACACCAGAAACACTTTTCAACTTCAACACATTTGAGAGATTCATTTATGCAAATAAAACATAAGAAGTAATGAGTGTGGCAAAAATGAATGATTAAGAATAGTGTAAAGATAAAATAAAGGACTGGGTAGATGCTCACCCACTCCATCCACATGGAGGATGTGACGCAAGTGTGGATGAGGGAGTTGTTGGCTAATTTGAGCAACAATTAGAATTTCTTCAGGGTATATTCTGATGGGATGAACAAATTTTCTAAGACGAGTAAAACTGAGGGAATCAATTTCTTCCTTCTTAGGCGGATCATCATGAACGGTATCTTCTCTTTTACGCCACTTTATTTCCTTCAGAAAACACGAATCGTCGAGGAAGATAAAGTTTTCTTTCCAGTAGCGGTTTTTTGGATGTTTTTTTGTCATGGAGGGGTTCATGTTTCCTTCTTTTCTCAAATGTATACAAGTCGCCAGACATGGTAATGCGGTAAAAAGCACGAAACAGGGATACATTGGGTTTAATATCAAGAGCCTGGCATGAAACTTCAAAATGATTTACAGTACCAAGACCAAGAGGGTTGCATTGAGATATGTGAACTTCGAAGAATTTTAGGGTTTCAATTAAAAAAGGGGAAAAGGGATACGGTAATTTGCGGCATGAATTGTATCCAAATACAACCCTATTTTACCTTTTGGGAGTGGGTTTATCGTAGTTTTCGCCAGAGGAATAGTGGGATGAAGATTTGAAGGAATGTGATAGTCCTCGACAAATTGGGAAATAATTTCTTGAGAAACAGTCGAAAAACGTAAGTGCATGTCGTGTTTATATGGCTTAGAAGGAGGAGCCATGGGAAAGATAGAGGAAGAACACTAACCTGTAAGTCGATCGAAGACGATACTTGATGAATGGCAGAGAAACTAACGAGAAGTTTTTCGTACAATTTTTGGGGGAGAAGAAGGTGTAAAGAATAAATGAATAGATAAAGTTATATATATATATATATATATATATATATATATATATATATATATTAAGGAGATTAAAGGTAAAAGTAAAAATGAAAAACCGTTTTTGAAAACTGTCTAATCAAGTCAAAATCTCATGAAAAGTGTGTGTAGTACATATAGTACAAATGGATAAGCATGAGAAACGGTTGGGTAACGGAAGTGAACCATAGTCTATTAACTTGACATAATTATGTGGCATTTAATAGACTAGGGGGACTTGATGATATTATACAAGTGTCAGATGTAATTCACATCCGACACTACATCAATTAAGTCCCTTCCTATTGAGATGTCGCCGGTAATAGCTAGGAATCAAGGATGGCATTTGCTCAAGAACTGGAAGAGTGACACTTGCGGAGCAAGTGATGAATGGGCAGACCAAGGTGCAAGGGCACAAGATTCCTATAAATAGGGCGATAGTTGACAGAATTAGGGAGTTGTCATTTTTCACCTTTAACTATGTGTAATCGGAAGTGCTTATAACAATACAATTCACCTAATTTCTGATTATGATTCACTCATCTCTATTTCATCATTCAATTTCCATTTAGATTACATTCGGCAAATTATAGAGAGGAATATTTGTTTCTTCAGAAATATTATAAAACTCAAAACTTGGTGTACAAGTCTCTAAAACACATAGTGTTAGTTATGGATATGTCGGGTGTGGACAAAAGCCAATTATATGAATAAAACGATTAACATTGGGACTTTGGAAATTACCAAAATTGTACCCGACACTCGGCTTGGAAAAAATATATAATCTTAATATTAATCGGTTTTGACTCGCCGGTTTAGACCTATATGGCTATATTTAAGAATCATGAGTTAAGGACACTGTCTTTGTATAAACATTCATATTTTAAACTCATCAGATTCATGGGGTTCTAAATAGGATAAACCAGTTGAGTTTGGGTAGTCAAGACTTGTCTTGAACCACACACTATTATTAAATCCGTGAAATAGGAAATTAATACAAATGTGAATAGGATCGTTGCATCTTTAACAACGTGGTACCTTTGCATGCAGTTACTATCTTACAATCATTTTATCAAGTGAGTTTCGTATACCCATCTCGGTTTTACAAGCTAAAACATTATAGGCCACAATGCCAATTGATATGCTATTTATCAATTACATTTAGCTGTTATTGCACTATGGTTTACATTAAGACAACATGGAATGTGAAAATACTACCTGAGCTAGTATGCTAGAATTTATGAGGTGCATATGTTTTATCCGGTTCTTTATATATATTTTACTGGTTTTTTCTAGTCGTTTCATTGCGTGTATACATTTAGCTAAGATATGTGGCAATACAGACTGTTGTGTATAGTGATGTTAGTCCAAAATGTCATACGTTATTGCTATTAAATTGTTATTTTTATTATCATTAACGGGTGGATTACATTACATTTTCACGGTTTTGTGTTTCAAGGTACCAGGAGCTAAACATGTTGAAACCTGAGCTTTTATGAAGAAGTATGAAGCTGATCGGTACAAAGGTTGAGAAATGATCGAGAAACGAGTGAAGAATAAGAAGAAATTGAAGAAAATTTCCTGAGATCAAGATCAGGGCGGTACGCCCAGAAGTGAAGGAATTAGGGCGGTACGCCCTAAATTGAAGAAATCTAGCCGAAAGTAGAAGTTCGGGCGGTACACCCAAAATCTCATTTTGGGGTGGTATGCCCCAAATCAGTCGACGGAAGAATTTTAGGGTTTTGTTATTTAAACTTGTTTGTGAAGTTTTTGAAATCTCTCTCTCATTCTTGGATGTCCAGAGCACTAGGGTTGCGAATTTTCCACTTTGTTTAGAGATCTTTGGAGTTCTTGCAATCACTCGGTACAATTGTTTCTGCAGTTTTTAATTACAATCATGTTTGTTACATTATTTTGTGATTGGTTGGTAAAATCGTTATGTTCTTAACCGTTAATTGCTAATTGTTCCGGTTTTTCTTGCAACTGTTGAGCACCCACATGCTAAACTTGTTTAACTAAACTAGTAAATTAGGATTTTAGTGGTCGACTGTCATGATCTAGCCTTTTCTTGCGGCAGGAACTAAGCAGCCCATTAGAAACTTAAGATATTAGGTCAACTAAGCAATTGGGGAGCATGTCTATTTGTTGTTAGCAATTGATTAGGTTTTGCCCAGATCGGTAGCCAACCAGGATCCAAAAGTAGTTAGCTTTTCCCATTTGATAATTTACTCAATTTCTCTAGTTTTTAAGTTAGTTAATTTCTAGTTATTCAACCCAACTCATTAAAAAAAGCTAAGACGCAAATTAGGTAAATTTAGGTTAATCAGTAGTTTATTAATTAGTTTAATCAATTAATCAATTTCCACATATTCCCTTGGTTCGATAACCCTAACTTACCAATACTACGAATTAATTTTAGTTGGGGATTTGTGACGGTCTGACAAACCGTTACCAAATTGGCGCCGCTGCTGGGGAATTAGTGCGCTTTTTGATTAGTTGATTTTATTTAATTTCATTTGCATTTTTAGTTAATTTTTCAAAAATCCAAAAAACCCAAAAACAGTTTCTTTTATATCCCTTGTTAAGTTCTGCAACTAATTGTTTTTAAAACTTTTGTCGAAATTAATTTTGGGGCGGTACGTCTAGAATTTGATAGTTCTGGGCGGTACACGGTGGGTCAAATTTCATAGAAAGTTTTTCAATTTTTGACCTTCCAAATTTCGATTTTTCTTGTTCTAGTACATTATTTACACCCCCTGGAACAGTGCTACGTGATTGGTTTGCTCGTTTGTGGCCAATTTTGCAGGTTTTAGGTGAATTTGCATGCATACGCGGCATTCCCGCAAGACATCGCCATTGATTTACAATCCGGAGATCGAGAGAACATCTCGGCAGAACCGAGCAGAGCAAAGAAACCATAGAGCAATGGAGGGGCAAAATCCGAACCCCAATCCGAATCCCAACATCAACCAAAACCCAAATCCCAACCATAACCTCATGTAAGACCATAACAACCCACAAAACCAACCCCACAACGAGCTAGTGAACCCACCTTCAATACAAACACCACCCTTTGTGCACGGGAACAACTCCCTTCCTTCATTGTCTCCTAAATCCTCTCAACACGATGAAGGAGATTACCACTACCGGGGTTGGCAACCATTTCCACCACAACAGCCACAACAATAACCCATGTTTCGCCAAGCCCCACAACAACCCTCACCAGCACCATTCCGAAATGCAAACCAACCCCAATTCCGACAAAACCCCGTATACGTGGAGCAAGATTGGCAGAGACAAGAAGAGGAGTGGGGTCAAGATTGGTATGACCCAAATGAAGATGATGATGGGTATGGGTATCGAGCGGACAATGCTCCAAAGAATCAAGCACGAGCTCTACATCCACAAGTCGCACCAAATGTTCCACGAGATCCCCCCCTCAAGAGGAGTTCCGCAATTTAACCAACCAAACAATGGGGGAGCTCACATTCAAGTGGAGGGAGGAGTTCCCAGAGTTGTAGTAAACGCATCGGTTCAGGGCGTGGCCAGTCACTTTAAACCGGTAGTTGTCCCGAGCTCATCCGCGGTAGTCACCCCAATTGGAGCGAATAGACGGGCATTCAAGGTCCGACCTCAATATTTGGGTCATTTGCCAGATTTCTACGGGAAGAGAATTGAGGAACCATACCATCCCATACATACCTTTAAGTCGATTTGCATCACTATTGGAGCAACAGGGTTTACAGCGGAAGATATGAAATTGATGATATTTCAGTATACCCTCAAGGACCGGGCAAGAAGATGGTTCGAAAGTTTGCCCGCCAGTAGTATATACACTTGGGAGCAAATGAAAGAAGCTTTCCTAGAAGAATACTATCTAATAAGCAAGACGAGTGAGGTCAAAGAAGGGATCCGATCATTTCAGCAACACACCGGAGAACCATTCCATGAAGCATTTAACCGGTTCAAGGATTTGTTGTGAAAGTGTCCACATCATGGGATACAAACCTGGGATCTAATCAAATCCTTTTATGATGGCCTCCTCCCCGAAGACATCCGAGACTTGAACTCCATCAGTAACGGTACGAGGCGGAAATGGAAGACGATCGAGATCCTAACTTACCAATACTACGAATTAATTTTAGCTGGGGATTTGTGATGGTCTGAAAAACCGTTATCATATAGGTTACGGCTCACCAACAACTTCATAGTTGTTGATACCAGTGGTTTACAAATTTTGCAGGTAATCGGTAGGAATCCAACAGATAAGTGACTCCATGAGTAATAAGAAATAGTGATCAGTAAAGACGTCAAGAATCGTCGGGCCTAACGAATAGTATTCTGTTTAGATGCGAGAAACAAACTTATTATTATTATTATTATTATTATCAAGTAATTTGTAAAACTTATTAGGTTGTCTGTAATTAAGTTTACGGTTGTTTACTACATATATTATGTGTTGCTTCCGCGTGAATCTAATATTGATAGCATGTTTTCCACAACACCTCCTCCGGACATGGCAAGCGTGCAGGTGGGGTGTGACATCGGGGTTCAAGGTAAACCTAAAAAAGTGTTCGCTTTTTGCTCTTAACTGTGATTTTGACGAGGTGCAGGGGTATGCAAGTCGATTGAGATGTAGTGGGGTGTCCTCCTCTTTAAGCACTTGGGCCTCGCTGTGGGGGGGAAACCTTAATAGAATTTCGAGCTAGAATCCTGTGATTGAAGCGTGTTAGGCAAAATTATCGGGATGGAACGCTGCTACCCTCACCTTGGTTGGAAGACTGGTGCTGGCAAAATTGGTCGTCGAGTGTATCCCGCTATACTACTTCTCTTTTTTTAAAGCTATGGCGAAGATGATTCAAAAGCTTGAGAGTATTCGGATGCAGTTTCTATGGGGTGGGAACGAGTCGAAGAGAAATATTCACTGGATTCGGAAAGAGTTGATTTGTAGACCGGTGGATAAGGGTGGATTGGGTCTTGTCCCGCTCGACGATTTGAATATATCTCTGATGGTTATGTGGTTATGGATTTATAAGATGGAGCCGAACAAACTGTGGACACATATTATTGATGAATTTCATGGGGTTTCTGCTTCGAGAGGTTTGGTCCCGTGTAAGAAGGGCGGGTCAGGTGTGTGGCTGAATATTTCCAGGATCGAGTTGGTGAGTTCGAAAGGGGACTGTGGCTGGGTGATTTCATTGTGAAGAATGAGGACTGCTGGATTTGAAGAGGTGATTCTTTCGGGAGGTTCTCGGTTAAAGGCTTCAGGAGTATTCTCCCGGATCCGAGTGGAGTTCCGAATGGGTTGGTGGTGAAGTGGAGCTCTCTCGTCCCCCCTAAGGCTAATATATTGTTATGGAGAGTTCTTATTGGTCTTGTACCGACTAAGGTGGCGCTAGAAAAAAAGGGATATATCTCCCTTCCAATCGATGTCCGTTCTGTGACGAACAGATTGAAAGTGAGGAGCATCTTTTCGTCGGCTATGGGATTTTCTCCGTCCTTTGGGCCATTATAGCTCACTGGTGTAATTTTGGGAAAGGGCTTATGTTTGATTGCAAAGATCTATTGGTGGATTATCAAGTGAAGACCCCTGAACTCTCTAAGCTCAGGTTGGTGCATGTTGTGTTTAGGGCAACGATTTGGAGCCTTTTGAAGAACCATAATGATTCTGTGTTCCGAGGCCGCAAATGCTTAGTGGAAGGGATGGTGGCAGAGATAAAGGCGTTAAGTTTTTTCTGGGTAAAGTGTAGAGCCAAGGGTTGGGTGAGTGGGTGAGATTCTTGGTGTAAGTTTAATTTTTCCAATATAACGTGTTGTTTGGTTGTTGTTAGGGCCGTGTTGAGCTCCTTGCTCACCGGTTCTCGTTATTTTTTAATGAAATCATCGTTCAAAAAAAAAACTAAAATGGTATTTTTTGTAACTCTTTTGTTTTTCTCTCCTATCCTCATATATGATATATATAAGAAAATGCTTTAAATTTTTTTAGTCTTTTAAAGACTATTTTTTAAGGTTTTAGAAATGTTTTTATAGATTTTTTTTAGTTTCAAGAAATATATATTAAATTCTTTCAAAATGTTAAATTTTTTTAATGTTTAATCGTGAAATATTTTGATTTCTTTAACTTTTTATAAGGAAATCCTTTTTATTATTATTATTTTTTTATATTTTTCTTTTTATATTTTATTTTCTTATTTCATTAATTTGTCTTAAAAAATTGCAGTTTCCCTTCGAAGAAGCTTCATTTATATTTTTTATTTTTATAAGAAATTTTTTTCTTAAATGTTTTGATACAAACCTTTTTTTCCGTGTTTCTCAGATATCCAAAAACAGTTTTTTAAATATTATTCATATAGATTGAAAGGATGCATGTAAAATTAAATAAAAACGTTCCTATTATAAGTTAAAAAGAGTTAAAAAGACACTAAAGAAACAATTTAAAAAAAAATAATAAAACACTTTTATAATATGTCATGATGTGTGTTTTTTTCCTTTCATGTTATTATTTTACTAGCCGGATACCCGCGCGTTGCGGCGGCAATAGTTTATAGGGCATTATTTGTTTTTTGGTTACGCGTTGTGGCTGTGCGACGATCTACAATGCGGTATTTGTTTCTGTTAGTGCGATGCGGTGCGGCAACAATTCATAATGCGGTACCCCTTTCGTGTGCACGATGTGGCGGTTGTAACACTTTACAACGCGGTACTCGTTTTTCTATCTGCACGATGCAGCGTCGACAACAATGTACAACACAGTACTCGTTCTGTATCCGTGCGTGGACGAACCGCAACCAACTTACCATTTCATATATATTTCATTCGCAAATTTTTAATTCACATGAATATATTACATTTAATATGAAACCCAATATAATCCAAAAAACTATAAAACGTGTCTCTAAGATATTGAGAAATTTGGATCAGTTGTGTTTTTAAATCAAATGAATATATCACAAATAAAATGAAGCCCACTATAATCGGAAAAAAAACTAAAAACCATATCTCTAAGATATTAAGAAATTTGGATTAGCTGTTTTTTTTAATCAAATGGATATATTATAGTTAAAAATCCCATTAGTACCTGTGCTTGGCCGCAGGGAATTCAAGGCCAAAACACGTGACATACACAACACATTAATTTATTCACCTTGATGATTTGTGGTAGTCCATTATAACATAAATTTATAATAGTAATGTGAAAGAACACATTTAACAGAGTCCTGTGAGAGATGGGGAAATAGATAAAGCGGTCATCAAATTATTAATCACAAACTTTGTATTTCACTTCAGCTTTCTTCATGGAGATGTGCATAACCGAAAATAAAAGTTATAAATTAGAACACATCAATTTGTAGGGTAGAGTTTCGATTGGTTCTCGAATTCACTCCTAGTTACTTATGAAATTAGGGATACCCTGAACAACAACAACGAAACATAAACAATAGCAGCAGACGCACAACTATCTTACAAAACGATAAACACATGCCTTTTAATCCGTCAATTTCACCGATAAATCATCATAGTCCCTAAAACTTTCATAATAATTAATAAAATTTCCGTTAAAAAAATGAATAAAGTTTAAATAACAAATACCAAAAAAAAAAGATTAAGTCAATGCCATTCCAATACAAATCCACAGTGTGAGTCTAATATTCCACACATTAATATTCACAATGATGTTATAGAACAGAAAATGGTAACAATGACCAAATTCAATACAGTAACTGAAATTTTACACATTTACTGTAATTTTACACATCCATTTCATAGGTTCTAATGTATAAAGTCTCATGTACTGATTTTGTTTTGTTAGTTACATAATAAATACTGAAAGTTATTATTCCCCCCTCACATTGATACTCCAAAGTCAGTTAATAACTTGATTGTTAAAGTTGTGAGTTGCAAAATATATAAAGATTTATCTTTTTGTGATTCAACATTAGTAACCTTAAAAAACAACAAAAAACCTCATTCAAAAAAACCTAAGAAGCAAATATGTTCCAAATTCCTCAAATAGCCAGGACAGCTATGAGCTGCAAGAAAAAAGAAAAGAAGGATCAGTTCAGAAACATGTTAGTTAGCACATGACAGAACAGGTCGGGTTGACAAGCAATATATTTTAATGCAATTTTTAAACTCTTCATTTGTAACTCATGGATTAATAACTTCACATAAATTAAAAGAAATAATATTACAACAGTTTAAATATATGAATAAAATGAATTAGGAGGTTAACATATACATTAAAACGGAATCAAGTTTGCACACATTAGAACAAAACCACCTGCGGCATAAGAATAAAAGTCAGAACCATAGAGCGGTGGAGATGAGCTGAACACCAGAAATTGTTAACCAAAGCATCTCTGATCCTGCAGGTAATCTGGTTCAGTTCGGATCATGGTTCAAACATGAATAATCTGTTCAACATGATGCTTAATATGTTTGTACCTTATGCTTCCTTGCCTGGTCACAATGATGCTTAAGCATCTGTTCAACATGATGCCTAATATGAGATGGTCACAATACATATAATTGGCCATGTAAAAGAACTCGTAAATACTCTATAAAGTTGCAACTGTGAGCAATTTACACACAAATATATATACACAGGTCAATTTGGTTTAACGGGTCAAATGGGAAAACTTGAGAAATTGGCAAAAACTGAAACGGGTCAAATAGGTTGGAGTCCATAGCTGCTTTTAAGATGAGGCACCCATTAGTGCTTTAGTTAAAATATCATATTGCTAATTTAGTAGTATAGTTGTTGTCAATAACAAAACAAAACATAAAAAAAGAACAATACATGTATCTGTGTGTTCTTCTAGATCTATATAAAATAAGGAAGAGCAATATTCAATCAAAAGTAACAAATATATATAGAAAAAAGAACAATAACACAAACAATGAACTAAAATAATAATAATATTACCTCGAACCAAACCGATAAAAAGGAACCACAATAAAACAAATGTACCTGCTAAAAGAGGAAACATAAGATATTAGCTAAAAATGAGATGTTGCTCATAACCAGTTAGGTTTAGCAGACGCTTAACAACAACTGCTATATAGTAGCTGAAAAGAAAAGTGGGTATAGCTGTGTCTCTTGCTTAAACTCCAACTCTGACTTCTTTCACATCAAGGTGGAGTCGAGGTGTGTGACTAACTCATTCCACACTTGCTTTCAGTACGTGGTAAGATAAAATAAATCTCCCCAATTAAATAATGATTATCAAATAACAATAATTAAAAATTACCATGATCAACATACTTTACTTTCTTGGGACTTTTCTGAAAATTCCTTTCTATATGACCATGCTACCCACAGAGATAACACTTATTCTTCCAATCACCAGCTTTGCAGTCCCGGGCTGATCAGGTAACAACAAACTATAAACATAAACATGAGTAAACACTTCATTTGTATATACCAGCAAAAATAATATGATAAGAATGAGAAGAATTGGAGAAGCCAATTTGCCACAGGTATTAGCAACAAATCATGTGATACACAAATGAATCTTCAATAAAATATATAAGAATAGTTTATCTAAATTGCATGGCAGTTAGATTGTTAATCCTCTTACCTTGTGTATCTGCTAAAGATGTCTTTTAAATCACGTGATCTTGATCGTTAGTGTTTTGATACAAATACGGTCGTTGTATTATGAGACGAAGAGTTATGTTTATGCTACAGTACATCATAAATAAATTAAAAAAGAAAACTATATCGTACCCAGGGTTCTTTATACTCATTTTCAGAGTTGCTTGAGGATCCCGAATCATCATCTACCAATATGTATTGAACATGTTCATCTTTTGTGGCGGTTGAAGATGAAAACATGACACTTTTGCTAGAAACCTCTTCCAAATTCAAGTTGTTTTGCAGTTCCTATCTTTCTCTTTCGTTGGTGGGTCATGAGGCCTCAATGATCCATCCAACAGTTACTCCAAATCTCACAACGAAGCTAGAAAAACACAATGAAAACCTGCAAAAATGAAATAAATATTATATAAGTTATGTGGAGGTGAAACTAAACTTAACCAACTTAACCGCAAGATACAAATAACCTCTATAGAGGAGAAAATGAAATAAAATTCATACCAATAACCACATTTCCATATTTTATAAACTTCTAACTAACAACTAAGCAATTAGTGTACTCGTTTGTAAATCTCAAATTTACACCAATAACTCAATCTCTCACTCTATACAACAACCTATTATTTTCTATAATTCCAAAATCATAAATTTCTTACTCAAGTTGAAGAAACAATATACTCGTATCAGTCAATATGCAAACATAAGAACCAAATAGTTATAGCATATTACTATAATTCAAAGCAATTTAAAATCCTACCTGATGTGTCCACATGTACCCAAGCCGGACATTGACACTTTGACAGTCATACAACAATACAATTATACCACAAACAAGAAAACTGGAATGTTGCAGACGAAAACATACCGGATGAACACCTTAACAGATTGCACTTATAAGCAAGGAGAGACAATCAAATATGCACAAACACACCTATTACAAAACAAAAAATTACAAAATCATCAGAGGATTTAGAGGCCGTTTGACCCAAACACAATGCACACAAAAATACTAAAAACTACACTAAGTTTTACACAATCGTTAGAGCATTACTTGGTACCCAAATTTTTAAAAAAATACAAAACATCAAATATAGTGTTGCTTTCAAAGCTTACCCCAGAAATAAGTTAGTGAGCAGCAATAATGACCATTCTTCAAGAACTTAACATAGGAATGAACTCTCAAGAGTAAACAAGTGGAATGAACTCAAAAGGCTAACATAAATAAAAGTTTTCTTTGGCATCTTCCAGCCCAATGCATACCTTCACACAAATTTGGTAAATCAGCAACACTCAACCTGCAAAACAACAAATCTGTTAAATACTACATATAAATATTATGTGAAGCGATATAAAAATATTCTGCATATCTGCGACGTTAGGTGAACCCAGTAGCTGATTTGAAAATGAGAAAAGCAGCATGTATGTACCTTCTTGTTGAAAAGGAGAATTATCACAATATCTATACTACTTTACCATTCAATAAGATTAGCAAATGTTAGCTCGAAGAGAGTAATCGTAGAATACAAAAATCGATATGTAAGCCATTGTTGATCATCCACATGAGATTTTGTCTCAATCACCCTGATTGAAGCATATATGTTCCACATAAAGATGATCTGATCAGTCAATGACTATATCATAATTCATAAAGTTAAACAAATTGATTCACAAGAGAATTCACAGAGGATAAACCAAACTAACAGTAATGCTTTGAAGATGTCCTTTATCACTTGAAGACTGAAAATACAGCATAAGGCTGCCAGGATTTAACAGTAATGCTTTGAAGACCAAAAACACATGAAATACCTACAAGAAAATTGTATAAAAATACATATATGAGGATTTCATTGACTTTTAAATATGTTTGTCTACTTTTTAGCTATAAAGTAAAAATACTTGCAAGAAAACTCATGAGATAGCTGCAAGAAAATTTAGATAAGAAGTCAAAATATGAAGCTTAGCTATGCATGTTTCCATAACAACTTTTTTGAATCCATTTCGTTACAACTTTATATCTCATGAGATACCTTCAAGAACCTGAAAATCGAACCTAATATGTTATACCTGCTTGCATACAGTAAAGCTCAAAATCGAACATAAATGTAAAAATTCCATGAACTATACCTGATTGAGGAAACAGAGATTTCTTCCTATCTTCTTCTGCAGTTAAACAAAAAATAAAAGATTAATTATCCTAAATCACAACATTTTCCATCTAATCGATCTCAACATATAAAATGTAACAGAAATTGGATACAATCACTATTCAAGACCTCAAGCTGCACAAAACCTAAATCATAAACTGGAAAAGTGGTTTAAATTAGAATTAGATTAAAAACTAGCAATACCTATGACGACGAAAAACATGAGAATCTAACCCATTAGGGATTGGATTCGCACCACTGTTGTTTGCTCGACTAAGGATCAAAAACACAACAAATAGAACGATTTAAATCGATAATCTGGAGAAGATAATCGGCAAAATTTTAAGATATGGAAAAGAAAATCGACTTGACCATAAACTGTCCAGTGTAGAATCCTGGAGATTCCTTGACCATAAACCACCGAAAACAGGTCAGAGATCGTCGGAGGTCGCCGGTGAGCCACTTTCCATCGGACCGTCTGAGGTCGCCGGTGAGCCACTTTTCATCGTAACAAATGAAGGTATGAAGCGCATCTGAGAGATTGTTGAAGGTATGATGCGCATCACCAAATTGTCCTCTGGAAATGGTGCGGAGAGCTTATGAGTAAACCCTAATTTGTACTCCTTTCCGAGAAGAAATCAATTCCGAGAAGAAATCAATGGGGAGAGAGGGAGTGAATTATTTGTTCTCAATAGTGGCCCAATCGATGGGGATAGAGTGTTGGAGATGCGTTTTATTAGCGTGGATAACGAAGGCGGCGACAGTCATGCGTGCTCAAAGCAGCAAATTTGGTTAATACCCATATTAACCTCATTTTTTGAAGGGCTATTATTTTTTTCAGTTTGATGCTTTGATTTTCATGCTTAAAACACTTATAAACTTTGCATAAATATTTGTACGCGTCTTAAAATTAAGGAATTTTATGACGAAAATACCCTCCAGGACCAATATGTATTATATTGTAGTATAGATATATCAATTTAGGAAGCTTAGTTGTACACTACAGTTACATTGTTTAAGCCACACTCATTTTTCTCTTTAGCTGATTTGGGCGGTGAAGATGTGTTCACCTGTTGTCATTTCCATACATCTTCTCTCTCTATAATTTATATTTCTCAGCATTTTTCCCTTTCTTTTATCTCTCTCTTGAAACACCGACGATTTCAACGATGAAATCTTGATTTAGGAAGCTTAGTTGTACACTACAGTTACACTGTTCAAGCCATGATCATTTTTCTCTTTGGCTGATTTTGGCGGTGAAGACATGTTCACCTGCTATCATTTTCGTCCATCTCCTCTCTCTATAATAAACTTTCCTATTCCGTTTTTATTTCATGCATTATATAAGTTACACAACTCTATATACAAATTCTTCATTGTGCTATCATCATCTTAAGTAAGTTTGTTCTAATGTTCTTACAATCATTTTGCTTTCGACATCAAATTTGCTAACTTTTCCTATTTATAAATACATGTTAAAGGATTCCAGACAACGTGGTTTTGGACCCGCAATTCTTATGTCTTTGCACGATGATTTTTTGACAAAGATTGATTTTAATAACGTTGCAGAAGTCAATGAGATTGACCAGGTATTATCATTAAATTTTATTTAATTTAGAAAATTCATAAATAATGCTTACTAAAGTTATGTACTGATCTGACAGGTTAAAATCGTTGTAATTTTGGTTACTATTAAGGGTGTTCATCGTGATAAAGAATGGTATGACCTTGCCTATAGGAGTTGTAAGAAGAAGGTAATGAGGCAAGTCATTACGATGTGAATGAGGATGGTTCTGATAAGTTTAAAGTAAATCATATATTTAAGTGTAGCAATTCTAAATGCAGTGAAGAAATTGTTTCAGCTGTCGTGAGGTCTATAAGTCGTGAGGTTTATAACAAAAACTTTTTGTAATTTATGAAAATAATAATTTTTATTTTAATGAATAAAAATACTCATTTGTATCTCTACTATTTATTTCTTGATGTTGCAGGTTCAAAACTCCTTCGAGGGTACAAGAATGTATCCCTAACTTTATTTGACCGTGAATCAAAGAGGCTTCTTAACAAATATGTTGATGAGCTTCTTGAAAATATTGGATATTTGTTTTCATTTTAATTTCAAAATTTTCATGACATCTGGGTGTGTGTTTACTTCCCAAATTAGATTTATGACAATATTTATGTGTAGTATGCCATGTAAATCTATGAATCTTAGAAATTTAGGCTACTTAAAGACCCGTATATTAATAGGTATGGAAGTCTTAATGATTAATCAGACCTGTAGGGTCCTTTGATGTGCTCTTTAACAATGTTAGGACAATTTGATTTAAACAAGATGAACAAGTTGCGGAAAGTAAGCAATTCATAAAAAGGGTTTTTATGTACATCTCAAATGTAAATAATGGTTTACACGAGTTTATAGTATAACAATGTATCAACAAAAATAACTTTTCTATGGGAGTAGGTTGTAATTGCTTTGAGAAGATGGTGAACTTTATGCTTGTTGTCTTGCTCTCTTTGGTGAAGTCTGCTCACTATTTATAGGAAGTAGTGGCAAGTTGTAAGTGGATAAGGTGGTTGAGGACGGTTGAATTTGGAGTATGTCAGAGTATATAGAGATAAATTGAAGATATTCAATTTATCTCTTTTCAACTGTCTTCAACTACTTTCATGTTAAATGCCAAGTTGGTATTCACTTTACTCGTAATCTTTATCTACTGATAGTCCAGAACTCCTTCAGGACTCTTCTTTGAAGACTATTAATGCTTCCCATTAGAAGCCTTCTATAGAAATGATGATTTATCTAGAATTTGGTCTGTACAGAACTACTTCGGAAATTCCGGAGTAGTTCTTTATGAATACAGAAATCTCTTTTGAGGATATATCTTATCTTTTCTTCTAATATTTGACTGTTCTTTTTACATTTACATTGTGTTCTAACAATCTCCTCCTTAGTATTTGAAGAAAATAAATAAAAAGGGAATGTTCGAGGTGCATAGATCATTCTCATTGATCCTCTTATAGAAATAAAACTAGATTTTACCAGTCTTTTCTTATCCTTGCCCTACCGGTGAGTGAGTTAATTTCAAAGTTGTAGTCTTTAGTGCTTTCTTCCAGCAGGGTTTGAAAGACTGTTCTCTCTTTCATTAAGTCTTCAATTTCTGTTTTGATGACTTCCTTGGTTCTACTATTGTTTGTCTTGCAATTCTCTAAGATGAACAAGAAGAAGTCTAACGCCAGATTTGTGTATTTCTGTTTTTCCTTCAACCTGAAGAATCTTCTTTCTTCAGAGTGGTCTCTAAAGCATATACCAGTGACTTGGCCAAGAAATGTTGTTCCAGATCCTCTCCATGAGATTCCAGGAGGAATATTTTCGTTTGGCTTTGTTAAGAACAGTAAAGGGATGTTAGAGTCTTTTTCCAATTCGACATCCACTTGTACTTGTCTTCTGAACATTCTTTTTCCAGCTTCAATTCCTTGGTATAAAGCAGTGCTTACCCTTTCAGTCTTTGAGAGTTGATTTGATAATTACCTTATGAATGAAACCAACTGAAAATCAGGTTTAACTGCTCCAGATCTTTATCAATGAATTCATTTATGCTTCCATCATGTGTCTTAACTCTATACCAGTTGAAGTAATCTACCCATAGATATATTGGTATTCAATGGGCTTTGATCTTTATGAACTTAGTAATTATAGTCATTGTATAGGTTGGATTTTCTTCAACTTGATTTCGGGTGGTCCTCTCAAATGCCTTTCTTGAGAGAGAACTCATTGAAGGTCTGTCTTCTTCCTTCTTGAGTAGTCTCTCCTGCAGCTCCCTAACTTCCTCCCAGATAACTTTTTGCAGGTTCTATTTTCAGTGTAATCATCTTCAAAAATGGATCCAGATATGGAAGATCCAGCTAATGAAGACGATTGCTTTTGAGTCTGTTTTGTTGGGGTTTTCTTTGTTGTTTCGGAGGAGAGCGGTTGAGAAGTACTTGTTTTGTTGGCTATTTTTATGGTGATTTAGGGGAAGGAGGAGGAGGAGGTGGAGGCATACCTTCAGAAGTTTGTGGTGGAGGTCTGCATTTCTTTGAATTTTTTCTGTTGAGTTGTTCTTCCTCCTCTTCTTCTTCACTTAAGTTCTCACTTTAGACATTTATCTTCTTTGTTGGAGGTTAAACAGAGATTGTGACTTGTTTCATTTTCTCACCCGTGACATTTATCTTCTGTCTCCACCCTCTTTCAATTTCCCGCATCTCATCTTCATGAAATGAGTGTTTGATTTCCAGATTTACACAAGTCATTTGTTTTCTTGTCAGGTTGCTTCTGATAAGCTTGATTGTCTCCTGTGCTTCCTGTACTTGATTTCTGCCCATTTCTTCTAGACTTAATTTCTTGTTCATTAGTTCTATGTATAGGTTCTTGATCATCGATTCGTCAGTACTTGTGTCTTTAGATGGCAGCTTTTGGAGACTTGTATTGATTTCTTCTGATATCTGGTTGGCTTCTTTTCTAAGTTCTTCTTTCCAAGTATTTAGCTCATCCACTAGGGTTGTTAGTTGATTAGTGCTTTGAGTTGTTTCTATTTCTACCTTCTTGAGTTTTTCTAAATTTGAGAAATTGAGCTTGCCTAGCTCTTAAAGGTTAATTTTCTGATATCTTTTAATGCTGAAGATTTTATCTCTAATTGTTTGAGAGAAATTCAAGAGGTCAGATTTGAGTAAGATACTGGGTAAATTTGGAGAGGGATCAACAGATGATCTTTCTCCTTCTAACACACCAGTGGACAATACATGTTCAACTGTTCTGCTAACAAATTCTCTGTTGAGAGTTTTGTTAGTGCCTAGAGAACCAGGTGTCTGGTTTTTTCAGGTCTTCCACATTCATTGTCTTTCCCTTAGAGGAGTCAGACTCATGTGTTATATGAATGTTCTTTTTAGAAGATTCATGTTTCAAATTCACGGGGAACTAATCCCTGTGAATTCTTTCCAAGTTTCGTTGACTCATTGAGTCTCCACTTGTTGGTGCTTGTTGATGACTTTCAGAGTCATCAAACAGGCTGGGCTTGGTGGCAATTTCAGGGATATGGATGTGAGGTGGTGAGTTTGGTGGACTGAGGTTTAAGTCTTTGTAGGTTGAGGTGGGGGAATTGGATGTGGGAGAGTCGGGTGAGTTTTTGTTCAGATTAACTGATACAGAAAAATGGGATGTTTATGGATTGTGTTTGGGGATTGGTTGTTCTGGTTCAGATGGATTATGCTCCTGTAATTCTATTCCTTCTTTGTATTTTATCAGAACTGGAGATTCATCTGGTGTTTTATCAGAACTGGAGATTCATCTGCTATTGATTCTTCCTGAGACTTCTTGAAGACAAGTAAAGAGAGAAATCAGATAAATGGAATGTGAGCAGTTTCTTTCTTTTCTTTGTGCTTGTCTTCAATTCTTTTTTATCAAATTCCTCCAGAGTATTGCTCTATAATCTACTCTTATTTTTAAAATTAAAGCAACCATTATGGAGTATATAGATTCACTAGCCTGATCTGATGATCCAACTTATGCAGTCAGGCTGTATCTGAGGGTGTGCATCATCAGCTTCCATTTTCTCTTCAGATGGTTGATGTTTATTCCTGCGACTGTGTTGAAGCTTGTCCATTTGTTCAGAGAATTGATGATTTTAAGAATTTCTGCTTTGTTTGGCGGTTGTACAAGGTCTTCTGGTTTCTTGAGATCGACAACTTGTCTGAAATCTTCTTCGGAAAATTTTAGTGTTGTTGTAGACCGATCTTCATTTTCAATGATTGCTTCAATCCATTCTGTTTTGTTTAGTGTCTCAGTATTTACTTTGATGGTTGACCAGACATTCATAGGAGTCTCTTTGGTGACTTCTTCATCTTCAGTGAGAGCTGCCCTAAGTGGTGAAAATCTTAGGGCTTCAATGACGATTTACACATCGTTGGAGTATGCTAATGGGTTTAGGTTTGCTCGCATATTGTTTGGATCGATGTTGAAGGTTTTGAATGGGGAGATTTAGGAGGATGCGGCCATTTTGATTAATCGAGGAGATGCTCTGCTTGGTGAAGATGATGGTTCCTACAGTGTCTGATTTGGAGAGAGAGTGAGGTTCTTATATTTGGTGAGAGATTTTAGGGTTTTAACGGCTCTTTTTCGCCGATTAGATTGATTGGGTGGTGAAATGGATATCCGTTGGATCATTACTTTCTTTGAAACTGAAAAAGTTACCGTTCCTTTTATTTAGGAGTTTCATCGTTCTCATTAACGTTTGGGATCATTAAGGATCTTGATGTGAGATCAGTTTAATCCCTAAATTTCAAGATGACTTTCTTGGTAGTGAGTATTGTTTGTGTGACAAAATGTTTGTATGCATGTGTGACAAAATGTTTCCTTTTTAGTTCAAAATAATATCTCAGCTTTTGTACAGAAGTACTTTGGAATTTCCAGAGTGGTTATGTAGGACTGATTTTTCAGAAAAGAAGTACATAAGCAGCTATATTTTTGATTATGATGTCCTAAATTAACATAATTTGAGTTTTTCTTGAAAGACCCCAAAAGATTCCATTTCATCAATTTTTACACATACAAAGAAACCTAGTACAAAACTATTTAAACATTAAGTTTAAGTGAGTGCAAGTAGTTCTACAGGTACAAGGTTGGATTATTCTGGTGGGAACAGGTGGATGTACTCTTGCTTCGAGTTGGAGAGGGAGGTGATTGTGATATATAGTTCTTAAGCCTTCTTCCTCTATTTCATCGTTTGGAAGACCAGTGAGATGAAGAGCAAGATATCTTTGAGAGGGTAGGAGTTGAGTTCGAAAGCCACGAGGAATTCCCTCCCATTGCTTGGCCTGGCATATCATGCTTGTCACAAATCGGGGATATAGAATAACTCTTTCTTCAATAGGGATGTAGCAATTATTTTTCATGTTCTGTAGAAGAAAGAGGAGGGACCCTGATGTGCTCGGAACGTACCTAAAAATGTAATAAAAACCTAGACCTAAACCTAGACCTAGACACACCTAATTTTACCGAAAAACCTAAAACTAAACCGAACCCTAAGGCAAGTGTACCTGTCGGATTATAGTAAAGCTAAGGCAAGACCGGGAATATCGAACCCTAGAGACACTCTATAGACAAAACTAACCTAGGACCTAAGAAATGGAAATACTGAGTAATTTGGGGTTTTTGAATTGAGATTGGTTTTAACTAAATTAACTAACTAACTAACTAACTGACTATCAACTAATAACCGAAAGCAAGGACCTTCAGGAAAACAAACAATGATAGAGAGGCACCACCCAGACCTAGAATCCCAATCAACGCTAACTACCCTACTTGGCTATAACTACTCTGATGGCAGCTAATTCACCTTTTAAGTCCTTCTTAGCAAATGTTCCTAACGTTCGGACAGGAGTTCACCTTTCGGGTACATCCAACCTCAACTAGACCTAACCACCCTCGAAACAATCTTAGGCACCTTAAGCTAGCAGGAACTACCACTAATCAACACAACTGACACGGAATAGCAAGCTAACTAACTTCCTAGGGCATCCCTCTCCCGATGGCGATGTGATCCTAATCCACTAGCCAACCCGACTACCCGACCTAGCTATCACCTTCCGGCTTGTCTAACTAAGAGCAGCACACAAGAATCAGGGAATTCACTAAAATACTAAACTATGATAATCAAGACAGATAATCAAATCAATCGCAAACACACAGTCACGCAACCGATTACCCAACCCAAACCGAAAGACATTCGCAGGCTAAGCAGTTTAGTAAATCAATTCAAACCCTAACTCTAGTGGTCATATGCATACAATCATGTCAACAATGGAATTGAATAGAAACATAACATCAATCAAGTAATCATAAACCAAGTATAGTAGCAAACATCAATTGATCATCAAATCAGTCTAGGTGGTAGCAATTATTTAGCCTACCACCATGAAAACAAACAAATCAAACACAAAGTCTGTAAATTCAATCATAAGCATGGTTTTAGGGTTCAACAATTAAAGAACAAGAATAATCAGAAAAACCGGATATGAAATCGACGTTGATTGCTTGACCCTTGATGTTTCCGAATGATTCCAGCCCTTCTCTCCTCTTGAAAATCGCCCCTCTGATCTCTGAGATCGGCCACCAGTCGAAAAGTGACGAATACAAACCCTAACATCGAATTTATAATGCGATAACCTATTTCTGCGGGTTTTTAGGACCTGCAAGCGTATCGCTTGCTGAGGTGTGTCCTTCCTAGGCGATACGCCTACGGACTCATGTACGCGACAATTTAGTCGGGTCAAACCGACTTAAACTTCCGTTGACCTTCCCCTCCGCGCGTATCGCCTACCACATTCATTAGGTTCCAGGCGATACGCCTGGACCATCTTGTTCAGCACTTCTTCATTTTCTTCCCATCTTTCACTCTCTCTCGTGGCCTCGGGAATTTATTAAAAACCTACAAAACTCATAAAAACATAAACAAGACTCCAAAGACACTAACTTAACTAAAAACAACTAAAACAAATAGAAACCGACTCAAAATTGACTCAAATACATAACAAAAGACATACGAAAACAGGATGTGTTTGCAACACATCAAATATCCCCACACTGACTCTTTTTTCGTCCTCGAAAAATACTGCAATGGAATCATAACCAGGAAATTGACTTCTAAACATTTAACATTTAAATTCACACTCCACCATCAATTCCACATTCCATAATGTATTAACACACTAGCTACGATTGCCGATATTTCGATCCGATTAAACCCAACCACCAACCTTTTCTTTCGCCCCCATGTGTTTATGAAATTACCAGATATAAGTTCAGTCTGCCTATGGATCCCACTAAACAAAGATCAAGTTCAACCTACTACCGAATCATATTCAGTCAAAGCAAAGGGTATAATTGATTTAAATTTATATATTTTCTCCAACCCCCCTTAAACCAGATACTAAGATGTCCAAAGAATAACTATTTATTTATATGCAACTTCTTGAGCATTTATTCTCTAAACTAACATTTTTTTCATCATTTTTTTCTTTTTCTCATTTTTCATTTCTTTTCATTTTTTTTTTTTTTTTTTATAATTGGTTACTTTTACCTAAACTTACCAACGGACATCACCAGAGGTATTTTTCCACAAGGTCTTACCCCCGAAATCATACGTGAGTATTTTGCCCGCGAGATCCGGAACATCATCAGAGGTACTTACCACGGGATACTATCCTTAGTTCGTACATGAGTATTCTGCCCCTTCACTCTAATTCATTAACCAGATTATTAACTACATGCTCATTTGAAATTCTAAGGACATAAGAGTATCTAGCCTAAAGCGGTCTCTTTCCTTCCTAATCATCAGATTCAGATATTCCTATCACTCCTAAAATGGGAACCCACTAGCAGACTGATTAGCATATTTATACAACAATAAACACACAGGCTATTTAAGCTACTCCTAGGTCAGCTGGGCCTACCAACACATCATAGACTAGTAATGCTTTCCATTCATACCATACTTATACACTTTTCCCAAATTTATCATTAATTAACATTTAAGCACACAATTAGAAAATCAATTCCCAGTTTCCTATCATTTTCCATTTAAAATGCAGCCAGAATCTCGGACATTTTTGAACAATTTTTCAATTTTTTTCAATTTTTTTATGACTCAATAACACACCAAAAATAAAGACTAAAGACGCAAGTATCCCATCCCCACACTTGAATCACACATTGCCCTCAATGTGGAATGGAATAAAAATAAAGCAGAAATAAAATAAATAAAATAAAAGAAGTTGAAACGTGTTCACCTGAAACTCCAGAGACTCAGCACATCGACCGCAGCGAACCACCACAAACTCGGTAAACAGAAATAATAAAAATTTAAAATTTGAAAATTTTTCTGACTTACCTCCCCCAGGCGTATCGCCTACAACCATGCATCTCCCAAGCGATACGCCTGGAACTGCACACAACCAGCCCTCCAAAGGATGCAAGCGTATCGCCTATAACCTACCAACCTCCAGGCGATACGCTTGGAACGTGATTTCCAGAGAATTTTTGGAATTTGACCCCAAAAATTTTCTATCTCTTTTCTCCTCTACAACAGGCCTATGGTCGAAAAACTCAGCAAAAACCTGCATTTTTGACCTGCACAACTCACATTTCCCAAAGCTTGAATCTCCAGAATCACCTGCAAACACCAAAAACACAAAAACCAAAAGACGCAACATGCACGAAAACTAAAAATTGCAGAAATTAAACACAAATACACAAATATACAAACCCGGACACTGCATCAATTCAGCTCCTAAACTCTAAACAACCTCCTAAATCAGATTATCAGGAGGTTTAGATTTCACATCCTTCAACACCAACCTACCGGTAATTACCCGGTTTCTGACCACCACAATTTCCTACCAAGGGTCTTAACTTTCCAATGTTTATAACGACCCGGTAGAAATCTAATCCTACCCATGTAACTCACATCCGGGTCGTTTGGACAGATAAGCACCAGGAACCTCCCCACACTTGGTCTAAACACCATGTTCACTTCAAATTCACCTAAATCACCAAGTGTGGCCTTCCTACTCTCTAGCTTAACCACCACAACCTCATCACAAACTAAGGCATCCCCGGGTTCTACAGACGGGTCAACAAGCTCATCTAAATCAACTAAATCAACCAACCCCCCGGGGCCTTCCCCACACTTGGGCTCTACAACAACCTCAGTCTCACAATCCACCTCACCGGGTTCTCCTAACGGGTTATCTAGCTCAATCTTATTTAACAAGTTATCCAAACCCCCAGGATCATCCCCACACTCATCCTCAAATGGATCTTCATCATCTAGCCTATTGCCAAGCACTATTAGATCCATATAAAATTTAAAAGTCTCTAGAAGTTTCATAGTGACAGACAATTCAGATAGTTATTGTGAGTGGGTATGTGGCAGAAACAAATTACAAAATAAATAAAAATAAACTAATTCAGAAAAAATAAAACCTAACTACTAAACACAAGAAAAATAAATAGCTATACACAAAAACCTAGAAAAGACTCAAATTTCCTAGACGACCTAGTTAATCTTGCTATTGCCAAGTGTCCCCGGCAACGGCGCCAAAAACTTGATGTGCTCGGAACGTACCTAAAAATGTAATAAAAACCTAGACCTAAACCTAGACCTAGACACACCTAATTTTACCGAAAAACCTAAAACTAAACCGAACCCTAAGGCAAGTGTACCTGTCGGATTATAGTAAAGCTAAGGCAAGACCGGGAATATCGAACCCTAGAGACACTCTATAGACAAAACTAACCTAGGACCTAAGAAATGGAAATACTGAGTAATTTTGGGTTTTTGAATTGAGATTGGTTTTAACTAAATTAACTAACTAACTAACTAACTGATTATCAACTAATAACCGAAAGCAAGGACCTTCAGGAAAACAAACAATGATAGAGAGGCACCACCCAGACCTAGAATCCCAATCAACGCTAACTACCCTACTTGGCTATAACTACTCTGATGGCAGCTAATTCACCTTTTAAGTCCTTCTTAGCAAATGTTCCTAACGTTCGGACAGGAGTTCACCTTTCGGGTACATCCAACCTCAACTAGACCTAACCACCCTCGAAACAATCTTAGGCACCTTAAGCTAGCAGGAACTACCACTAATCAACACAACTGACACGGAATAGCAAGCTAACTAACTTCCTAGGGCATCCCTCTCCCGATGGCGATGTGATCCTAATCCACTAGCCAACCCGACTACCCGACCTAGCTATCACCTTCCGGCTTGTCTAACTAGAGCAGCACACAAGAATCAGGGAATTCACTAAAATACTAAACTATGATAATCAAGACAGATAATCAAATCAATCGCAAACACACAGTCACGCAACCGATTACCCAACCCAAACCGAAAGACATTCGCAGGCTAAGCAGTTTAGTAAATCAATTCAAACCCTAACTCTAGTGGTCATATGCATACAATCATGTCAACAATGGAATTGAATAGAAACATAACATCAATCAAGTAATCATAAACCAAGTATAGTAGCAAACATCAATTGATCATCAAATCAGTCTAGGTGGTAGCAATTATTTAGCCTACCACCATGAAAACAAACAAATCAAACACAAAGTCTGTAAATTCAATCATAAGCATGGTTTTAGGGTTCAACAATTAAAGAACAAGAATAATCAGAAAAACCGGATATGAAATCGACGTTGATTGCTTGACCCTTGATGTTTCCGAATGATTCCAGCCCTTCTCTCCTCTTGAAAATCGCCCCTCTGATCTCTGAGATCGGCCACCAGTCGAAAAGTGACGAATACAAACCCTAACATCGAATTTATAATGCGAAACCTCTTTTTGCGGGTTTTTGGACCTCCAAGCGTATCGCTTGCGAGGTGTGTCCTTCCTAGGCGATACGCCTACAGATCATGTACGCGACAATTTAGTCGGGTCAAACCGACTTAAACTTCCGTTGACTTATCCTCTCCGCGCGTATCGCCTCCCATTCATTAGGTTCCAGGCGATACGCCTGGACCATCTTGTTCAGCACTTCTTCATTATTCTTCTCCATTCTTTCACATCTCTCGTGGCCTCGGGACTTTATTAAAAACCTACAAAACTTATAAAAACATAAAGAAGACTCCAAAGACACTAACTTAACTAAAAACAACCAAAACAAATAGAAACCGACTCAAAATTGACTCAAATACATAACAAAAGGCATAAGAAAACAGGATGTGTTTGCAACACATCAGACCCCGGTCATTTTGACCTTGGGTCTTCTTGA
>JBCNJP010000003.1:50637857-50690038 GCA_039602395.1 Deinandra increscens subsp. villosa | reverse complement strand
TTAAAGACATAAGTTATGATTTTAAAAGATTTTAATTACAAGTCATATATAAGTTATAGACTTAAAACCTATGATTTTATGTGAATTTAAAGGAAGAAGTGAGAGTTATTACTTATGATTTTATGTAGTCATTTAAGTTTATATTTTATAAACGTTATACAATTTATATATTTTGACGTTCCTCGGATATTTGTCGTTAAAAGCATTTCCTGTTAACTCCGTTAGAAATTCGTTAGCATTCTTATACGTTGAGGGACCCTTTTCACCATTTCCATAAACCTCAATTTATTTAACAAGACTTAGGGACTGTTCTGTAATTAACCTAAACTTTGTACCCATCTTGTAACTCATCAAGGGACTAAAGATGACATTAATGGATTCTTATTTTGAAGAACTGTTACGTGCGATGTAAAGTCGATGATCGGTTTTGAAACCGATCATCATACTCGTCCGTTGCCAATTGAATGCAATCAATGGAGTTCAATGATTCTATATCATTGCATCAATTCATAGTAATACACATACTCACAACTCTCGATCGTCCCATCGCTCTCTCCTCTTCCGATTTCGTTTTTCCGGCGAAGAAAACCCACCAAGACCACCATCGAACCACCACTATTTAGCCACTGATTCATCACCATTAACACACCCCTGAGATCGCCTCTCGACGCTGAGCAAGCAGATACCACCAATTTCGGAATCGGTGCAACAAGCGGAGTTGGTGTCGGAACATTCGGACTCGGTCTCGGTGTTTAAAATGCGTGGTATCTCCCATCTGATTCGAGGTAAATGTTCCTCTTTGTTAGTCGCATCATTTTTGGGGTTTAATTTGTGCTTCGCGATTTTCCGGTGACCGGAGCTAGGGTTCCGATCACCGGAGTTCCTAATGAAGAAGATGAGGGCAGGCGCATATAGGTTATATATTTTCGGGTCTGGGCTTAAATCAGATGCCAATCTGGCACACTGGTTTGGGCGCAGGACTTGGTTGTGTGAGGTCGGGAGTTCGAAACCCGTCCTCCACATTCCTTTTTCTGTTTTATTTTGTAAACCAAATTCCAGTCGCTTCCTATACACAAAAACAAACCGAACGGATTCTGAACACAAACAGACCGCCGGCCGGATGGTTTGGTCTTTATGTTGTGTCTGGGAGGTCGCGGGTTCGACCCGTGTGACCTCCATATTTCATGTTTTTGTTATTTTTAGATTCTTTTGTGCATTTGGTTACTAGTTTTGAATCAAAATTGTTCCTTGTCGCGTTTAAAACCCGTAAACCATATTTTGAATTTGCAAACATGTTTAACTTGATATTTTGAATTAAAAATGTAGTTTTAACATCTATATATACATATTAATATAAAACTTTGTGTTTATCTAAAAAGAGAAATATATATACATATATATATAGGGTAATGATCATGTGAAAACAACTTTTATTGCGAAAACACGAAAACAAATATTAAAACCTTTATAACTATTTCATACGTTAATATTTTTTAAAAAATTTTGCACCAAAATCCTTAAAATTATGTTAACTTTATTTCTGGAAAAAAAATTTAAAAAAAATCAAAATTTTTTTAAAAATTATTATTGCATAGGTGCAATATTTTTTTTATTATTATTATTGCACATATGCAATAATATTAAAACCTTTATAACTTTTTCATATGTTAAAATTTTTTATAAAAAATTGCACTATAAATCTTAAAATTCTTTTATCTTTAATTCTGGAGAAAATTAAAAAAAATTCTACGTTTTTAAAAAAAATTTATTATTGCACATGTGCAATAAAAAATTATTAAAACCTCTATAATTTTTTCATACGTTAATATTTTTGATAAAAAATTATACCATAGATCTTATAATTCTGTTATCTTTAATTGTTAAAAAAATATAAAAAAAATTAATGTTTTTTTATTAATATTGCACATGTGTAATATAATTAATACGTATTATTGCACATGTGCAATAATAAAAAAAATCACGAAATTTTATATGTTTAATTTTTTTTCCCAGAATTAAAGGTGACATAATTTTAAGACTTTTGGTGCAAATTTTTTAAAAAATTATTAACGTATGAGGAAGTTATAGAGGTTTTAATATTTGTTTTCGTGTTTTCGCAATAACATCTTGTTTTTATTTGATCCTTCCCCTATATATATATATATATGTATATATATATATAATTATGTAGATATATGCATATGACGTTGGCTTGAAACAAAGTGATCTTTGGTGTAAACCATAGAATGTTTTAGAAAACTATTTAAAAACGTCGTTTTGGACTAGAAACATAAAATACACGGTTTTGGATTATGATTCACCATAAATTGTTGTTTCTTTTCAAAATAAATATTTAAATCATTGGATTTAACATATTTATGTATATATATATAACTTGTTGAACTTTATTATTAACGTCACTTGAGCATTTATTTATATATATATATATATATATATATATATATATATATAATATATATGTATTTACTTAGAAAATATATATTATCGATATATATTGTATTTTCTCGCGTATTTCGATAAATCGTTCGGATTTGGCACAAGTGCCATCCTCGACTTATTCCGAACTTCACGATCCTTCGTTTTTATCACTTACGTTAGATTTAATAGTTTAGAACACACACTTATACATTTATGCTCGTTAGGTGATTGATTGCTTGCACAAGACTCGTTCTTGCTACTTGAATTAACTGTTTTATCTGGAAACTTTGCTGAGCAACCTAAGGTGAGTTTCACGGCCCCATTTTACTGTTTTAAATCCTGTTGGGGGAGATTAACATGCATGAACTATACAACTGAGATAATTAGACTTTTATATATCACTTGAAGTACTTGAAGCACGATTACAACAAAGTCCTTCTTATGGTACCGTTTGTATTAATGACGATAGCGGGAAATATATTGTAGTACTACTGGGTCTGACAAACCCCACCCGGGTCAGTCGCTCTGACACGATTGGATATCGAACGGGTGTTATATTCGTCCTAAACACAACAAGGCAAACTATAAACAACTGTTAGCTTCGGTGACCATCAACGTGCGAAGTTTCATGTATATAGCCTAGCTAGCTATTTGATATATATTAGTGATTATGCTCTTACAACTTGACTGTTATTGAACAGACAATCTTAAACTCAACTTGACTATTGTTGAATAGTCAATCATAAACTCAACTTGATTGTTGTTGAACAATCGATCGTAAACTGAACTTGAACTGTTTTTCAACTGATAAACCTGTGAACTCACCAACCCTTGTGTTGACACTTTTTAGCATGTTATTCTCAGGTTGTAGATGTTCGAGTATCACGAGTACGCATGCATGAGACTTCGAAACCCTTTTATTGTCTTTGAGCAAGCCACGTCACCTTGGGTGGCGGTGTTTTTTTACAATAAATACTTTCAGCATATTACGCTTCCGCATTTGTAAAACTCTGTATTTATATATTAATAAAATATACAACCTTTTATTAATTATTGGCCATTTGGTGTAACTAATGGACAACGATCCTGGTTTGTCACGCTCCCTGCGGCGCGTTATCGCGCGTGGGATTTTTGTGGGTGTGACATGGATCTTCCATATCTGGATCCACTTTTGAAGATGATTACACTGAAAATAGAACATGCAAAAAGTTATCTGGGAGGAAGTTAGGGAGCTGCAGGAGAGACTACTTAAGAAGGAAGAAGACAGACCTTCAATGAGTTCTCTCTCAAGAAAGGCATTTGAGAGGACCACCCGAAATCAAGTTGAAGAAAACCCAACCTATACAATGACTATAATTACTGAGTTCATAAAGATCAAAGCCCAATGAATACCAAGATATCTATGGGTAGATCACTTCAACTGGTTCAGAGTTAAGACACATGATGGAAGCATAAATGAATTCACCGATAAAGATCTGGAGTAGTTAAACCCGATTTTCAGTTGGTTTCATTCATAAGGTAATTTTCAAATCAACTCTCAAAGACTGAAATGGTAAGCACTGCTTTATACCAAGGAATTGAAGCTGGAAAATGAATGTTCAGAAGACAAGTACAAGTGGATGTCGAATTGGAAAAAGGCTCTAACATCCCTTTACTGTTCTTAACAAAGCCAAACGAAAATATTCTTCCTAGAATCTCATGGAGAGGATCTGGAACAACATTTCTCGGCCAAGTCACTGGTATATGCTTTAGAGACCACTCTGAAGAAAGAAGATTCTTTAGGTTGAAGGAAAAACAGAAATACACAAATCTGGCCTTAGACTTCTTCTTGTTCATCTTAGAGAATTGCAAGACAAACAACAGTAGAACCAAGGAAGTCATCAAAACAGAAATTGAAGACTTAATGAAAGAAAGAACAGTGTTTCAAACCCTACTGGAAGAAAGCACTAAAGACTACACCTTTGAAATTAACTCACTCACTGGTAGGGCAAGGATCAGAAAAGACTGGTAAAATCTAGTTTTATTTCTATAAGATGATCAATGAGAATGATCTATGCACCTCTAACATTCCCTTTTTATTTATTTTGTTCAAATACTTAGGGAGAGATTGTTAGAACACAATGTAAATGTAAAAAGAACAGTCAAATATTAGAAGAAAAGATAAGATATATCCTCAAAAGAGAAAGGATATGAAAATCTATACGAAACACAGATTTCTGTATTCATACAGAACTACTCCGGAATTTCCGAAGTAATTCTGTACAGACCAAATTCTAGATAAATCCTTATTTCTGTAGAAGGCCTCTAATGAGAAGCATTAATAGTCTTCAAAGAAGAGTCCTGAAGGAGTTCTGGACTATCAGTAGATAAAGATTACGAGTAAAGTGAATACCAACTTGGCATTTAACATGAAAGTAGTTGAAGACAGTTGAAAAGAGATAAATTGAATATCTACAATTTATCTCTATATACTCTGACATACTCCAAATTCAACCATCCTCAACCACCTTATCCACTTATAACTTGCCACTACTTCCTATAAATAGTGAGCAGACTTCACCAAAGAGAGCAAGACAACAAGCATAAAGTTCACCATCTTCTCAAAGTAATTACAACCTACTCCCATAGAAACGTTATTTCTGTTGATACATTGTTATACTATAAACTCGTGTAAACCATTATTTACATTTGAGATGTACATAAAAACCCTTTTTATGAACTGCTTACTTTCCGCAACTTGTTCATCTTGTTTAAATCAAATTGTGCTAACATTGTTAAAGAGCACATCAAAGGACCCTACATGTCTGATTAATCATTAAGATTTCCATACCTATTAACATACGGTTCTTTAAGTAGCCTAAATTTCTAAGATTCGTAGATTTACATGGCATACTACACATAAATATTGTCATAAATCTAATCTGGGAAGTAAACACACACCCAGATGTCATGAAAATTTTGAAATTAAAATGAAAACAAATATCCAATATTTTCAAGAAGCTCATCAACATATTTGTTAAGAAGCCTCTTTGATTCACGGTCAAATAAAGTGAGGGATACATTACCAATACAATCTTGTACCCTCGAATAACTTTTGAACCTACAACATCAAGAAATAAATAGTAGAGATACAAATGAGTATTTTTATTCATTAAAATAAGAAATAATTATTTTCATAAATTACAAAAAGTTTTTGTTATAAACCTCACGACTTATAGACCTCACGACAGCTGAAACATTTTCTTCACTGCATTTAGAATTGCTACACTTAATTATATGATTTACTTCAAACTCATCAGAACCATCCTCATTCACATCGTAATGACTTGCCTCATTACCTTCTTCTTACAACTCCTACAGGCAAGGTCATACCATTCTTTATCACGATGAACACCCTTAATAGTAACCAAAATTACAACGATTTTAACCTGTCAGATCAGTACATAACTTTAGTAAGCATTATTTATGAATTGTCTAAATAAAATAAAATTTAATGATAATACCTGGTCAATCTCATTGACTTCTGTAACGTTATTAAAATCTATCTTTGTCAAAAATTCATCGTGCAAAGACATAAGAATTGCGGGTCCAAAACCACGTTGTCTGGAATCCTTTAACATGTATTTATAAATAAGAAAAGTTAGCAAATTTGATGTCGAAAGCAAAATGAATGTAAGAACATTAGAACAAACTTACTTAAGATGATGAAAGCACAATGGAGAATTTGAATATAGAGTTGTGTAACTTATATAATGCATGAAATAAAAACGGAATAGGAAAGTTTATTATAGAGAGAGGAGATGGACGAAAATGATAGCAGGTGAACACGTCTTCACCGCCCAAATCAGCCAAAGAGAAAAATGATCATGGCTTGAACAGTGTAACTGTAGTGTACAACTAAGCTTCCTAAATCAAGATTTCATCGTTGAAATCGTCGGTGTTTCAAGAAAGAGATAAAAGAAAGGGAAAAATGCTGAGAAATATAAATTATAGAGAGAGAGAGAAGATGGATGGAAATGACAACAGATGAACACATCTTCACCGCCCAAATTAGCTAAAGAGAAATGTAACTGTAGTGTACAACTAAGCTTCCTAAATTGATATATAAAATAATAACATGAAGGAAAAAAACACACATCATGACATATTATAAAAGTGTTTTATTATTTTTTTTAAATTGTTTCTTTAGTGTCTTTTTAACTCTTTTTAACTTTTAATAGGAACGTTTTTATTTAATTTTACATGCATCATTTCAATCTGTATGAATAATATTTAAAAATCTGTTTTTGGATATCTGAGAAACACGGAAAAAAAGGTTTGTATCAAAACATTTAAGAAAAAATTTTCTTATAAAAATAAAAAATATAAATGAAGCTTCTTCGAAGGGAAACTGCAATTTTTTAAGACAAATTGATGAAATAAGAAAATAAAATATAAAAAGAAAAATATAAAAAAATTAATAATAAAAAGGATTTCCTTATAAAAAGTTAAAGAAATCAAAATATTTCACGATTAAACATTAAAAAAATTTAACATTTTGAAAGAATTTAATATATATTTCTTGAAACTAAAAAAAATCTATAAAAACATTTCTAAAACCTTAAAAAATAGTCTTTAAAAGACTAAAAAAATTTAAAGCATTTTCTTACATATATCCAATGAGGATAAGAGAGAGAAACAAAAAAGTTACAAAAAAAATACCATTTTAGTTTTTTTTCGAACGATAATTTCATTAAAAAAAATAACGAGAACAAGTGAGCAAGGAGCTCAACCCGGCCCTAACAACAACCAAACAACACGTTATATCGGAAAATTAAACTTACACCAAGAATCTCACCCACTCACCCAAACCTTGGCTCTACACTTTACCCAGAAAAAACTTAACGCCTTTATCTCTGCCACCATCCCTTCCACTTAGCATTTGCGGCCCCGAAACACCGAATCATTATGGTTCTTCAAAAGGCTCCAAATCGTTGCCCTAAACACAACATGCACCAACCTGAGCTTAGAGAGTTCAGGGGTCTTCACTTGATAATCCACCAATATATCTTTGCAATCAAACATAAGCCCTTTCCCAAAATTACACCAGTGAGCTGTAATGGCCCAAAGGACGGAGAAAATCCCATAGCCTACGAAAAGATGCTCCTCTATTTCATTCTGTTCGTCACAGAACGGACACCGATTGGAAGGGAGATATATCCCTTTTTTTTCTAGCGCCACCTTAGTTGGTACACGGCCAATAAGAACTCTCCAGAACAATATATAAGCCTTAGGGGGGACGAGAGAGCTCCACTTCACCACCAACCCATTCGGAACTCCACTCGGATCCGGGAGAATACTCCTGAAGCCTTTAACCGAGAACCTCCCTAAAGAATCACCTCTTCAAATCCAGCAGTTCTCATTCTTCACAATGAAATCACCCAGCCACAGTCCCCTTTTCGAACACACCAACTCGGTCCTGGAAATATTCGGCCACACACCTTACCCGCCCTTCTTACACGGGACCAAACCTCTCGAAGCAGAAACCCCATGAAATTCATCAATAATATGTGTCCACAGTTTGTCCGGCTCTATCTTATAACTCCATAACCACATAACCATCAGAGATATATTCAAATCGTCGAGCGGGACAAGACCCAATCCACCCTTATCCACCGGTCTACAAATCAACTCTTTCCGAATCTAGTGAATATTTTTCTTCGACTCGTTCCCACCCCACAGAAACTGCATCCGAATACTATCAAGCTTTTGAATCATCTTTGCCATAGCTTTAAACAAAGAGAAGTAGTATAGCGGGATACACTCGACGACCGATTTTTCCAGCACCAGTCTTCCAACCAAGGAGAGGGTAGCAATGTTCCATCCCGATAATTTTTCCTGACACGCTTCAATCACAGGATTCTAGCTCGAAATTCTATTAAGGTTTCCCCCCACAGCGAGGCCCAAGTGCTTAAAGAGGAGGACACCCCCACTACATCTCAATCGACTTACATACCCCTGCACCTCGTCAAAATCACAGTTAAGACCAAAAAACGAACACTTTTTTAGGTTTACCTTGAACCCGGATGTCACACCCCACCTGCACGCTTGCCACGTCCGGAGGAAGTGTTGTGGAAAACATGCTATCAATATTAGATTCACGCGGAAGCAACAAATAATATATGTAGCAAACAACCATAAACTTAATTACAGACAGCCTAATAAGTTGTACAAATTACTTGATAATAATAATAATAATAAGTTTGTTTCTCGCATCTAAACAGAATACTATTCGTTAGGCCCGACGATTCTTGACGTCTTTACCAGATCACTATTTCTTATTACTCATGGAGTCACTTATCTGATGGATTCCTACTGATTACCTGCAAAATTTGTAAACCACTGGTATCAACAACTATGAAGTTGTTGGTGAGTCGTAACCTATATGATAACAGTTTGTCAGACCATCACAAATCCACAGCTAAAATTAATTTGTAGTATTGGTAAGTTAGGATCTCGATCGTCTTCCATTTCTGCCTCGTACCATTACTGATGGAGTTTCAAGTCTCGGATGTCTTCGGGGAGGAGGCCATCATAAAAGGATTTGATTAGATCCCAGGTTGTATCCCATGATGTGGACACTTTCACAACGAATCCTTGAACCGGTTAAATGCTTCATGGAATGGTTCTCCGGTGTGTTGCTGAAATGATCGGATCCCTTCTTTGACCTCACTAGTCTTGCTTATTGGATAGTATTCTTCGAGGAAAGCTTCTTTCATTTGCTCCCAAGTGTAGATACTACTGGCGGGCAAACTTTCGAACCATCTTCTTGCCCGGTCCTTGAGGGTATACTGAAATAACATCAATTTCACATCTTCCGCTGTAAACCCTGTTGCTCCAATAGTGATGCACATCGACTTAAAGGTATGTATGTGATGGTATGGTTCCTCGATTCTCTTCCCGTAGAATTCTGGCAACTGACCCAAATATTTAGGTCGGACCTCGAATGCCCGTCTATTCGCTCTAATTGGGGTGACTACCGCGGATGAGCTCGGGACAACTACCGGTTTAAAGTGACTGGCCACGCCCTGAACTGATGCGTTTACTACAACTCTGGGAACTCCTCCCTCCACTTGAATGTGAGCTCCCCCATTGTCTGGTTGGTTAAATTGCGGAACTCCTCTTGAGGGGGGGGGGGGGGGATCTCGTGGAACATTTGGTGCGGCTTGTGGATGTAGAGCTCGTGCTTGATTCTTTGGAGCATTGTCTGCTCGATACCCATACCCATCATCATCTTCATTTGGGTCATACCAATCTTGACCCCACTACTCTTCTTGTCTCTGCCAATCTTGCTCCACGTATACGGGGTTTTGTCGGAATTGGGGTTGGTTTGCATTTCGGAATGGTGGTGGTGGGGGTTATTGTGGGGCTTGGCGAAACATGGGTTATTGTTGTGGCTGTTGTGGTGGAAATGGTTGCCAACCCCGATAGTGGTAATCTCCCTCATCGTGTTGAGAGGATTTAGGAGACAATGAAGGAAGGGAGTTGTTCCCGTGCACACGGAAGGGTGGTGTTTGTATTGGAGGTGGGTTTTGTGGATTATTTGGGGGAATGTTTTGCGGGATGTTGGGGTTTTGAGCTGGTGGAATGTTTGGGTTCACTGGCTCGTTGTGGGGTTGGTTTTGTGGGTTGTTATGGTCTTACATGAGGTTATGGTTGGGATTTGGGTTTTGGTTGATGTTAGGATTCGGATTGGGGTTCAGATTTTGCCCCTCCATTGCTCTATGGCTTCTTTGCTCTGCTCGGTTCTGCCGAGCTGTTCTCTCGATCTCCGGATTGTAAATCAATGGTGATGTCTTGCGGGAATGCCGCGTATGCATGCAAATTCACCTAAAACCTGCAAAATTGGCCACAAACGAGCAAACCAATCACGTAGCACTGTTCCAGGGGGTGTAAATAATGTACTAGAACAGGAAAAATCGAAATTTGGAAGGTCAAAAATTGAAAAACTTTCTATGAAATTTGACCCACCGTGTACCGCCCAGAACTATCAAATTCTAGACGTACCGCCCCAAAATAATTTCAACAAAAATGAAAAAAAAAATTAGTTGCAGAACTTAACAAGGGAAATAAAAGAAATTGTTTTTGGGTTTTTTGGATTTTTTAAAAATTAACTAAAAATGCAAATGAAATTAAAAAAAAATCAACTAATCAAAAAGCGCACTAATTCCCCAGCAGCGGCGCCAATTTGGTAACGGTTTGTCAGACCGTCACAAATCCCCAACTAAAATTAATTCGTAGTATTGGTAAGTTAGGGTTATCGAATCAAGGGAATATGTGGAAATTGATTAATTGATTATACTAACTAATAAACTACTGATTAACCTAAATTTACCTAATTTGCCTCTTAGTTGTGTTGAATGAGTTGGGTTGAATAACTAGAAATTAACTAACTTAAAAACTAGAGAAATTGAGTAAATTATCAAATGGGAAAAGCTAACTAATTTTGGATCCTGGTTGGCTACCGATCTGGGTAAAACCTAATCAATTGCTAACAACACATAGACATGCTCCCCAATTGCTTAGTTGACCTAATATCTTAAGTTTCTAATGGGCTGCTTAGTTCCTGCAGCAAGAAAAGGCTAGATCATGATAGTCGACCACTAAAACCCTAATTTACTAGTTAAGTTAAACAAGTTTAGCATGTGGGTGCTCAACAGTTGCAAGGAAAACCGGAACAATTAGCAATTAACGGTTAAGAACATAATGATTTTACCAACCAATCACAAAAAGTAGTTAAAGGTGATTAGCCGGACATGGCTAATGTAACAAACATGATTGTAATTAAAAACTGCAGAAACAACTGTACCGAGTGATTGCAAGAACTCCAAAGATTTTTAAACAAAGTGGAAAATTCGCAACCCTAGTGCTCTGGACGTCCAAGAATGAGAGAGAGATTTCAAAAACTTCACAAACAAGTTTAAATAACAAAACCCTAAAATTCTTCTGTCGACTGATTTGGGGCGTACCACCCCAAAATGAGATTTTGGGTGTACCGCCCGAACTTCTACTTTCGGCTAGATTTCTTCAATTTAGGGCGTACCACCCTAATTCCTTCACTTCTGGGCGTACCGCCCTGATCTTGATCTCAGGAACTTTTCTTCAATTTCATCTTATTCTGCACTCGTTTCTCGATCATTTCTCAACCTTTGTACCGATCAGCTTCATACTTCTTCATAAAAGCTCAGGTTTCGGCATGTTTAGCTCCTGGTACCTTGAAACACAAAACTGTGAAAATGTAATGTAATCCAACCATTAATGATAATAAAAATAACAATTTAATAGCAATAACGTACGACACTTTGGACTAACATCACTATACACAACAGTCTGTATTGCCACATATCTTAGCTAAATGTATACACGCAATGAAACGACTAGAACCAACCAGTAAAATATATATAAAGAATGGGATACAACATATGCACCTCATGAATTCTAGCATACTAGCTCAGGTAGTATTTTCACATTCCATGTTGTCTTAATGTAAACGATGGTGCAATAACAGCTAAATGTAATTGATAAATAGCATATCAATTGGCGTTGTGGTCTATAATGTTTTAGCTTGTTAAACCGAGATGGGTATACGGAACTCGATAAAATGATTGTAAGATAGTAACTGCATGCAAAGGTACCACGTTGTTAAAGATGCAACGATCCTATTAGAAAGCCTATTCACATTTGTATTAATTTCCTATTTCACGGATTCAATAATAGTGTGTGGTTTAAGACAAGTCTTGACTACCCAAACTCAACTGGTTTATCCTATTTAGAACCCCATGAATCCGATGAGTTTAAAATATGAATGTTTATACAAAGACAGTGTCCTTAACTCATGATTCTTAAATATAGCCATATAGGTCTAAACCGGCGAGTCAAAACCGATTAATATTAAGATTATATATTTTGTCCAAGCCGAGTGTCGGGTACAATTTTGGTAATTTCCAAATTCCCAATCTTAATCGTTTTATTCATATAATTGGCTTTTGTCCACACCCGACATATCCATAACTAACACTATTTGTTTTAGAGACTTGTACACCAAGTTTTGAGTTTTGTAATATTTATGAAGAAACAAATATTCCTCTCTATAATTTGCCGAATGTAATCTAAATGAAAATTGAATGATGAAATTGAGATGAGTGAATCGTAATCAGAAGTTAGGTGAATTGTATGGATATAAGCACTTCCGATTACACATAGTTAAAGGTGAAAAATGACAACTCCCTAATTCTGTCAACTATCGCCCTATTTATAGGAATCTTGTGCCCTTGCACCTTGGTCTGCCCATTCGTCACTTGCTCGGCAAGTGTCACTCTTCCAGTTCTTGAGCAAATGCCATCCCTGATTCCTGGCTATTACCAGCGACATCTCAATAGGAAGGGACTTAATTGAGGTAGTGTCGGATGTGAATTACATCTGACACTTATATAATATCATCAAGTCCCCCTAGTCTATTACATGCCACATAATTATGTCAAGTTAATAGACTATGGTTCACTTCCGTTACCCAACCGTTTCTCATGCTTATCCATTTGTACTATCTGTACTGCACACACTCATCATGAGATTTTGACTTGATTAGACAGTTTTTAAAAACGGTTTTTCATTTTTACTTTTACCTTCAATCTCCTTAATATATATATAGCTTTACTTATTCATTTATTCTTTACACCTTCTTCTCCCCCAAAAATTTTATGAAAAACTTCTCGTCAGTTTCTCTGCCATTCATCAAGTATCGTCTTTGATCGACTTACAGGTTAGGGTTCTATCTTTCCCATGGCTCCTCCTTCTAAGCCATCTAAACACGACAAGCACTTACGTTTTTCGACTGTTTCTCAAGAAATTATTTCCCAATTTATCGAGGACTATCACATTCCTTCAAATCTTCATCCCACTATTCCTCCGGCGAAAACTCCGATAAACCCATTCCCAAAAGGTAAAATAGGGGTGTAATTGGATACAATTCATGCCGCAAATTACCGTATCCCTTTTTCCTCTTTTTTAATTGAAACCCTAAAATTCTTCGAAGTTCACATATCTCAATGCAACCCTCTTGGTCTTGGTACTTTAAATCATTTTGAAGTTTCATGCCAGGCTCTTGATATTAAACCCAATTTATCCCTGTTTCGTGCTTTTTACCGCATTACCATGTCCGATGACTTGTATACATTTGAGAAAAGAAGGAAACTTGAACCCCTCCACGACAAAAAAAACTTCCAAAAAACCGCTACTGGAAAGAAAACTTTATCTTCCTCGACGATTCGTGTTTTCTGAAGGAAATAAAGTGGCGTAAAAGAGAAGATACCGTTCATGATGATCCGCCTAAGAAGGAAGAAATTGATTCCCTCAATTTTACTCGTCTTAGAAAATTTATTCATCCCATCAGAATATACCCTGAAGAAATTCTAATTGTTGCTCAAATTAGCCAACAACTCCCTCATCCACACTTGTGTCCCATCCTCCATGTGGACAGAGTGGGTGAGCATCTGCCCAGTCCTTTATTTTATCTTTACACTATTCTTAATCATTAATTTTTGCCACACTCAGTACTTCTTATGTTTTATTTGCAGAAATGAATCTCTCAAATGCGTTGAAGTTGAAAAGTGTTTCTGGTGTGCAACTTGGTAGCGCAAGCGGTTCATCCAACACCAGTGCCCCTACAGTCACTTCCCCTGTTAATGAAGCACCCATGAGCAGCTCCCTTCCAACCACTCCACAAGTGGATGTAGATCTCACCGCATCTCCTATGATTTCTCCAGAAGCAACTGTTGCACTGTTGTGTAGAATAAAAGGAAAAAACACCCTGCAAACCAGGCCAAGGTAACTCCCGCAAGACCAGGAAATCACCACGTATCCAAAAGGTACCATCTCATTCTTCTGCTTTGGATGCCCTTGCGGACCATTTGGAAGGTGAAATATCAGAACACCAAGAACTTTCCAACCCCGAATCTCCACCTATCCATACTTCCAGTCCTCCCAGTTTTTCCCACTTTGTCACTGATGCCTTTAATGTTAGTGATTACATTAACACCTCTCCCTATAATACCACTGACTTCCAATCTTTTCTCCCACTTACTGACAAAGGCAAACAAACTTGCACTTTATCCGAATCAACCATTCAATCATTGCCTTCTTTCGAAGCACCACCTCCACCTTCGTCTCTGCCTTTTCCGTCATCTTCCTTCCGACCTTTCCTTAACCCTGTTGCTGAATAGTTAAAGAAAGAAACCAAAGAGGTTTTGTCTAGGAATTCTTCTCAGTCTCATCTTGATGAATTATTTACCCCTACTTGGAACCTGACCAACCGAGACAGCTATTCAAACCCATCCATTGCCAGGGGTTTGTTTTTTCACCATAGCACCCCTCATGACGTGAAAACTCTTCAAGAGACCCCTGCTCCTGATTTTAGCACTCGTGTTATGATGAATTATGCTGAGATCCAAAATTTGATTCCTGAACTGTATTAACACTGGATTTTGGCTTAAGCCAAAGCAGAGAAAATACCACTTCCACCATCATTTGCATCTGCAAAAGTTTTATCCCTTCCAGACATCCCGGCAACTGTTGAATCACTGAAAACCAGCATTTCCAAACTTACCCATGAGAAGTTTAATATTGAAGCCTTGCTAAAAAGTCATCAAGATGATCATCGTGTTACTCAGAAAGCCCTTGCAGATCTCCAGTCTTCCTCCCAAGCCACTATTGACCGACTTAAGGCTGAAAATGCATCTCAAGCTCGCTTGATTCAGAACTCTTTGGATGGTAAAACTTTTCATATATTAACACACTTACTTTATTATCCTTACTTTTACCTATGTTACCGTTACCATTTTAACACATGCATTTTATCAGAATTGAACCAGTTGAAAGCTAATGAAGTTCATCGCTTAGACCAACTAAAGTCCCTGCAAGAAAAGCTCAACAAAAGCTGTGAAGAGTTTAACCAGAAAGAAAAGGCATTGACCTATGAAAAAGCATCATTAACGCATGTGTATGAAGCCTTGAAGAATGAGAAAATCTGGTTACTAACCACAGGTGTGAGGCGCATAGTGAGGAAAGTGATCTCCAGTTATTCTCTTAAGAATGTCATAGGTAACATGATCAACGCCACAAATGCTTGTGGTTTTAATGAAGGTATCAAGGCAGGATTGCATTCCCTTGCCGGTAATGATCATGGTTATGAAAAGGTTCCTGGTTTGATGCTTCCGCTGACACATCCTTTTTTGCTGCTTCCGAAGCCTTCAATGAGCTCCACTTCCCTTTGTTGACTCTTTAGCACTTGTGCTATAATATCTGACCTATCTTAGTACTTGTGATATAATCATTTGCGATTTTGTTTTTATATTCTGCTAGAAGGGTTTGTGTTGGCCCATTCCATTTTAATAACCTGGTTTAATTTTTCCTCTTAACTAGAGGATGTTTATAACCTGGGTTCCTTTATTATGGTTGGATGTATTTGACATCTTTTTCCATATAGACTCCATAGTCTCCTAGGGAGAAAATTCTTACCCCTGAATTGTACTCAATTGAGCACTCGCATGGTTGTATAGTACAACTTAGCTTTATTTTAAACATTTAAATGTTTAAATCTCAACTTGGTCTTGCGTTTAAAAGACATAGTCAGTTTATAGCATGGTCATATAATTATCATTTTTATTATTACTGACTTAGCTATTGTAAAGGCTTAACATGGTTGTTTTTAACAACTTAGTATGACCTTACAGGTTTAACATGGTTGATCCCATCAACTTAGTAACACCTTACCGCCACCTTCTTTTTTTTTATGATACAAACAATGCTCCAGGAACAAACAATTTCCTTTCTCAACACACTTGCATTCAACCAAACCTAAAAAACTTTATATTCTTAGAAACATGTAACTGTAACAAATTATTGACAATGCATTTATTGTAATTTTCCAAAGGTACAAAGCACTTCATACAAACCTGTTTTAAAAATAGTACATACTACCTTCGGTACCTTCGCAAGTGCACCCCATTCCAAGTCCTTGGAATGACACTTCCATCACTATTTCCTAGCACATAGGACCCCTTATCCAATACTTCCATAACCTGATATGGTCCTTCCCAATGAGGTGATAGCTTACCACCTGCCAACACCCTACTTGCCTCATTGCTTCGCAGTACCAAATCCCCTACCTTGAACTGAAAACTTTTAACTTTTTTATCTTAATATTTAGCCATACTTTGCTTATACCTTGCCTCCCGAATTGCTACTATTTCCCTACGCTCTTCCAGAACATCCAAATTTTGCCTTAACTTCTCCTCATTATTACTCACCTCCATTACCCGTTTTGTTGGAACACCAACCTCCACAGGAATAACTGCCTCCGTTCCATAAGTCAAACTAAAGGGTGTCTCGCCATTACTTGACTTAGGCATAGTTCTCAAGGACCAGAGCACATGTAACAATTCATCCACCCATCCTCCTCCTATCTTTTCCAATCTCATCTTTATGCCTTCCACAATACTCCTATTCATGCGCTCCACCTGCCCATTAGCTTGAGGATGGGCCACTGACGTAAACGTTTACAAAATAGACAACTCTTCACACCATTCTCGGAAAGGGTTATCAGCGAATTGCTTTCCATTATCAGACACAATACACAAAGGTAGACCGAACCGGCATATTATATGCTCCCAAACGAATTTCTTTATCTGTTTCCCAGTAATTGAAGCCAACGGTTTAGCTTTTACCATTTTGTGAAATAATCCACAGCAACAACCAAAAACTTTACTCTTCCAGCAGCTTCTGGAAAAGGCCCCACTATATCAATCCCCCACTTTTGGAAGGGCCACGCACACATTACTGGTACCATCACATGTTTAGACTTCAAGCTCACGGGAGCATGTCTCTGACACTCGTCACACTTCCGAAGCTCATCCGTAACAACTTTATGCATCCCTGGCCAATAGTAGCCCAAACTTACCAATTTCAACACCACCAATCGTGCGCCTGTATGACTTCCACATATTCCACTATGCACCTCTCTGGTCACATGTAATGCCTCCTCCATAGTTAAACATCGCAACAGTGGTCCCAAGAAAGTCTTGCGATATAATATACCATTTCTGAAATTGATACTGAAAAGAGTTAACATATACCTTCCTTGCTTCCCCCTTATCGTCTGGTAAAACATTATCCCGTAAGTATGTGACCAGAGCATCCATCGAAGTACCTTGCGATATCTGTACATCCGTCATTTCCGCCATAACTATAGATGGACTCTCTAATACTTCTACATGCACTTCCTTGGCTAAATGTTTGAACGCAGTTGAAGCTAATTTACTAAGCACATCCGCCTTTTTGTTCTGAGACCTTGGCATATATATTACTTCGCAACTTAAAAGCTCGCCCATCATCCTTTTTGCCTGTGCCAAGTACAAAGCCATATTCACACCTTTAGCTTCATAATCCCCATTGACCTGATTAGGCACCAATAGAGAATCTATGTGAGCTAAAACTCTTTTAGCCCCTAAGTGCTTGGCCAAACGCAAACCTGTTTTGTAAAAACACTTCCCTGTTAATTATAATTGTTTTTTATAAGAGAAAATCATCAAAAAGTTAGCACAATTGACATAATTATAAACCTGCTAAAAACGCCTCATACTCTGCCTCATTATTAGAGGTGTCAAAGTTAAAATTTAACGCATGTGTCAACTCATCACCTTCTGGACTTACCAACATTAAACCTGCATCCACATTGTTTTAGGTTCCTTGTATTTCAAATAAAATTTTAACAAATATCATATATCACCTTATACTACTGCATTTTATCATAAAATTTACCTGCACCGGATCCATCACTTTCAGCAGATCCATCCGTGTACAACCTCCATAAGGGATCAGTATCTTCAGTACCTTGCGTCACAGATCCACGCTCTTTACCATGTGGGATTTCCGCTAGGAAATCCGCCACAACTTGACCTTTTACTGAAACCCTTGTCTTAAACAAAATATCAAACTGCCCCAATTCAATAGCCTACTTCGCTAATCTTCCACACAATGTGCCTGAAAATACCTTCGTAACCGGCGTGTTGCCACTACTAATGCTAAAACCAACCTTTCCCGAGGAGGATATCGCCCTTCATAGTCTTTTAACACTTTACTGACATAATATATAGGGACCTGCTTTTTACTCCTTTCTGCCAATGATACTGCACTTATCGCTCCATTAGAGGTTGCAATATACATAAAAAGGTGTACCCCTCGCATTGGCGCAGTAAGTGGCGGTTGTGTTGCCTATACTTCCTTTAACTTGCTAAATGCATCTTCCGCCTCCTACTTCCAACAAAATTCACCATTCCCTGAACAAACTTTTAACACCTTCATAAATGGCAAGGACATATCCGCAGCTTTCGCCAGAAATCTATGTAAGGCTACCATTCTTCCATTTAACACCTGTACTTCTTTTACCGATGTCGGAGATTGCATGTTAACTATTGCCTCTACCTTATCCTTGCTGGCCTGAATCCCTTCCTTAGATACAAAAACCCCCAAAAATTTTCCAGACTCCATCCCGAAAGAACACTTCTTTGGATTCAACTTCATGTTTATAAAGCTCAACCTGTCAAATGTTTCCTTTATATCTAAAATCATCACTTCTTGTGTCTTACTTTTGATGACAATGTCCTCCACATATGCTTCCAAATTCCTTCCTACATGTGGCTGAAACGTTTTATACATTAACCGTTGATATGTTTCCCCATCATTTTTTAATCCAAAAGGCATCTTCATATAACAAAATGTCCCTTCTCTAGTTATAAAGGTTGTCTTATCCTCATCTTCTACTGCCATTTGTATTTGATGATAACCCTTATAAGCATCTAGAAAGCACTTCCAACTATAACCTGCCAACGCGTCAACCTCGGTATCAATTTCCGGCAGAGGGTAACAATCCTTGGGGCATGCGTTATTCAAATCTTTAAAATCAATTCACATCCTCCATGACCCATCCCGTTTTTTTACCAATACCGGATTGGCCAACCAAGCTGGATATTGCACTTCTCTTAAAATTCATGCTTCTACTAACTTATCTACTTCTTCCTTTACCACTACTGCCCTTTCTACATCCATTCCTCGCTTGTGTTGATGATACGACTTTCTATCCGGATATACATTTAAACAATGGTTAGACAGCTCTCTGGGCACCCCCGCCATATCCGAAGGTTGCCACGCAAAAAACACCAACATTTTCCTTTAACAGTTCGAACAGACGCTCTCGCATAGGACTTTGGACAGCCTCCCCCACTTGTATTTTTTGATCCGGAAAATCATTATTTATTGCCCATTTTCCAAGTAGTATTTCCTTGTTACTTGTTGTCTGATCTACTCTTGGAACAAGTCTTCCCTCATCCTTTTCTGCTCTTACCTCCATTATCCTTATACACGCATTAGAGATCATTGTGGCAATTCCCATGGGAGTAGGAAATCTTATCATTCCATCGACAACCGAAATTACCGCCCCCAACTTTCGCAACAACGGCCTTCCCAGAATAACATTATGAACAGATGTTGCTCTTACCACCAAAAACTTTACATCCAAAGTTCTTATACAACCTCCATGTCCCAACGTCATGGTCAAAGTAATTTCTCCCATAGGTCTAACCATTTCCCCTGCAAAACCAATTAAAGGTGTTCTAGACACCCCCAACTTTCTCTGAATATCCGAATTAAACTGTCAGAAACAAGACTCATACATGATCTCTGCAGCACTTCCACAATCGACATATACCCGATGTACCCTAAATCCCCCTATTTGAGCATTTACCACCACAGGCTCTTCAGTTGCAACATCTTGCCTAATTGGCGGAAAAGTTATCTCCTGACACATCCACCCAGGCACATCTATTACCTTTCCCCATACATTTCTCTCCACTGAATTTTCCTGTCGCAAATTGACCATGTGTATTATTGGTACCACCTTATCATCTTGTTTTCCTCCTTGAATAACCTTCACCAAATGCCCCAATTTTCCCGACTTAACAGCTTTATCAATTTCTCTTTTTAAGACAAAACAACTATCCGTAGTGTGACCTTTATCTCGATGATACGCACAGTACTTATCGAAATTCCTGTTCGACGCTGGACGCTGCCTTGCTGGAATTGGAAGGTCCACCTGCTCTCTAACTAAAATTTCACTTGGCGTTTTTATCAATTCCACATACTTCCCATACTTGTTATTGTTAAAGTAATTATTCCGCTGTTGATAACCGAATTGACCATCCCTTCCACCTGGTGCTCTATTCCATCGATTCCACGTCCCACTTCGCTGAGTACCCCGCATGGGACCACTATTCTTGACATTCTGGGTTACCAAATTATATTTTCCTTGGAACTTCCGACTCTCTATTTCCCACATATTGCTGCATGCATTTTTTCCTCTTACAAAAGCCCTTACTCGATCCATTAATGACTCCGTAGAAGTAGGTAAATCTTCATGTAATTTTTCTACTAACTGAGAATTTTTAACCCCATGACAGAAACCAGAAATCCTCAACTGATCACCAGCTCCCACAATTCTCATACTCTCTTTGTTAAAACGGGAAACAAAATCCTCAATATTTTCATTATCTCGCTGCCGTATGTTATGAACTTCCGTTATATCCTTAATACAACGATTTTGTTGACTAAACTGTCTTAAAAATTTAACACGTAAATCCTCAAAATTCATAATTCCCCCAGGCGGAAGTGCATCAAACCAAACCCTGGCCAACCCTGTAAATGTTTGCACAAACATGTGACACCACATCGTCGGTATTTTCAATTTTTTTGGAAAATTAGCCTCAGCGATCCATTTAACAAATTTAGATTGTGATGCCATGGACACAGGTTTATACGGGATTACTAAATCTGTTAACCATTTCTCACAAGAATTATCACATGAAGATACATAATCAATCATAAAATCTCAATAAAAACATACATATGTATTATTAATGCATTTAACTAAAAGATATTTGTCAATCGCATTTTATTTTTAATAAAGAAGGATAATAAATAACATACCGTGAGCTTTTCCTTTTTCGAAATGCTGTTTATTAACGTCATAATCATTCTGATAATCATCATCCTCCTGTCGTCGCTCTGTTTCGAAGTTTGTATCCCGTAAATTCTTATTCACAGATTTAGCATTGTCCTTGTAGACAAGTAAACGTCCTTCGTCGGCATCAACAGGTTTCCTTCTAAACAGCTCCTGTTGTTTCTTTAACGATCTCAACAAGTCTCTATTTCGCAGCAAAAATTCCCGATCAAACTCCTCAAACTCCGGTACCTCGTCGGCGACATTTCGGCTCGTCGTACCATATCGAGCAGATTTATCCAATCGCGTACCTGGAATCGAAATTTTTTAACTCGGCGTCGTAGCATCCCCAAATTTAGATCCCGCCACAGAAAACGAAGGTACTGAACCTTTCAACTGAAAATCAATGCTAACTTCATCACTATCCTTCTCCGTCAATCGTTCAGACTCGCTCGTCTGGTTTTGTTCGCTCTTTTTCTCCATCGATAAATCCATCTAGACTTTATCAACAAAAATAGTCCACAAGCGGATGGCGCCACTGAAGAAACAAATATTCCTCTCTTTAATTTGCCGAATGTAATCTAAATGGAAATTGAATGATGAAATAGAGATGAGTGAATCGTAATCAGAAATTAGGTTAATTGTATTGATATAAGCACTTCTGATTACACATAGTTAAAGGTGAAAAATGACAACTCCCTAATTCTGTCAACTATCGCCCTATTTATAGGAATCTTGTGCCCTTGCACCTTAGTCTGCCCATTCGTCACTGGCTCCGCAAGTGTCACTCTTCCAGTTCCCGAACAAATGCCATCCTTGATTCCTGGCTATTACCTGCAACATCTCAATAGGAAGGGACGTAATTGAGGTAGTGTCGGATGTGAATTACCTCCGACACTTATATAATATCATCAATTTCCATTATTACAAAATCTATATATATTTTTTTAATAATCCATTAACTTTTAAGATGACGGATACCCTTACAAAACAATTTACTTGTGTACAAGATCATTACTATGTTAATGATATAACAAAACACGGTATACCTTCTGGTCAGTACGTGTCTGAACCAGGTTAACCGTAAAACATGAAACATGTCCGATTTTGATGAATAAGCAGTCCATTCCGCTTAGAATTTTGCCAAGAGTAATAATCAATGCTCAGTTTTCTGATTTGACTTTGTCTGACGCATAAAAATCGTTGACCAGAATTATACACGGGTTTGACCCGGTTGACTTTTGTTGACCCGAAGCCAAATCATTCCAAACTACAAACTTGGTAAAAAAAAATATCATCTCTGTTGTATTTTGTACCCAATACTAGTCAACAACCACCATCACCTCTACTGCTCCAGCGGCCGGAGGCCATGGCCGCCACTGGAATCCTTATAACAATCACAAAATCATCATTTAAACTCAGACAACCCCAAATCTGTGACATACAACAATAAATCAGGATTTAAAGAGATGAATTACAAGAGAAATCAAAGAAGACCAAATATTAAACCACCATTACTTACCGTTTGGTGGCCGGGATGTCGAAATCGCGACAGAGAGGGGGTCTCCAGACCCATTTTGGTGGTCACCGCCACCATCCAAACCCTAGCCGCCAATGGCAAAAACGACATCGCGACCCAAAGGGGTCGTCGGCGTTGCTGCCGCTATTTTCGAGATAAGAGGGAAAAGCTAGAGGGTCATCAGAGCTCATAGAAACCCTCCGCCGCTGCCCCTAGGGTGGAATCCTAGGCGGATCTGTGGCTGTTGCCCCCTCCTGTCCTTTCCTTTTCCGTCGTTCGAAAACAGAAAATGAACTCGGGTCTGCAGAAGAGGTCGTCGGAAAGAAAAGGGGAAGAAGATGGGATGAAAATGGGGGTCGAAACCCTAGCGCCGCCACCGGACCACCGAGCCGCCGTCGCCGGTGGCCGGAATCCATCGCCGGAGACCAGGCTGCCCAGCCCTCTTTTGGTCTCTCTCTCGACTTTTGTGTTTGATAAAAATGAAGAAAAAAGGATAAAGGTAGGGTTTTTATATTTTGGTAAAAATTGTGTGGTTCACAATTAAATAACTGGTATTATACCGCGATATCCGATCACATTAAATACTGAATATCAAGTAAATGATCCATGATATTGCCGAGTGACTAGAATACCATAAATGTCTCGTAAATATTCTCGGAATGCCTACAACGTCAGTTATATATAATTTCAAGATTATTTTCTTAAACCCGCGGTATAAAGCGCACATCCAACACGAGTGTCGTTCTTTGCCGTTTCATGAACCAAATATATTTTTATGACTGGAATTCTTTGTAAATACTCAGGAAAGCTTTTATAATTCCCTTGAGTCATTAAGACCACTTCAAATAATCAAATTATCGATCTCGCTTAATAGCAAGTAACTGAACGGTTCACTTATTTCATCGTTTCTCGCACCGATCCTTACTGTTATCATTTGTAATAGTCAGAACATCAATGATCAAGTATCTGACAATACTAGACACTCTATTTTCATTTTATTGATCTCCCCAAAACTGTCGGTGACATACGTGTGTTAAGTGTCGTTTGCCATTTCTGCACACGTGTTTTACTTGTGATCATCCAAACAGTATTTGTGATGAATATTAACATCTGTGTTAATATGTCTATTGCCATAACTCATCAATTTATCATATTTATGGTAATGTTCAGTTATCTAATGCGATAACTGATTTAATAACGAATCTTGTCGGTTCCATACAAATTCAGCTTTTACTCCTTTTTGCAACATCTTGAATTATTTAATTATTAGTTAGAATACTTCTAACAACTTATCCGAACATTGTTTATAATGATTGGATTTTGTTGGGCCACTAATTCCTTAATGGGCCTGTTGGTCCTAACTGGGCTTACTGGATCCAATATATAATCGCAAATATTTCTCTCCGATTTTAGCAAAAAGAAATTAGGTGTTACAACTATCCCCTCTTTGAAGGAATTTCGTCCCATAATTCGCAATGCCTAATCGGAGGAGTAACCATACATTTTTGTATTACGTGCTAATGTTTTCCTCGTGGACTTCTTTAATCTCATAAATTAGTCTTACTTTTACATCAATCCTCATTGCTCTTACTTAGATCGATTTTGGTCTCTCTTCACTACTTAAAACGCAGTCACTATTTTAGCTTTTCCCCCGAATGGTATTTAATCTTGCAATCATGATCACCTAATATCTTCATCCAGCGTCCTTGACGCATATTCAGCTCTTTATGATTTATGAGGTGTTATAAATTCTCAAGAACGGGATACACAACAATTTCTTATCGCACAATTAATATATCCATATTTTTCAGAACGTATTCTTCTATACCCAATTCCAGACCATGTGTGATGTAATTCTTCCGTGTATCGTAAGTTGCCTAATGGCATACGCAATTACCTTATCTCATCGCATGAGTATACAACCAAATCCATTAGTTGATGTGTCAAAGTTTATCATGAAGTCTTTATATCCATCAAATAAAGAGGTGGTTGGTTTCTTTCAATTGATCAAATAATTCTTCGATCCTAAGTAAGGGATATCGGTTCTTGATCGTTACACGATTAAGGTTATGAAAATCAGTGTACATTGAAATCAATCCATGTAGCTCATTCTCAATGAGTATGGGAGCTTTCCTTAAAAATGTGTTGGGCTTCTTAAAATCCTTGTCACAATGCTCCTGTAGCGAAATCTTCAATTCTTGTATTTCAAATTGCTCGAGACTTGAGAGACGAATGAATAATTGAACATGTTGTGATTAAAAATAGAGAAGTTTATTGAATCTTGGAAGTTCACACAACCGTGTAATAAGTAGCTTAGAGCCTTAAACTCTCTGACAGAAAAGTCCAAGGTCTTGCAGATCTCTAACAAAGGCAGGATGACATTAAAAGTTCAAGGGTTATGGATTTCCAAACAAATTGTGAAGAATATGACATTAACTCATAATATGATGATGAGATGGCTAGATTATAGGTTCATGACACCAAAACTGAGTAATCAAACATGTTGTGAAGTATTGTAAATGAAAATATTTGAAATTTTAAGGAATATTAATCAACACAATACGATTCTTGAAGCGCACATATGTACCTACAAATTCATGATTACGTTCTAGAACCGTAATCGTCAATTTGCCTTACAAACATGCCCTATAAGTTATCCCTTCATGTATATGAATGATTAGGTCAACTCACCAAAAGAACAGAGGAATATATGTCATTTATAAACGAACGAAGAAATACGAATAACAGTGATGAGTCATTTCAATTGATTGAAACGAACGAAGTTCATAATTTGATGATAGGAAGGTTAACCAGAAAAAAGAATCCTAATCTATTCTTTTCTTAGCATATAGACTATGTCTATTGTGAACTTTAAAGTCCTCGGCCTTGTTGATCTCACATCCGCTCCAAGTGTTGAATCCATGCCTTATGTATCTCTCTTAATCTATCTCTTCTTAATATTCGTCATGTGAAGCACCCCAAGTAGGAAGCTCATTGAACCACTTGATGTTAAAATAATTTCCTCCATCTGGGACATGGAACACGTCATGCACTCCACTGAATTCTTCCAGCTTCTCAAATTTATTTTCATAGATAAATTTCCTCAACAATTAAATTACGTAAGCCAAATCCGTTTCTCTTTCAGAATTCCTTTCTCTTTCTTGGGTATGCGATATCGTTTTCTGTTATGTCATAATAGAGTCCTTTAAAAGGTCTGGATACAAATCGGATCTTAACCTCTTCAAGGTGGTCACTGGTGTTCAAACTAGTAGATAAAATGATTTATTTCACTTCTAAATCCTCAAGCTTCTCAATTAGGGGCCAGTACGCTAAAAATTTAAGGTCATTTCTTCAATTTGCTTTCCATTTGAACTTCCGGTGTATCAATTACCATTTTAAATGGTCAACTTTTCCCATTATGATACCTATACTACCTAGTATAGCCATAATATCCATCAATTTCACTCTTTTTATCAACTAAGAATGAATTTGTAAATTAACAAGTCTAGTTAACTTCATTCTCTTTCAACCAACTAAGTGTATCAGTTTACCATCCCTAATGACAATCAACTATCTCATCATCCTTGAAAATAATTATCTGATCGAGCTAGGCTTGATTGAACTGGAATTCACTCACACCATCCCTAAAAATAATTATTTGATCGAGTTAGACTTGATTGATTGGGATTCACTCACACCATCCCTCAAGTTACCGTGTATGCAAGCCACGAATGTGCTGTACTAACCTTTCTTCTTACAACTACTCTTTAACTCTTTTCCTTCCAATCAGAATTCTCAGAACGTTGCCGAAAGCCTCAACTTTTATAGATTTTTTCTAGTCTTGCTCCTAGATTTGTCAGTATATTTAGTAGAACGAGAGTAATGCTTCATAGTAACTTTCTTCTTGTGGCTAATACTAGTTCTGATCGCACTCATACAACTTGATTTCTCGAAATCATCATGAGTCTTGCTCTGCTTCTTTCTCCTTAGCCTAAAAATTAAGAACTGTCGCCGCAGCTAGTACAACTGCTACCAATCTTATAAATATCCTCATTCTCCGCCTTCTGGCGTAGTTGTTCATGAGTTGAATTCTCTTTTCCACTAAATGGGTTGTTTGATAATTACGATTATTTGTCATAGCTTCTTGTCTCCAGTGGAGAGTTAAGCAATTTGCCACAATGGCGAACAATATTAGGAATGTTTATCAGAATTTGTTTTCTTGCATCTCAGACGTGGACCAAAACACTCCTTATTACTGTTGTAAGGATCATGTGTTCTTTGGGTTATTTTTCAAAATTGACTTGTCGCGCCGGTCTTATGCCGGTTTGCACAAGACAATTATTATGAACATAAACGCACAGGCGTGCGAAATTTTAATTGGATCCTAATTTTGGGCAATCACTTAGGCTCCTAAGGCCACAGTCTATTCTAGACTTCAATTATATATACATAATATGTGCATAAATGCATATTTTAACACCTATTTGCAACTTGATAGCTATGATAACAGCATTAACTTTTGTCATAACCAACTAAGGTTAAAGAGATAATTTCACATAATGCAGATATTGGGAGAACAAATATGGCCTCACATAGCACATTTATTAAATAAGATGCAAAAAGGCAACTTGGAACATGGAACAGTTAATCATAAGTACAAGGCGACTAATCGTATAGCAAAAACTTTCCTCTCCCATCATGAATGTATTGTTGGGTTACGACAGTGGCATTCGGGTCTCGGTAATAGCAATTTTTTTTTTTTTTATTTAGAAATAATTATTTACAATAAATAATTATTAAACAATTACCGAGTAAATTAAATCAGATAATTAAATTAACTATTAATTTAATAGGCAGCGGAAACATATTAATTTACTAACGCGAAAACCAGGTAATTAGCGTAAACCAAAACAACAGGATTCGACAATCACCAAACGCGCAAACACCATAGACGCGTTTAAACAAACGCGAAATAATTACAAAATAAATAAGTACTTTAATCTAAACTAATTACGAGTTTAGATATACCTGAGCGGTGATTCAAACAGACGTTCGAGACACCGAAAGTCAACGGGTGACGCTAGGGTTTCGCAGAATTGATTCGTCTGACGAATCTGACTTTCCTCGCGAACACGGATTTACTACGCGGTGAATCAAGCACTGAGAAAATCCCGAACGTCGGATTGGGCGCGAACTAGGGTTTGCGGACGACGAGCCGAACACACCAATAAGTGGTTCACGGCTAGGGTTTGTCGGCGGTGAACCGGCGACGGCGAGGGAGTGCGGCGGCCGGCAAGGCGGCGGCGGCTTAGCGACGGTGATGGCGACTGCGGCAGCAGGGCGCACGGCGGTGAGACGTGCGGCGGCGGCTGCAGAGTGTCGGCGACGTGGGTGCGGCGGCGGCTAAGAGCGGCGGCGGCGTGGATGCGGCGGCGGCTAAAAGCGGCGGCGGCGTGGAGCGCGCACGGCGGGGTGGACGGCAGCGGCTGCTAGCGAGGCGGCGGAGGGCGGCGGTAGCTAGCGAGGCGGCGGACGGCGGCAAGCGACGGACGAGGGGTCGGCGGAAAAACAAGAGGCGCGGCGGCAGCGGGGTGCCGTCGGCGTCGGTTGCGTGAAAGAGAGGGAGAGCGACGGCCAAAAAACCCTTTTTGGTGGATTAGGTTTTCGTCTCCCTAAACAGTTATATTTATAACTGATCATGTTTCCGTTTAACCCCTCGATTTAATTTAATTCCAATTAAAACATTTAATTTCCAAAGTTAACCTTTAACCTTTTAAATGTTCGTTGCTAGCCGAATATTAGTCAAACTAATAATCCGTCAATCCACGTTCTATACGTTAATCTTATTTAACGTTTTCGTCGCTTAATTAATCTTAATGATTAACATTGATTCAAGTGATTAATTATGTATTAATTAAACTATTTAATAAACACATAATTTAATCTTTCTGCGAATTTGCCGGTTATCAAAGTAAGCGGTCTTAAATACCCGTTGCCTCCGGTGTAACTCTTACGGGTCTTAACCGGGTCGGGTACTTGATTTAGTCGGGTCAGGACACTTAAATCCAACAGTCTCCCACTTGGACTGATCGCGACAATTAATCAAGTTACAGTCAGAGGTGCTCTAGCTACACGTGATTGTCCCAACCAGTCATGACACTTTAAGTCTGAACAACCAAGGCATATCATTAAACTTGTGATATAGTTTAGACTTAAGGTATTTGTAAAGTCATCAGATCCTTTCTGTATGTGACATCAATCGAGACAGAGACATGGATCTTTGCATTCTCTTTGTGTTCGATCATTATATTTCTCGTTTTACTGTTCGAAGTGGTCCAATCAAACACACAGTAAGTTTGGGTAAGGCCTTACACTTAACACTTGGAACTAACGAGAGGGCCCATGATGTCAAACTGTTGCATTGAAAAAATGCAAGAGTACAGAATCCCATGTTGACTACATACAGCTCCCACTAAGCTTCAGATCCATTCCCAAAAGTAACCGTTATGGCTGGCAGTTACGCGACAGCGTTAAGCTACAATCAAAGAATGTTCTTTGGCAAACGGGAGGTCGCTCATGTATCTCAGGTCTAAGGATACTGTTGAGTATACCATTAATCAGATTTGTCTTATGCTAAGATCCATGAAGACATTCTGATACGAGTTACGTCCCGACGTCATTCTACAATGAAGCCTTGTGAGTCTGGAGGTCAACACCTTGAATCCAGAGTCAGAATAGTCTTGCTTCAGGCGTTGCTCCCGCAATGTCTGATCGACTACGGACTTTTAGAATATTGAACCAAATATTCATGGATAATAAAACGTATAAAATTCGAACGCGTTACGCAGAATTCAGACTCTCGTCTAACAACTTAGAGGAGGTCGAATGATATGGTGCAAACGATAGTGTTCGACATCCAACACTAAAATCGAATATCGAAGTGATGCAGAATTCGTGTACAGAGTAGTAGATCAATTTCGCAGATCTAGCCCGATCGCAGAAATTATGGGTTCGCTATCACGTGCTCGAATTTCGATTTAGAATTGCCAGTATCTGTTGTTTCTTGAGATTCAGCGTTTATCATGAACGGTGAATCTTCTTAAGTGAATCGAACTTGTGATAATGGAGCGCCCTTGGTAAGCACACGTATGACTGTGTTATCACGCGAGCATATTAACCGACTATTTATAGAGTCGAATTAATCCTTGAATGTTTTATAGCATTCTTAGTTCAGATTCAATTAAGTTGGCTATTAATGTTCAACGAATATATTTTGTACTCAGTTGGCGAACATATATAATCCTTCATCAGTGCTCAGCAGTGATGGTGTGATTTTCCATCTATGGTCATGGCGTAACTTCTTACGGCAACATGCTATGCAATATTCAAGTATTGGATTCATGTCTTCATCATATTCAGTATGATATGAACTGTTTCAAGAGATTGATCGTGTGTGGTTGCTCAGTCACGTCACGATCAATTCTTAACATTATCTTGAAACTTATAATTTTGAGGTGTCATTTAACGTATTATCTCAGAAATTTAAATGATCTTTAGATCGGCACTCGATCGTTATTCCAGTAAGGATCTATGGCGATGCTCCCACTTGCTTGAGGCAGATTGACATTCCTATCTTCATCTTTCTTTCAAACCGTGTGGATACTGATTTTGCGCAGAAATGCGATAATCAATTTCCGTTTTCAAGAACGAAAAAGCTCGAATTCGTAGTTTGCGGTACGGAATTCGAATGCTTAATATCCATATGTTATGACTTATTCATAAGTTCAAAAACGATTGTCAAAGTCTTTTCAGAGTTTGATAGCATGAAGATGCGTTCGTCTTTGATTGTTTGAAAGTTTCTCGTGATGATCGAGATGATGATTTGTTCTATCGGACTCAGGAGTCCGACACTAGAGGATGTTTCCTTATTCAGGTAAGGTTAAAAACATGCCAACTCCAATTGGAATGTCAATATGATCCGCTGCACAACAATCCATTGTTGGCGAATCATTGTTTATCTGGCTCGTCCCGTTTAGTTGCGAGAATTGCTTTACATAGTCCAGCGACATGTTTGAGTCGCTTTGCTTCAGATATTTAGAGATCTAGCTTTGGACATGTAATTTCTAAATTCCATTTTCGCAAGATTCCGGTCTTGGGATTGGAAGTTAGTTATGCAAGTGTTGTGTGAAGGGGTGTCATGGTTATATGAAGTCAAGGGATTTGTTGTGGCAAGTTATTAGTCTTGTGTGTTACCAGTTTCATAATGAAATGTTGAATCGACGTATAGAACACTTAGTGTTTGTCGAATTAAAACACACGTGAGTACAACTATTGTAGTCTAAGACTTCCAAGATGTGTCTAGGCATATACATTTAATGGTAATGTGCACCACAATTGGTGTGACCATACTACAATGTTGTAATCATCAGGTGATTACCATTGCAGTTGTTTAGCTGGTGATTCGAACTTATATGTGCAAACGTCTACATGAAGTAGAGGATTGATATGCTCATACGATTGTAGATCGAAGCTGCGATCTTCAATCGGTTCGACTTGATTTGATATTATCGACGCTGGATGGTTTTAAAATCACAGGACTTTATGAACCATAATTGCGTCGTGCGTTGTCACGTAACTATTACGATATACGCTTATGACATTAGAGCTTAAATGGGATGTGATAACCAAAAGTTGTCATGTCGCATTTGAGCTAGTCTTAATCAAATCAAGTGCACCAGGTTGGAAGATATGTTGTTATGGGATTTTGAATTTAATCTAACAAAAGGTTGAATCAAATTCAAAGTAGATTAAAACCAAATATGAATGTTTCGAAAAACAACCATTGTCAAAACATGTCATAATCAAAATCCAGAGAAAGCAAATTGTTCATCCTGGAAAACAGCCAGGGGAAAACCAAAACAAGACCAGTTGTTTTAAAACACCAAGAGTTGTTTTTATATCAAAACTCAGGACGCGAACTTTATTAGGGTGCGACAATCGCAGGGTAGTTCAGCGTCGTCTTGGCTTGCTTCCTTTCAGCTTCATGCACCTACAAAATGTAAAGTATGTCAAACATATATTTTGTAGGAATAAGTGAAGCATCATACAACATAACTTATGTGTATACCTGAGGAATTACCCGGTTGGGCTTTTCCGTTTTTCACCTTCGCAAGGTATTCTGGGCAGTTTCTTCTCCAGTGCCCCATCTTGTGGCATTCAAAGCACTCGCGCTGTTCAGGCGGTGGTGCTCTGGATGCCTTCGGCTTGCTTTTCTGGGAGCTTCCAGACGCTCTGGTTACAGCTGCCTTGCCCTTCTTCTTGTTCCCACGTCTGCCCTTCTTTACCTCAGGCTTCTTGACGCCTCCTGATCGGATCGCGAGTACATCGGGTGCCTTACCGTTAACAAAATTAACTTCAGCGGTTTTAAGCATACCGTGAAGTTCAGTCACTGACTTTACCATGCTATGCATGTTAAAGTTCACCCGGAAAGGAGTGAAGGCACTGGACAGTGAGTGAAGAATTAGGTCAGTCGCCATTTCGGCGGGAATGACGTAATTCAGCTTTGCTAAACGGTCGATGTAACTCTTCATCTTCAGGACATGAGGGCTGACAGGACTGCCCTCGGCCATGCGACAACTAATAAGTGTCACAACGGTGTCATAGCGTTCCTGTCGGGCCTGAGTTTCAAACATGCCCCTCAGATCACCGATCATCTGAAAGGCCGTCCTGTCAACCATGTTTTTCTGAATCTCAGATTCCATGGTGGCTAACATAAGACATGCGACATTTTTGGCATTTGTACGCAATGTGTTATGGGCGTTTCGCGCCGCTTGCGTGTCAGCTTCAGGTTCCTCAGGAACCTCAGCATCTAACACGGTTTCCATGTTAGCCATTTTCAGGACGATTCTCAGATTCCTTTCCCAATCAAGGAAGTTGGCGCCATTTAGTTTCTCCTTCTCAAGGAGAGACTTGAGATGGAAAATCTCTTGGTTTGCGCGGTTAGCCATCTGAAACAACAGGCAAATGTTTTAGTGTTTCGATGTTTGATTCGTATTCAAGGATGGCAAGCTAATCTTGAATAGGAATTGGGAATTCAATTAGTTAGACAATTTCTCCAGACAGCGTAAAGTGCTTTCAAAACTTCTATGTAATTGAATGGACAACGATTGTCTCTTGTGAGTCTACTATCACAATTCCCGTTATGGGGCTTTCGTGAGCGGATCAACGAAATACGTTTAGCCCCATCCATGCCCACTTTGTCTACAAGCCGACCAGGGGTACGGTGTTGAAATACTCCAATACCAAAGGTGCGTGTAAAGAAAATAGTAGTTGTCCTAAGTGGTCAATGTGTGCGTACGGTGTTGAAATACTCCAATACGCTCACCTTGGAAGATACCCTAAACACCACGTGCGGTGTTGAAATACTCCAACACGGATGCATCGGTCAATATGTTCCAAGTTAGACTTGACATAGGATGGCATAGACTACCGGTTTTAGGCTTACCAGATAGGATTATTAGGTCAAATTTTAATATTAAATGTGACGATAAATTTATCAAATCCTATCTCACTCGGGATGATCAATTAAATAACCTAAGTATTAATGATCTACGTGTCGCGAGTCGATAACCAATTTCTTTTGAAGTTCGATTACATTATCGAAAAATCCGAATTTAATGTCGAATTAAATTGGTTATTTAAATTTTGAGAAGTCGTAACAAAATTAGGACTTTCATTTAATCGATTGAAAGATTAGTTTCACTTTGGATAAAACTAAGTTTGGGTTTCGAGTTGGCGTGTTAATCCAATTAAGACAAGCAACCAAAAACAAGCAAACACACATGTGCATATTCGGCCATGCAGGGCTTTCGATATTGTCAGAGCCTATGACAATATCAAATAGGGCAAGGGACATAAAAGTAAATCAACCACGAGAATAGAAAAACTCCCTGATTGACTTAGTTGCTCCCACTGGCTTCAACAAGCTCCTGCGTGTCATTGGGAACCGTCGGTCTTGTTTTGACTTCTAGCCATTTTCGAAAATCCCATAAAGCGATGATCTCAAAACGGGTCTTTGAATCAAGCTCGTCTCGTTCGTACAGGCGAAGGAGAGCAATAACAATTAAAATAAAACTATTCTATTTTAAATAATTACAACTTTGAACCCAGCAAAATTGGGCCAATCCAAAACAAAACATATGGGCCTAATGGGCCAAACCATAACGAAACCATGACAAAATAACATAGGATGGGGCCGAATATGCACGAAAGATAATTCAATCAATTGTGTTGAATCGAATTATGTTTAGTGGATCCAAATCGACTAAACATATTTAAAAGGCGATTCATTTAATTTCGCGACTTTCGGGTTCAGAACCCCAGTTCGCGAATGTGTGTGCCGGTTTAAAACAAACCGGCCTGGGTTTGCGTGTGGTGATCAAGGCTCTGATACCACTGTTGGGTTACGACAGTGGCATTCGGGTCTCGGTAATAGCAATTTTTTTTTTTTTATTTAGAAATAATTATTTACAATAAATAATTATTAAACAATTACCGAGTAAATTAAATCAGATAATTAAATTAACTATTAATTTAATAGGCAGCGGAAACATATTAATTTACTAACGCGAAAACCAGGTAATTAGCGTAAACCAAAACAACAGGATTCGACAATCACCAAACGCGCAAACACCATAGACGCGTTTAAACAAACGCGAAATAATTACAAAATAAATAAGTACTTTAATCTAAACTAATTACGAGTTTAGATATACCTGAGCGGTGATTCAAACAGACGTTCGAGACACCGAAAGTCAACGGGTGACGCTAGGGTTTCGCAGAATTGATTCGTCTGACGAATCTGACTTTCCTCGCGAACACGGATTTACTACGCGGTGAATCAAGCACTGAGAAAATCCCGAACGTCGGATTGGGCGCGAACTAGGGTTTGCGGACGACGAGCCGAACACACCAATAAGTGGTTCACGGCTAGGGTTTGTCGGCGGTGAACCGGCGACGGCGAGGGAGTGCGGCGGCCGGCAAGGCGGCGGCGGCTTAGCGACGGTGATGGCGACTGCGGCAGCAGGGCGCACGGCGGTGAGACGTGCGGCGGCGGCTGCAGAGTGTCGGCGACGTGGGTGCGGCGGCGGCTAAGAGCGGCGGCGGCGTGGATGCGGCGGCGGCTAAAAGCGGCGGCGGCGTGGAGCGCGCACGGCGGGGTGGACGGCAGCGGCTGCTAGCGAGGCGGCGGAGGGCGGCGGTAGCTAGCGAGGCGGCGGACGGCGGCAAGCGACGGACGAGGGGTCGGCGGAAAAACAAGAGGCGCGGCGGCAGCGGGGTGCCGTCGGCGTCGGTTGCGTGAAAGAGAGGGAGAGCGACGGCCAAAAAACCCTTTTTGGTGGATTAGGTTTTCGTCTCCCTAAACAGTTATATTTATAACTGATCATGTTTCCGTTTAACCCCTCGATTTAATTTAATTCCAATTAAAACATTTAATTTCCAAAGTTAACCTTTAACCTTTTAAATGTTCGTTGCTAGCCGAATATTAGTCAAACTAATAATCCGTCAATCCACGTTCTATACGTTAATCTTATTTAACGTTTTCGTCGCTTAATTAATCTTAATGATTAACATTGATTCAAGTGATTAATTATGTATTAATTAAACTATTTAATAAACACATAATTTAATCTTTCTGCGAATTTGCCGGTTATCAAAGTAAGCGGTCTTAAATACCCGTTGCCTCCGGTGTAACTCTTACGGGTCTTAACCGGGTCGGGTACTTGATTTAGTCGGGTCAGGACACTTAAATCCAACATGTATCACCATTTCAATGCTTTTTGTCTCTTCTTAATTGGAACCAATTCACCAATGAATATATCGTCTTCTTGCATGCCTTCGCCAATTTTCTTTTCTTCCTCTTGTACTCTACTACATTACTTGTCAACACGCAGTTTTCCTCCATTAGTGCACTTTCATCTGGAGGTTTTATACTAGGGCCTACTGGTTCTTGACAAAAATACATGAATTTGTGGCTAGGACCAGAAATTGATGAAAGATAAAGCTCCATATATGGTGATTATGGTGAAAATATATTGTTGTGGCTGAAAAGGATGTGATGATTGAGGTTGGAAGTGATAAAGTAGTTGGTACTGGTATGACTGCTACTGATGATACTGGTGTGGTTAGGATAGCAAACCAATCATGTACGAACCAAATAGGTAGGGGATTTGATGAAGTATGCAAATTGTTGATTCCTTGCAGACATGGAAAACTGTAATAGTTAGACTCTTGTCGTCCACATTTGGCCTAAAGCATTATAGTGAATGATAAATATTCATGAGGTTGTTAGCTAAAACAGTGATATGATCGTCGATCGTCACATCCATGAAGTTTCGCAATCTATTGTAAATTGATCACTAATTCTAATTGCATAGAAACCGACTTATCCGGTCCTTCTTTATCAGCTGCATAAACTGGTGATGTGTAGATGTGATGTTAATGATGCTCCAAGTGGTAGCTGCTTTTGTGTCGAGGATGACATTATCATCTCAACGCGCTCTCGTGGGTGTTGTGGTTGAACGACATCTTCCTCTTTTTAGGCTCTTCCTTGTTGTCTCGTGTCTTATCAATTGCTATCCTCACTACCTCTTGCTCGGCTGAACTTATCTAAAATATCTATCACATATGCATGGTCATACAAGACTTATGACTCCTACTTTTGAGGTTTCTCCTTTTGGGGATCCTTGTCGACATTTGTTATCACATTAGTTGCGGCCTTTGTTGCCTACAGAAGAAGGCTTGCCAAATCCAAACATTTGTGTTGGATGGATGCTTAGAACAATATTAGTATACGACTAGGATGTCAAACACCCAGTGAAATCCTAGGGTACTGAACCCATCTTACACATGGATGGTCACAACTTAGAACTTTAGCACATATTGAAGAAAAACTATCAGCTTTAATGTGCCCACTAGGGTTCACCGAACTTTAGTGCACCTGTGGGTAGAAATAACAGTGTCCAGACTAAAACTGCTACCGACCTTACACTAAACTTCGATAGCTTCCTAATGCACAGATGTCAGCCTAAGTCAAAACTTAACAATGGTACAGGGTCTTATAGTCTGATCTAGGTTCGAGCTTAGGGGCTCTACAAGAACACCTAATCTGCTGGAACCTATGGCTCTGATACCAATCTGTCACACCACGCCTGCACGCTTGCCACGTGCAGAGGAGGTTTTATGGAAAACAGGCTGTCAATATCAGATTCACGCGGAAGCAGCAGATAATATATGTAGTAAACAACCGTAAACTTAATTACAAACAGCCTAATAAGTTTTACAATCACTTGATAATAATAATAATAATAATAATAATAATAATAATAATAATAATAATAATAATAAGTTTGTTTCGAGTATCTAAACAGAATACTATTCGTTGGGCCTGACGGTTCTTGACGTCTTTACTGATCACTAGTTCTTATTACTCGTGGAGTCACTTGTCTGTTGGATTCCTACTAATTACCTACACCACTGGTGTGACATCCGGGAATTTCAAGGTTTACTTCCGTTAGACAATTTCCGTTAGTTACGTTATAAGTGTTAACTTAGTAACTAATGCTTAACTAGGCCGAATACGTCCACGACCTTTGATTGATCACCGAACCCGTCCATACGTGTTATGTATTTATTTATATGTTGTTATTATGAGAAACATGATTTAAATGCATGATTTTTATTAAAAAGAATGACTATTTAATTATTTGATAAATTATGTGACAAATTGCCCAATTATGTGATTATATGTTTAACCGGGTAATTAAGTGTATGCATACATGATTAATGATTGGGCTAGTCATTAGACTAATCATGGGCTAATGATGGCTAATCATTGGGGGCCCAAATCCCAATGAAAGCCCATGATGGCCATTAGTATTTAAATGAAGCTTTAAACCCTAATTACCCATTTGCATACATCACACAAGAAACACACACACACACTCTCTCCCTCTTGCGATTCTGGACCAGCCTTAGAGACCATCAAGATCAGCCATCTTTTCTGTAGAAGAAGATCATCCATCGATCCTAGATCAAACCGTGAGTCCCATGACCATGTTTCTTGCTTTTCTATGTGTTTTCTTCATAAAGCATGCCTAGATCTCCATGTAATCGTTAGATTTTCTGTAAGAATGCTTAGGAATACTAGATCTATCATAAAGACTACAACTTTACGTGTGAAACTGATCCATAATAGAGATTCATGCTAGATTAGGTTATTTTGTGTAAAACGTGTTCTTGAAGATTTGATGATGAAAATACATGTTTATGATGTTAAAAATGCTCCTGTGATGTTCCTAAATGATTATGTATGCTTGAAAATGAATTACATGAAGTATGGAGGCTGTTAGAAAGATGTTTAGTCAAATTTACGGGTTTTTTTAGCGACTAGCTATGTTATGGGCCATAGTGACGTTAAGTAAAGATTAGACACGAAACTAATACTTAAGACCTAAACGTGTTCTAGGTCTTCGTTAAACAACTATATTTGGATTTCTTGAAATGTAGCAATGCAACCAAAGGTGAGTGTCACTAACCCGCTTACTGTGAGTCCGTTTGGGCCGCACCGAATAACTTAACGAAAAACAATGCTGATAAACTCGAGAGTGCTAGGCACCTCCCTGATAAACTTGAGAACACGGGATGCTCGGCACCCACTTGATGAACTGAAGTGTTTTATGGGAAACACTTGCGAACTCTGAACAAACTATTTTTGAAACAAAACTGAAAACGTTGTAATATGGCTAGTGTAGGTTAAAGTCTAAACCATATGATATCACATGTTTTCTAAGGATGCCTTATAACTTAAAATTCCTCAACTTAAATTGTGCCATTAATTTGTGAAAGCGAGGGGATGTTGGGTAGATCTACTGGAGTTTGACAAACTCCGCCCCGTGGCACGGGAAGTGCACGGAGGAACAATATCAGCCTATTTGACCGTGGTCCCGAGAGGACACGGGGGAGGCAAAAACCGCGATGACGTATGTCCGCACCGTACGGGATGGCTCGGCCCCCACAAAATAAGTCAGCTTTGGTACAAACTTCCTTAGAGCATGGAACAACGGATTAGCTACCCGCGATATCGGTTGAGTCCTTTAACTTTACGGAACTAGTACATACCCGATGACGTAGGTCACGGACAAACCATTTATAAACTGAGATTTAATTACGAGCATTGCTTTTCACAAATAAATGACTTGTAAGTATACCTTGACACGAATTATGATTATGAGACCGGGCCAATGCATGACACGCCCACTGTGAACTCACCAACCGTTAGGTTGACACTTGCGTGGTTTAAACTTTTGCAGATCGCTAAGGAGTATCCACCGGAGGTTGGCATGGCACGTGAAGACTCTTATTTTTGATTTAACTTAAGTTGGGAATTTATAAAACAATGAATTTGTAAGGCACGTGGTTAGTGCCAGGATAATTATTTCCGCTGCGTATGTAATTTAAGACTTTGATTTATAACTTGTGTTTGAACTGACCCTGATTCGTTTAGTATTTGTAACTATGGTTGTGGATCCTGGTCTAGTCGCGCCCCTTAACGGTATGAACTCCGTTAGTGGTATTTTGGGGGTGTTACAATAAGTTAATGTTTAGACACAAAACTAATACTTAAGACCTAAACGTGTTCATAGGTCTTCGTTAAGCAATATTTGGATTAATTAGCAAGTGTAGCTGAGCAACCTAAGGTGAGTTTCACTAACCCTTTAATTGTGAGCCCGTTTGGGACACAACGAATGAACTTAACGAAAAACAACGCTGACATTTTGAGGTATTACCAAATAAGATACTTGTTATGGAAGTTGGAGTGTTTTATGGGGAGCACATGCAACTGTCCATCCTTGGGGTTTCGAATGAAATCCGGAAACAACCATTTTGACACTTAAACTCTTTTTGGGATTTCAGATGAAATCCAGAATAAACGTTTTAATATGACTAGTGTAGGTTAAAGTCTAAACCAAAATGATATCACATGATTTCTAAGGATGCCTTAAAAACTTAAAAGTCCTCAATTTAGTACTGTTGATCTGAGAAGCGAGGGGATGTTGGGTAGATCTACTGAGGGTTTGACAAACCCTGCTCCGCGGTACACAAATGTGTAACCAACCGGTTGGAGGCCGAACGGAGTTCAATATCAGCCTGTTTTAGTTGTGGGCCTCCCAAAAGGGACACAACTGGAGGCACCAACCATCGGCAAATGCCGAACTGTGTTACGTCAGCTTTCAGCCCTGGTACGACTTCCTTAGTGCATGGAAACCGGATTAGCTACCCGCGATATCGGTTGACCGCTTTAACTTTTACTTAACTAGTGCATATTCGGTAATTCAACACTTGGCAATGTTTTGCAAATCTATTACTTATTTATATATTGATGAATACGATTATGAGACCGGGCCAATGCATGTCATGCCCACCGTGAACTCACCAACCGTTAGGTTGACACTTGTGTGGTTTTCACTTTTGCAGATCGCTGAAGAGTATCCACTAGAGGTTGGCATGGCACAAGAAGACATTTACTTTCATTAAACTAAATTGGGAATTTGACTTTGAAACAATGATTTGTAAAGCACGTGGTTAGTGCTAAGATACTAATGTTTTATTCCGCTGCGTACTTTAAACTGTTTTTATTATGAACATTTAGACTTTACTCTGATTCGTTTAGTATTTGTAACTAATGGTTGTGGTCCTGGTTTGTTCGCACCCCTTAACGGTATAAACTCCGTTAGTGGTTATTTGGGGGTGTGACAACTGGTATCAACAACTATGAAGTTCTTGGTTAGCCATAACCTATACACAACAGTCTGTATTGCCACATATCACAGCTAAATGTATACACGCAATGGAACGACTAGAACCAACCAGTAAAATATATATATAAAGGATGGGGTACAACACATGCACCTCATGAATTCTAGCATACTAGCTCAGGTAGTATTTTCACATTCCATGTTGTCTTAATGTAAATGATAGTGCAATAACAACTTAATGTAATTGATAAGTAGCATATCAATTGGCATTGTGGCCCACAATGTTTTAGCTTGGAAAACCGAGCTAGGTATACATAACTCACTTGATAAAATGATGATTGTATGATAGTAACTGCATGCAATTAAGGTACCACGTTGTCAAAGATGCAACGATCCTATTTGAAAGCATATTCACATTTGTATTAATTTCCTATTTCGCGGATTCAATAATTGTGCCTGGTTCAAGACAAGTCTTGACTACCCGAACTGAACTGGTTTATCCTATTTAGAACCCTATGAATCCGATGAGTTTAAAATATGAATGTTTATACAAAGACAGTGTCCTTAACTCATGATTCTTAAATAGAGCCATACAGGTCTAAACTGGCGAGTAAAAACCGATTAATATTAACATTATATATTTTGTCCAAACCGAATGTCGAGTATTATTTTGGTAATTTCCAAAGTCCCAATCTTAACCGTTTTATTCATATAATTGGCTTTTGTCCACACCCGACATATCCATAACTAACACTATGTGTTTTAGAGACTTGTACACCAAGTTTTGAGTTTTGTAATATTTCTATTATTACAAAATCTATATATATTTTCTTTTAATAATCCATTAACATTTAAGATGGCGGATACTCTTACAAAACAATTTACTTGTGTACAAGATCATTACTATGTTAATGATATAACAAAACACGGTATACCTTATGGTCAGTACGTGTCTGAAGCCGGTTAACGGTAAAACATGAAACATGTCCGATTTTGATGAATGAGCAGTCCATTCCGCTTAGAATTTCGCCACGAGTAATAATCAATGCTCAGTTTTCAAATTTGACTTTGTCTGACCCATAAAAATCATTGACCAGAATTATACACGGGTTTGACCCGATTGACTTTTGTTGACCCGAAGCCAAATCATTCCAAACTACAAACTTGGTAAAAGAAATCATCTTTGTTATATTTTGTACCCAATACTAGTCAATAACCACCATCACCTCTACTGCTCCGGCGGCCCGAGGCCATGGCCACCGCCGGAATCCTTACAACCATCACAAAATCATCATTCAAACTCAGACAACCCTAAATCTGTGACATGCAACAACAAATCAGGATTTAAAGAGATGAATTACAAGAGAAATTAAAGAAGACCCAATATTAAACCACTAGTACTTAACGTTCGGTGGTCGGGATGTCGAAATCGTGACAGAGAGGGGCTCTCCGGACCCATTTCGGTGGTCACCGCCACCATCAAACCCTAGCCGCCACTGGCGGAAATGACATCGCGACCCAAAGGGGTCGTCAGCGCTGCTGCCGCTGTTGCCGAGATAGGAGGGAAAAGCGAGAGGGTCGTCAGAGCTCGCAGAAACCCGCTGGGAGGTTTATTGGTACACCGACAGAATAGTGACGTTCAATAAAACTGACGTGACTTGAGTTCTGTTTGGCGTTATGGAACCCAATACCAGCCAAAACGACTGTCTCGAAGAGCTCTACACTTTTACTCGCCTAAAGGCTAGTACCCTTCATTTCGATACTCAAATTCCGCTTTTAAGACGTCCGTTTTTGAGTTTGATGTTTTTGCTACCGATATTGCAATTTAAAAATGAATGATTATCAAGCATTTTCCGAAATTTAAAACACGATGCAAGATCTTGTTAACTATGATAATGAAATAGGAACAAGTCAGAAAGTTCCAAAGTTGCTCAAATTGGAAGAATATCATTGTTAGGTAAAATGATTCGAAGCATATGTTGGTACTAATGATGTCGATCTTGGTTGGCTTATACTGATAAATATAAATATCCAACTAGTACTACTGGATGGCCAATTGTGGAAAGAAGTCTGACTGCTGAACAAAAGAAGGCATATCAAACTGAACAAAAAGCTTACAGAACATTAACCATTGCATTACCCAAAGATCTATTACATCAGTTTTCTGCTTATACTACATCGAAAGAATTGTGGGATGCAATACATAATCGATCTGAGGGTAATGATTAGTTTAGGAAAGTAAGCAAAAGGTTCTGAAGAAAGAGTTCAACAATTTCAAGCATTATCCAAATGAAGATATTTCAAAGCTCATTACTAGATTTTCACATTTACTGAGTGAAATGACTTTAGTAAGCATCAAAAAGGAAGACGTTGAGTTGAAAGAGAAGTTACTAGAGGCATTACCTAAAAGATGGGAAAATTATGTGATGATGATTACTAATGATAAAGAATTTTCAGGGTTGTCATTCAACAGTTGGATTGAAAAGATACTAGCAAGAGATATTGAATTGATTGTGAACCAATACATGCCTGCACAAGTACAGAATCCAGCAGCATATCATGGTGAAAATGATTCAACCATCAATGCTAAAAATTCAAACATTTTCAGTGAAAGTCCTACTACTGCTTTTCTTGCTGGAAATTCTGACAATTATGGTTATTCTCCAGGTTGCAATTTCACAATTCCAAATCAATCACCTCAGACTAAATTTTCTGCTAAGACAGTTGATGAACATGTTGCATTAATATATGATTTAATAGCATCATCTTATGGTTTCATAATTGGGAACATTGGAAATGCTGAGTTGTTCAAAGATGATTTGAAACAGTTAGATGAGGATCATCTAAATGAATTAGATATGAGATGGCAAATAGCTATGTTATCTGAAAGAGCTAGAAGATTCTTTCGCAAAACTGGTAAAAAGGAAATTAATCCAAATGGAAAACTTGGCTTGGATAAATCAAAGGTTAAGTGTTTCAAGTGTTCAAAATTTGGACATTTTTCTCGTGAATGTAATAACCAAAAGGAAGCTCATACTTCTACTCCAACAGCCTTGGTTTCTCAAGTTGGTAACGGATATGATTGGGGACAGGGTAGTAGTGGTAATCAAATTGCATTAACTGCCATTCAGAGTTCAGTAACGTCTGCTTCTGAGAAGAAAGCACAAGAATCCAATGATGATGTAACATGATATGATTGGGATGCAGTATTTCCAGATGAATCACGAGTTGCTCATACTGATCAGGTTGCATTAACTGCAATTCAGACTTCAGAGAGTTCCACTTCTGAGAAGAAAGTAAAATCATCCACTGATGCTATTAATGATTCTGTTTATATGACTTTACCCGCTACACTTTATGATTCTAAACTAAAGTAGTATTATACAATGTATCCTGATGAATCTGCTTTAATTGCCAAATATGTACATAGTGATGAAGAAGTGACTGGTTCTGATTCTGACACAAGTTCATGTGAAACAGTTGTGGAAGTTTTGCTGAAGCAGTTACAAAAGAGCAAAAGGCATAGTGTGTTAAGTGTCAAGCTTGTGCTGCTGCAAACGGAAAAATCAAATCTTTGAAGAGGGGTAACAGTTTAATGGCTGAAGAACTTAAAGTTGTGAAAGCTGATTTGGAATGTTCACAAAAACTGTCTGCTGATTTAGAAAAACTCAATGAGATGTTAATGAAAGAGAAGAAAGAATTGTTGGAAGAATGTGATAAAGCTAAATCTAAAGCTAAAGAAGCTGCTGAAGACTTTGAAGCTTTGTTTGAGAAAAGTTATCCTGTTCAACAAGAATATGATAAAGCTAATCAAATTGCTATTGAAGCTGCTGAGAAAGTGATAAGTCTTCAGGAAGACCTTTTAAAACTTTAAGATAACAATATTCTTTTTCGAGAAAAGAACTAAATTTTAACAAAAGATGTTGCTTATTTTAAGAACAAATGGGAGAAGGTTACTGAGGAGTTATTGGACGTGTGTGACTTGAAAAGAAGACATAAATCTGAATACAACAATCTTTCAGATCAATTCATTTCTACTCAGAAAGAATTGTTGGATGCTCAGGTGAAGATTTCAGAGTTGAAAGTTGAGATTCTTGATTTACAAAACAGGTGAAGAATTGCAATTTGTCTCCTACATTTCTGAATTATATTTACAGACAGGAGAAGAGTGAGGATAGTGTTGAAAAAGCATATTCGGATCGATTCTATGGTAGATAATATCGATACGGAAGTTTTGTCATATATCGTGTTGAATGATTACATAAATCAAAGGAGTATACAAACGATTCCGGGGGAGGTTGGACAGAACCTCCCCTCTCACACATTGAACTGGACAGACTCAGGACAGAAACTTACAAAGAAATACAATGATGAAACTTATTATACTATTCATTCTATCTGAACTGGGCACCTCCGAACCTTGTCCGAACTCCATTCGAACTTGGAGTTCGTCTCAAGTTCGGATGACCACGAACCTTGAGTTCGGCTGTGGTTCGGATCCCAGTCAGTCTTCCATTCAAGCCAGTCTGTTTTGACAATTCGAACAGTAACGACCACACAAGGTTCATGCATCAACAAATTCCCCCTTGGACGTTACTGTTGAATCCAGACATTAATCTTCTAGCAATCGTCATTAGTCAATCTGCTACATCTTGAATCTTGATTTCAGCAAACTCCCCTCTTGGACTGAACTTCAGGCATGCAGGAAACAGTTCGCATCTTGTACAATCTCCACAACCAATAAAGTTCCCTCTAGCTTCAAGCACAACCATCCAACTGGAACCGGCATATATGATGATGGTTCACTTCATCAGTCGTTTCTCGGAAACTGCAAAGACATCCACAAACATCACTGCATGTTGATAGAAATATTCAATCTTCACCAACTTGTAATACATTCTGATCTTTATGAAAACAGAAACGATCAACATCTCCTCAGCATGAAATCCATCCCAATATATTACTCCGGTAAACGTACATCTCGTTGCAGACTCGAACTTGACCAAGTCTTCACAACTCAAGAAAGTATTGGGCATATGACAGAGAGTTCCAAACTATAACCGAAAACTTTGACATATCGGTTCACACGAACATCAGAATACATCACCTTTCTATGAAGATAAAAAAATTACCATCATCCCTAAATTGATTGCTTTTGAATATTCACTTTTTCAATTATGAAACTTTGAAAGTTTTTAGGGTTCCCATTTTCCCCCTAAACAAGTGACATATTCAAACCTTCAATTTCTTATGATTCCAACCCCGCATGTTTTTCGTGGAATGATAAACTCAAGTGGCCTGCACAAAATCTTTAATCTCATTTAATATTCAGTTTGTGTAGAAAGATAATCTCCAACAAACGTTCCCTAGTAATGATAACCATGTCTCCGAATCTCTGTCCATCATCAGAAACACGCGTTCTTGAGTCTCTGTCTATCATCAAGAACAATGACTACCCACAAACTCATTCTTGAAATTCGATCACTAACTCGTAACAAATACCGTAATCTGGATTTTCTTCAAACATAACACCCCTCAGCTACCGAATCAAGGGTAAACCCGATAACTTATTCGCTTCTTTGAAATTCCCACCTAACGGCAATTCGGGGGCAGCGCCCCTGAGAAGCGGGGTCCAAGGGGCGGCAGCCCCTGGCAGGGTCCAAGAGGCAGAGCCCCTGGCTTTCGAACCTCATCCGAACCTCCTCCAAACCTCGTCATTCCAAACCTCATCCGAACCTGACCTTCGGACGTCTGAATATGTCCGAACGCTATCTGAACCTGGAGTTTGGAGCGATTATTTTTCAGATCTGTTCTTCGGTCGAACCTGAGACAAACTCGACTGGAAATTTTTAAAATCGCACCAGGTTCAGAATTTGATCGAATTTCGACATCCAGATGCTTATGTTAGGTAAAAACATGACTTAGAAAGAGTCGATTGATTAAAAAACACTCAGAATCACTGATTACATAAACCGAAGGAGTATACAAACGATTAAGCTCCGAGGGAGGTTGGAAAGAACGTCCCCTCTCAACACACTGAACTGGACAGACTCTGGACAGAAACTTACAAAGAAATACAATGATGAAACTATTTATACTAGTCATTCTGTCCGAACTGGGAACCTCCGAACCTTGTCCGAACTTGGAGTTCGTCTCAAGTTCATATGACCACGAACCTTGAGTTCGGCTGTGGTTCGGATCCCAGTCAGTCTTCCATTCAAGCCAGTCTGTTTTGACAATTCGAACAGTAACGACCACACAAGTTTCATGCATCAACAAGTGTGAAAGAAGCAGATTTACACAAAGTCCCTGCACCGGTTAACATATCAAATTTCTCATCTGCTCCGGTCAATTAAAATGCTGAAATGTATGATTACTTAAATTTTGCAATTCCTGTTCCAGAAAAGAAGAAGAAATCAAAGTCTGGTACGAAGAAAGTTGAAGCTAGACAAGCTATAAAGTTTGCTTCTGAATCATCATTCTTGAAAGATGAGAAGATCTTTGTTAAGGTTGAAAAGTCTGCTAGTACTTCATCTGAAGCAGAAGCAACTAAATCATTGATTGTTGAGAACAAGATGAAGGACAGTAAAGCTAAATTTACTAAAAAAGCTCATGAAAAGAGTGTTTTTGGTTCTCAATCAGGGTCATCTAAGGTTTAGGGTTACAAACATAAAGGACTTGGTTATGAAGTTAAGGAAGAACTAGCTCCGCAAACACAACATAGGAAGATGAAGGAACATGTTTCGGATCAAAAGAACAAATCAAAAAAGAAGAAGAAGAATGTGTTCAACTCAAAGAATGATCATTATTATTCTGGAGGTTCTTCTTATGGTTCATGTTATTCGCCACAAAGTTCACCTCCAAGGTATGATTCATCTGATTGTTTCTTTGATTCTTTTGGTTATCATGATGTGTTTCTTAAGCAAGAATGTAGAAAACCAAAGAATTTTTCTGATAACAAACAAACTATTAAAACAAATTTGGGTAGCAGTTCCCTTAATGTTTTTCACAAAAGTGTTACGCATGTCGTAAACCAGGACATTTCGCTGCTCAGTGTCCTACAAATGCAAGCACTCACTCCTATGTGAACAAAACTGCTAAATATGTGGATTTAAATGGTCATATTTTTTATGAACCACAACCGACCATGTTTAAATCAACAAGTAAGCCGTCTTGGGTAAAGACGCAAGTTGATAACTTTGTGGATTCATTGAAAAGTTTTCGATCTCCCATGATCTGGAAACCCCGGTTTTGTTTCCAAGAGCCTCAAAGACCATGTTAAAGACACCGGGCAACCCAAGGCTGTTGACTCGGGCCGATCCCAAAACTGCTAATGTTTATCTGGTGTCTGTAGTTTTCTTCAAGAAGACCTATCATGTGTGTGTTGCTGATAGTGAAGAGTCTGTATTATTTAATATTTAAACCCATTATCATTCTCAAAAGTTTTTCAAAAGCAATTGTTTTGATACACATGTGTTTTCAAAACTAAAACTGAAAAGTGTCAGTGTTGGTCGATCAATTTTCTTTCTTTTTTGTATTTTTACAAGTGGAAGTTGTACAAATGTTTAGGGGAAGAAAATTGACAAAAGCCAAAAATAGTGTTTTGTTTTGTTAAAATGAAAAATCCAAAAATAGAGGTTTTCATTTTAGGGGGAGAAAAAGGCAATGCAAAAGATAAAAGAAATTAAAAAAAGATCAAAATTGAGAAGTTGATCATTGGGAAATGATGGTACATTGGCTAACATTTCTAACTCGCAGATAGAGTAAATGAAAAATCCATAAGATCATTTTTTCGATGTGCTAGGTAGGCTCGACGAATCAGAAAGTATACAAATGTGATATACACTAAAATCTGATGCTTGACCTAGTGGACAACATCTTGATTAATATTTCAAGATATCAAGAAATAGATATGTAAAAAATGAATGAGAAGTCATTGTGTATACATGTGTTCTTTTTGCAAAGATTTAAACTTGTTTGGCTTTCTTTATTTTCTCAAAGATCAGACTTTCTCTGCATGTCCACAAGACCGACCTGGTCGTTGTTCGTTTGAGGTTCTGCTTTATTTTTCTTGGTGTTTCATATAACTCATCGGGCTTTATCTGCGTGTACGGGAGTACCGACCTGATTGTTGTTGGGCTATACAATTTCAACTTGTTTTTATTTTCCTATTTTTTAAAATCTGAGGCCTTATCTACGTATCGAAAGATCGCCCTTAAGGTAGACGGTTTAAAGTTCTTATTTCTTTTTGCATGGAACACAGTTGACGATATCATGAATAATAGAAAAAATACTTCGTGAAATTCACCACTAATGGTACTAACACACAAGTATAATCACATGAAAAGTATGTGAAACATATCTGAATATGTCTGATATTGTGGGGTACACTGGTCAAAGCAAATCCAATCAATGCTTTAACATATCCAGGTGTTATGAGTATGATTATGCCAGAGTTTAAAGTTGGACAAATTGTATTTGCAATCGACATGGCTTATGTCCTATAATAATTGAAATTGAAGTGTAGTTCAACGCGTTATGACCAATATGATCCTAGATAGTGATCTTTCTCAAATAAAAAATTGAGTGTCTTCCGGTATTGCTTTTATGATTTCATTTCAGAAAAATCAAAAAGATTTTCGGTGTGTTTTAGTATAAGTTTGAAAACTCAAAAAGATTTTAAGTTTGTTTTGATATAAAGTTTCTAAAAGCCAAAAAGATTTTATTTCTTTTTTTTTCGATCGATCGACACTTGATACAAAAACAAAATGTCAAAATCAATATTTTGGATTCTCAAAGAGAAGTTTTGCGCCAAGATTAACTTAATTTTGGTAAATCAAAAAGGAAAACCCACACTTTTGTCTTCTAAAGTTGCTGGTTATGTGTGTCAAGACTCAAGCATGGTGAAAGGGGGAGTTTGATGTATCTTTCACAAGTGGATCTTGAAGTTAAAAAGTTGTTAAAGTCTTGATCCACCCATGCAAGCTCTATTTCTGACAATATTTCAAGTTGAAGATTGGATGCAGCAATGTTGAAGATTGAAGACTAGAGATTTAGTTAGAATAGATACACTACACGTTAATGGGGAGATTGTAGAGAATATTCCTATGCTACAGTGTATCTCGTATATTGTATCTATGTGTGAGTGTATGTGTGAGACGAGGGCAGCGTACCCTCCATACTAATGGTACGCTGACCAACATACCAATGGTACGTTGGATAGATGGTACGCCGGCCAGTTTAATGTCACCTATAAATAGGTTGACTCGTTTAGAATGCAAAAACTCTTGGTCATTAATCTACATTAATTATGTGTGTGTATTTTGTGTGTGTGCTCTCAAGCTTGAATCAATACAAATCTCATTTGTATTTACGTTTGATCTCGTCTCAATCTCGATATCACTAGATTAGCAAACGATCCGTCGATCCATGTCTTTACACAGAGAAATTACAATCCACCTAAGAAAGTATTTTTAACCCATCACACAGCATTTTAGGTCTTTCACCATCCATCCCTTTGAATCGGTTTTTTTTTAAAAACCCCCAGACCCCTTTCTTAATTTTAGAGGGATCCTCTTCCCACTTTCCATCCATATACAACTCATTTAACCTTCCTTTAGCCAATCTTTGATTAATGAACTCCAAGAAAAAAGGAAGAGTTAACATCGCCATCTGAGACCCATCGAACCTTAGCCCTCGTTCTGAGCTCCTCCTCCTCAATGCAGTCCAGCTCCTTGAGGTTAAGTTTGAGGCAAGCCCAGTTGTTAAATTCCTCGCCAGAGAGCTCACGGGTTTCTGCCATAGCGTCATACCAGTGCAGGCCATCATCACCTCTTCTTTTCTCCCCTCCATAGCAGCCTTAGACTTTTTGATCCACCCTTTTAGAGTAGTTTTCATAGCTCTTAATTTAGACATTAGAACAACATCCAGATCGCCCACTACAACCACCTCTTTGATCGCCTTACTAACCACCTCATCAATACCTTCCATTTCCAGCCATGACTTAAAGAACCGGAAAGGGCAAGGCCTGAAATCAGTGATCTTCGATCTCAACAACAAAGGAGAGTGGTCTGATTTCAACCGGGGAAGAGCCGTCATAGAAGCCATAGGCCACCGAGCTTTAATTTCGGAACAAACAAAAATATGATCTATTTTGCTGAAGGACTTCCCGTTTCCATGAGAATACGTGAACTTCAGCCCACCCATAGGATACTCAAACAGTTAAGCCCGTTCAACGAAAGCATTGAACCCAGCAGACCTCGTCCGATGAAACTCAAAATTGAGCCGCTCGTCCTCCGCCCTTACTTCGTTAAAGTCCCCCATAATAATCCAACCACCGCTTAACAACCACCTATAGGACACAATCATATCCCATAATCTTCTCTTGCTCATCAAGTCTTATGGGGAATAAACGTTGATAATATTAATACTTGAACAATCTTTGAACTTGAAATCTTGATAACATTACATAGATACAATACACGAGACACAACGTAGCATAGGAATATGCTCTAACAAACTCCCCCTTAATGTGTAGTGTCTCTATTCTAACGAAATCTCTAGTCTTTAATCTTCAACATTGCTGCATCCGATCTTTAACTTGAAATCTTGTCAGAAATAGAGCTAGCATGGCTGGATCAAAACTTGAACAATCTTTGAACTTCAAGATCCACTTGTGAATAGATATAACAAAATCCCCTTTTCACCATGCTTGAGTCTTGACACACAGAACCTGCAACTTTAGAAGACAAAAGTGCAGTTTTTCCTTTTGAATTATCAAAATTAATTTAATCTTGGTGCAAAACTTCTCTTTAGAGAATCCAAGATATTGATTTTGAAAATTTTGTTTTTGTATCAATTGTTGATCGATCAAAAACAATTAATAAATAATGTTGATACATGATATGTGCGTCGTGTGAAGTATCAAGCAATGTACAAGATCAAGTTCAAGTAGGCTTGGTCGAACCTGGTCCGAACCTGAAGTTCGGACTGGCCGAACCTGGGGTTCGGACGAAGCTCGGCCAGCTGGGTATAAATAGTTGTTTGGTCTTTGTAATAGTTAGTTCTGAGCGTGCGAGATTACAGTTAAGTGTGTGTTTCTGAGTGTGTTTCTCTGAGTCTGTTTCTGAGTGTTTACTAATTGTAATTGTTTTTCGTTGATCAATAGATCAATCGGTTAATTACGTTTCGATGTCCGATTAGCTAGATCGAGTAGACGATCCGATGCTCACGCTTTTTCAAGTGGTATCAGAGCTTTCTGGTTCACTTTACTGATCTGTGGTTGCTATCTTCGGATTTTTAAAGCGTTTTTAGTATTTCTCAA
>JBCNJP010000003.1:50597504-50637357 GCA_039602395.1 Deinandra increscens subsp. villosa | reverse complement strand
CATGGCCTTTCTTGACACGCGAACAATGACACGCGCTACTTTTATGACGCGCAAAAACACGTGTCATAAAAAATCTGTCTTATTTTGAAAATTTCTAAGAGTAGATGACGCACATTTTTGTACGTCACAAAACTTGTGTCATGTAATAAAAAAAAAGAGACGGAGGACACTTAAAGATGGCGCGTCAAGAAGCAATGTTTTTTGTTAAAGATTAGATCACATTTTTGTACGTCACGAAATTGTTGTGCGAAGAGTTCTAATCTGGTATGAAGAATTTTGTTAATCTTTCGCTTTGTTTTTTGTTATTAGGTTTCATGTATTGTGAATTTAAAATTTTGATGTTTGTTTTCGTTAGATGCTCTTTGATTCCCATTGGTTTTTCTATTCTTCAACAAATTGGGAAATTTAATTTATCTTTACTTGCTGTGTATAATGGATAAGGGCTTTGGCAATCATAAGAAAAAAGGGGGGGGGGGGGGGTTAGAATCACTGTATATGCATTTAGATTTATTGTAGTGCAACTCTTGCTATCATGGAAGCATAAATAAACTTTGTAATTGAAGACTGGTATGCCAATACCATAAATAAAATGATTTATGTGTTCGATCTGTCATGAAATACATGCCAATTAGTTGCTTTTATTGTTCTATTTGGAATAAGTGCTGCCTTTTGACACATGCATCCACAAACTAGAAATTGTTGCTTTTATTGCTCTATTTGGAATAATACGTGCACTTGGGATTTGGGAATTGTCACACATTTCTAGTAAATTTGAACATTCATTCTTCTATGTTAAGATCTAAGAATCATCCAAAATGAAGTTACACTAACTTTTATAATTTCACAGGTAGTACCAGCTTTAGTAAATTTACTAAGATGCTTTCACTGACTCATTGCATGGTCGCCTTTGTATTAGCTTGAAAAAAATACTAAATGCATGGCTTATCTATGTGTCCTAAATTGATCAATTGAAACTGACCATGCATTTTCATAAATGGTCATGAGATAACCAAAGTCGAGCTCGGAAGGCTACAGGTTTGTTTTTTTTTTTAAATTTTAAACCTGCTGAACTTTTTTTAAATGATATATAATTCATGACTTGTACAACATATGTTAGATTACAACATTGTTAAATGTTGCAGCTTTCCGGAGTCCAGTGTGCTGGTAACTCATACTTTTGGGTCAATGATCATGGTTCATATCAGGAAGGACATAAAAACACTAGAGGTTATATATGGGGGAAAGTAACTTTTTTGATGATTTTTTTGCTTTTCTTGTTGTGTTTGTAATTTTATATAATAATTAAACATATAATTTGTTATTAGGCTGGAACGAAGCTGGTTTGTGCTGTTTTATCTCTTCCAGTTCCATCTAAAACAATTTATCCCGCCGGAGAGAAGTTAAGTAACAACACTCTTGGTCAATCAGTTTCCAACTATTTTGACCAGCTTTCCCCTCGTAAACTTCTCTTAATTGGATGTTGTCGATTTGGTACAAGTACCATGTTCAAGCAGGTTATTAAAACTAGGTTTGATTTATTGAATCGTTATCTGAATCTGTGTTAATATGGGGTATGTTTAGTAATTCATATTGGGGTAGATTCAAATGCATTGGGCAAATTGTGTGTCATTACAAGTATGTTCTGTTCCAATCATTGCATTGGCCTTCAGAAGGGTCCTTTTGTTTTTCATACCATTAGTGTTAAAATTTTAAAATTTAACTATTGTTGCAGTTTCCATTACTTCAACTCAAGGGTGATAATTGCCTTATAAAACACAAGCTTAGCTGCATTATTGTTATAATTTGGTAAGGATTTTTATATGTTCATGTAATCTTGCAGGAGGAATTTGTTAAATGTGTTGGATTTTCTAAAGAGGCCAAATGCAAGCGCGCTTGTGTCAGGAACACAAGATAGAGTGAATCTACATGACAAGTTCAAGGAAGCCATTGAAGCATATTTCCCTGGGACCATTGATGAGCTGACGAAGAAAGTTGAGGAGAGAAAGGCTGATCTGGAGAAACCGTCATTCTGGGATTCGGTAAAAGATTCGAATTCTGGTGGTAATAAGTTCTCTTTTTAGGAATATTGTTTTTAAGAAATGTTTTGGTGCAGTTTTAGTATTTGCATTTGCTTCTTGTTTTTGGTAATAAGTTCCAGTTATAGTTTGTTTGAACTTAAACAATACATTTGTGAACTTTGTAATGTTTTTCATGTATATGAAGTGTATTATTTTTTGTTGCAAGTGTATTTTCATTTTGTATTATCAGGTTAATTTTCATTGTGGAAATTAGAGATTTTATTAAAAAAATATATTTTTTTATTTTTTTTTAAAATTCATGACGCGTAAAAATGCGTGTCATCTCCCTTTATGACGGGGGCTTCCTTGACGCGCAATTTATGACGCGCATTGCGCGTCATAAAATGCGTGTCATTGTTCACGCGTCAAGAATTTCTTGACACGCATTTTGCGCGTCAAGAAGCTTCTTGACCCCGACTTCCTTGACGCGCATTTGCGTGTCAAGAAGACCCTTTCTTGACACGCATTGCACATCAAGAAAGACCTTTTTTGTAGTAGTGAAGGTCGCCATGTGCATTTCTCCATCTGTTAATGAAAGGAGCCCTCAGAAAATTCCTCATCTTTGTCTCAGTCCAGGAGTGAAATTGACCCCGAGTTCTGTAGTACTCGACTGGACTGTACCCGTCTCTGATCACATCAAACAGTTTCTTCTCTCCATCATAGTGCCAGCACAGGATAGGTTCACGACTCCCCCTTTTGTCGATTTAACTTTCTCCTACATCAATTGAGTACAGCTTAGGGGGAGGTCCCTGGAAGAAATCCTTGAACCAATTTTCATGAATTTCTGGTGCCTTCGAGATGAATCTTCCTCCTCGAACATAATCAGACATCTTTATGGTTTCATCACCTTCATCTTCTTGCACCACCTCTGCTGTTTGGGCACCCTGTGAAGAACTCTGAGTATTTGAACTATCAGTCCCCTTCAAATTTGTCTAACTTCTTCCTTAGTTCAAGAAACCCAGCATACAAGTACCCAATGCTTGCTTCATTCTTGCTCTCCTTCTCCTTCAACCTCTTGTTTTCTTCCTTAAGCTCTTTTATTTCTCCCTCTCTCTTCCTGTTTTGAGATAACAGAAAGTTGATTTGAGGATCAGCACTTATCCGAAGGTCTACCGGGAGATCACCAGTTTGAACACTTTCTCCAATAAGTGTTGGATATGGACAAAAACTTGGAATGATTAGAGTCTGGCTTGATTCAGTTGAAACATTTACTCTCACTGGGCTGGGCTCAACAAACGAGCTATCAACTTCGAAGAATTACCTTTCCTCATGAACTGGGCTGTGTTCATTCAGAATAGGACTTTCAGTTTGAGTAGGAGTTGGCTCTTGGACATCAACTTGATCATCAACCTGAAATGTGCTCCCAACATTTGCAGGCTCAGACACCTCATCATTCTGATCATTTGCCCTTGATGATTCGAACACCATCACGCTTGAGCTTGTCTTTTGAAACTTAAACCGGATAGATCTTGGATCAGATTTCTTCCTCGGTGAGGGTTCACGCACAGGATTAGGTTCTGCAAACATATCATCAACAGCAAAATTATCATCCAACTCTTGCGGAATTGAACCACTGCTTGAAGAAGAGTTCAAGTCATCCCTTGTTCTCTTATGACTCTGATTGGCTCCAGATCATCATAAATATCATCTGCCAAATTCTCATTCTCCGGGAAAATATCATCCATCACATTTTCTTCATCAGAAGGTATATTCTCTGGTTCCCCTTGAACAGTCACTGGAACATCATGATCTTCAGCAACAAATACATTGACTGGAGATTCTTCAGGTTGAGGATCTGCTTCTAGTTCTTGTTCCCTCGCAACCTCAGGGAAAGCACCTCTTTTAGCCCACTCAAGTCTTCCTTGAAAAGTGCTCTTTCCCCTTCTATCTTGGGTTTGCAGACCAAAAACACCATCATCCATGAATTTTATATCCAGCTTCTCAACCCTTTCCTGAATCATTGGATACTTTCTCATAACCACCATGTGTACAAACCTTGGAGTCATGAGAAATTGCTCACTGGCACTCAAATCAGCATTACCCACCCAATCTAAGAGCATCATCTTCGAAAAGTTAAATTCCCAATCCAAAGCCAGTGCAACAAATGCAGTGCCATGCACCTTGTTCAGTTGATCGAAGCTTGTTCTCTTTCCCAAGAATGATTTCTGTAAGTAGTGTGCCAAACACCTCCAGTAGTGTGGCAGTAGCTTCTTGAAAATAGGTGGGAATTTTCCTTCATACCCTAAGAGACGTGCACCCTCTAACACTTCATTCTTCGCATATTCCATTTTATCCTCAGCTCTATCAGTAATATTCAACCCCTGGCGAATATCTTCTATACGATCTCGATTCTGCGGTTTTGAACAGTTATAGTAATCCTTTGTTTTATTAAGATTTGCCCTGGCAGTTCCCCAGAATTCTCTCACTAGTTGTTCATCTATCAGCACGTGCGCCCTGAGAGCATGATTGATTTTGCACACATTCATCCCAGCAACAAGAGAGTAGAACAACTGCATGTGTTTCTCTGGAGGGTCATCCAAATAAGCAGGTATGCAGTGGTCTCTCTCAAAGTGAATCTCTTCGTCAATCATTTATTCTGCCATCTGAGAAACCGAGACAAATGTATCAGGTTTAATCATATCATTGAGCAATTAAGTTCAACTGATTATCACATTATCCTTTTAAGTTCTAAAATCTCAATTGAAACTTTTTAAAAGAAGGAATTGGATTTTGTTCCACAATTTTAACAAAAACACACTCTTAAAATTAACTTGTTCAATTTTTATCTTAAAAACAATTAAGTTTGATGAGATTTTAAAACCATTTTGTGTTTATTTAATTGTTTACGATTTTAAATCAAGTTTTCAACGGGTTTACGATCAAAAATTTGGGTTCACGATCCAATTATGGGTTCACGATCGGGGTCAAGTACAGTCCAGTCGTAAACGGTAAGCCCGATCGTAAACACCGACGATCGTGAACATGGACGATCGTAAACACAGGCCATCGTAAACACCGATCGTAATCGACATCGGAAACACCGATCGTAAACGCGAATCGTCGTCTCCTTCCTCACGACGATCGTAAACGCCGAGATCCGCCATTGTTGAGCCTGCAAATCTTCAAAAACGCATCAAAAACCAACATTTATGCAAAAGAACCATCTAATACTACCTTTAAACTATCCCAAACACAGAATCGGCTTCTAAACTTGAGTAATCGATGAGAAAATTGAAGAAGAAGAAGATCAACAACCGAAAGAAAAAATGCACAAAAACCGTGATTAAACCGACGAATCAAAGAGGAATCAGTCGTTTAAACTGTGTTTTGTGGTCGGAAAGTGAATGCGAGGGAGGTGGTGTACACGATTTCCTCAGAAAACAGCCGGAGCTACCCGGAAATTGTTTTTCCGGCGAAAGGAGGGCGGTGGTTAGGGTTTCGGATGGGGATCGTAAACGTAGAGAGAAGACGGGGGCGGAATCGTAAACGGTGAAATGATATGTGGATCGTAAATGAGATTTTTGAGGGTTTTGTTAAAGAAAAGTTTCATAAAGCCCCCCTCAAGTTTTTAAGACATTTCAAATGCTCCCAAACCTCATTTAAATGATAAATCACTTGAAAAATTGTTAATTTTTAAAAATTTGAGAATTACAAAACTTCCCCTCAGACTCATACCCCGAGAACCTGATCTTAATCATAAAAAAATGAAATTTTAAACAGTCAGAAACTTAGGAAAAGTTAAGAATATCAACAAAGATAACTAATACCGAAATTAAATATATACTTGCCTTGAAGCTGATGATTTTCATGGATCAAACCAGACGTATCTTTGACTGAGGAACCCTTTTCAGCTTCCGCTACTCGATGCTCTAGACGATTGCCAGAATATTTGACCACATAAACTCACATCCAGTCATTTTGAAGTGCTTGATTATGGTACAATATTACCGTCATGTTTAACCGTCCCCACACCCAATTGTTCATAGCAAAACCTACCCAACCTTAGAGTTTATTGAGGATTCACAAACCCCCAACTTGAGGAACCATGCAACCATCAAATACGTTATAATTTTGTTAGTTTTTCGTGGTTTTTTATTAGTGCACATGTGCACTAATAATAAAGCACTTTATACGTGTCGTATACATTAATATTTTAAAAAGGATTTTCATTTCCTTACAATTGTGTTATCTTTAACTCTGAAAATATATTTAACGTTTTAAATTTTTTTAAATTTTTTTAAATTTTATGCTACACATGTGCACTATAACTAATAGTTATAGTGCATATGTAGAATTATCATTAGTTCTATGAATATTTTAGTTTTTTTTAAATGTTTTTAACCTAAACAATATGTTTTCGCATGACAATTCTCAATTGTGTAGTACTAATGAAAATGGTGCACATGTGCACTATTTTTTTTTTCTTTGAAATATCAATTTCTTTTCCAGAATCAAAGACAATAGAATTTTAAGATTTTTGGTGCAAGTTTCATAGAAAAATATTAACGTATGTAAAAGTTATGAAGGTTTTAGTGTTAGTTTTTAGGTGCTCGCAAAAAAAAAAGGAGTTTTCGCAGAATCCTTACCCTATATATATATATATATATATATATATATATATATATATAGGGTTAGGTTCAAATGAGAACTTTTTGTTTTGAGAACTAACTCTCAACCACAAATTTCAGGGGGGACCACTACAATTCATGGGAGGGGCGATACATGTAAATAAACTTATGGCTTAAATTAGTTATTTTTAGTTCTCAAATCAAATTGGTTCTCAAATGATCCTCTCCCTATATATATATATATATATATATATTATTGCTGAGTAATATACTTTTGTCGATTTTTGTAATCGCCATGATTTTGGCCTCGAGTCATCATCGACTTATTTTAAAACTCAACATATGTCATAGTTTGACATTATTAACAATTTTCCCGTTTGTCTCGACTTAGTCGTTTTTTTTTCATTGAACACACACTTATGTGCACATGCTCGTTAGGTGTTTGGTAGAGTACACAAGACTTTCTAGTTGCTACTTGCCGTATTATTTATCTGGAATTGCTGTGCACCCAAAGGTGAGCTTCACGGCCCCAATTTACTGTTTTTAATCCTGTTGGGAAAGATTAACATGCATGAATTATACAACTTAGATAATTAGACTTTTATATATCACTTGAAGTACTTGAAGCGCACTGATACAACAAAGTTCTTCCTATGGTACCGTTAATATTAATGACGATATCGGGAAATATATTGTAGTACTACTGGGTCTGACAAACCCCACCCGGGTCAGTCGCGCTGACAAGATCCGATATCGAACGGGTGTTATATTCGTCCTAAACACAACAGGGCAAACTGCGCAAACCGTAAACACTGTTAGGTTCGGTGACCATCAACGTGTGAAGTTTCATGTATATAGCCTAGCTAGCTATTTGATATATATTAGTGATTATGCTCTTACAACTTGACTGTTGTTGAACAGTCAATCTTAAACTCAACTTGACTGTTGTTGAACAGTCAATCTTAAACTGAACTTGATTGTTGTTGAACAGTCAATCTTAAACTCAACTTGAACTGGTTTTAAACTGATAAACCTGTGAACTCACCAACCTTTGTATTGACACTTTTTAGCATGTTATTTCTCAGGTTGCGGATGTTCGAGTATCACGAGTACGCATGCATGAGTCTTGAAACACTTTTAATGTCTTTGAACAAGCCACGTCACCTTGGGTGACAAAGATTTTACATAAATACTTTTATTGTATTTACGCTTCCGCATTTGTAAAACTCTAATTTTATATTTTATGGAATATGAAACGTTTTTATTAATTATTGGTCGTTTGGTGTAACTAATGGACAACGATCCTGGTTTGTCACGCTCCCTGCGGTGGTATTCCGTGCGTGGATTTTTGGGGGGTGTGACACTTAATTCTTTCCTCTTTGAGTGGTTTGACTCTTGTTTAGTATTTCTTTTCCTCTTTTCAGAGTAAAGAGCCAGTGGATCGACTTTGGATTTGGAGATGTCCAGTATTTCAGACTCTTGACAGTCTAGACTACAGAAGAGGTCATTCAGACTTTTTTCTTCAAAATCCAAATTCGATTGGAGAGTCATGGTTATACTTCTCCATTCATGAGGAATACTTTTAATAAATGTAATATTTGTTTCCTCATTGGATCTAGAAATGTTGAACTTCCTTAGATTATTGATTATTGTGGCAAAACGATTGTAAGTTTTGGGAGTGATTCACTTGGGAGTGATCTGGAAGATTCATACTCGTTTAGTGCTTTAGTTCTTTTGTTTATTTTCATTTGACCCCCCCCCCCAATCAAAGAGTTTCTCAAGGGCATCCCATATGCCCTTGGCTGAGGTATTGCAGTCAACTTTACAGAATATCTCATCAGGAAGAGCCATAGTGAGGATTGTCTTGGCTCTGTCCTCATTAATCTCTTTGGTCTTGCACTCCTCACTTCACCATTTTCTTTCTTTGGGGATGGTGCGAGCGGAAACACCAGCTGAGGTTTCAGTTTCGTTTATCTCAAGAATGTCGACTATGGGATAATGGGGTCCCTTGGCTATGCATTCCAACAGGGAACTATCAACTCCTTTTAGGAAGTTGGTAATTCTGATTTTCCACTGTGGATATTCCTCCCTAGCAAGCATAAGGGGTTTTGCCAATGAGCCAAGATATTTTCAATTATTCCAGCTTGAAGACATTTTTGAGAGGGTGTTAAGGAGAAGCTGTTAAAGAGCAGGATCTTTGAATATTAATTATTCAATGTGTTCTGATACCAATTCTTGGGTCCCTTGATGGTCTCTTTAACAATGTTGTCACAATTTGATTTAAACAAGATGAACAAATTGCGGAAAGTAAATCCAATTGGAAGACAACAGTTCATAAAAAGGGTTTTTCTGTATATCTCAAATGTAAATAATGGTTTACACGAGTTTATAGTATAACAATGTATCAACATAAATTACTTTTCTATGGGAGTAGGTTGTAATTGCTTTGAGAAGATGGTGAACTTTATGCTTGTTGTCTTGCTCTCTTTGGTGAAGTGCTTGCTATTTATAGGAAGTATACATCAGCATAAATAATGTCGATTTATGGATTCCAATTCGCAAGCTTTACATGCATCGACAGGAAGATGGAGATTTTAATAAATTCATAATTTCGATGCCGCTGAAAGAAAACTCTATGAGTTTGAAGAAAAAGCTTTTGGTTATCTAACAATGGCGTTGCCCACTGAATTGTTGCATCAGTTTAGTACTTGCAAAAAGTCAAAACAGTTATGGGATGCACTATCTGCAAGATGTGAAGGAAATGATCAATACAAGAAGAGTAGAAGAAAAGTGCTGAACAAAGAATTTGAAAATTTTCAACACTATGATAAAGAAAATATTCCTGCACTTGTATCTAGATTTTCACATCTAATCAGTGAAATGAAAGTGGTGAATATTGAAAAGACCGATGAGGAACTAAAAGAGAAACTGATGGAAGCTTTACCAGCAAAGTGGGAGAATTATGTTCTACTACTTACTCATGATAAGGAATACTGAACATTGTCATTTCATGATTTAACCGGGAAGTTGCATGCTAGAGAAATGGAAATGATGACATCCAACAAATCAACTGCTTAATTACAAAATCCGGAATTATACCATGGTCAAATTCTGCAAGCATCAATGCAAAGTCTAAATCATCTAGTTTTGATTCATCAAATCCACCTCAAACAACATTTGTTGTTGGTCATGGTTCAGGTAATTCTGCAAATTCATCAAGAGGGTGTAACTTCACTATTCCGAATCATTCAAGTCAGACTTCAATTTCTGCAAAAACACCCGATGAACATTTGGCATTAATTTCTGCCTTATTATCTTCATATTATGGATTGCTGAATGGTGGTTTGACAACATCTAATTTGGTTGAAGAAGATTTTGATCAGATCGATCAGATAACCTTGAACAAATGGATATTACTTGGCAACTTGCAATGTTAGCTCAAAGAGTTAAAAGATTCAAGAAGAAGACCGGATTCCAATGTTTAAATCCGGATGGCAAGGTTGGCATAGATAAATTAAACGAAAAATGTTTCAAATGCTCTAATTATGGACATTTTGCTCGTGAATGTTCAAAATCAAATGATTCTTCATCAAAGTCTCCAACAGCTTTGGTGTCTCAAGTCGATAAACAATATACCTGGGGACGAAGTTCTGAGCCAATTGCTTTAACAGCTATTAATTCTAAGTCAAAATCACTAACATCGAATGAAGGTTATGATTGGGCTGCCGACTTTCCTGTGAGTCTGCACTTTTTGCTCCATCTGCGATGATTGCTCAAATTGTTCATAGTGATGATGAAGTAGAAGTAACTGATTCAGAATCTGAAATAAGTGGTTCTGGAAATAGTTAGTGGCTATGAATCGATTTGTGAGTTTTGATCTCAGAAAGACAAGAAGATTCAAGGATTGATAAAAGAAAATGAGTTGTTGGTTGCTGAAAATAAAAGGAAGATAGAAGAGTTGACAGGTAAACAGAAAAAGTTGGGAGATCTAATTCAAGAATTGTCCTCTCAAAAGGCAAAGTTTTCAGATGTTCAGGCAGAGGTTGCTGAGAAAGAATTGAAATTTTAAAGTCTTGAAAAAGAGTTTGAAAAGAAAATTACAAAATTATCTGAAGAAAATGTTGACTTAGTCAAGGAAGTTGAGAAATGTAAGGCAGAAGCTGAGGATGCTGCAAATGATTTTAATAATTTGTTTGAAAAGTCCAAGATTAAACTTGATTTACTTACCAAGGCTTCTGATGACTCGGTTGCTAATATTGAAGCATATCAGCTTGATATGGAGAAGTTGTTAGATGAGAAGCGGGAATTGGCAAGAGTAAATAAGTTGCAAAATTCAAATTTGGATATTCAGAAAAGAAATGAATATAAGCTGACGAAGTAATTGTGGGCTGGATTAGATGAGTTGAGGTTGCAAAAGTATGAAACTCATAAAGTGGCAAAGAACTTAATTGCAACGGAAAAAGAATTGGCTGAAGCTCCACATAAAATTTCTGATCTAAAAATTCAAGTGATTGATGCAAATTGTTTGCTGAACAATGTCACAATTTCTACATCTTTTACAAGTTTCTTGGCCAAAGATGGAAATTTTGAGAAAATGTTTACCAAAACAGTTTCACCACCGGGTAGTCTTAAAGAAGGTGTTTATGCGGTGTAGGAAAATGAAGAAACTGGTGATTATTCTGAATTTGTTGATAAGAAATCTGATGAGGTAAAGGTTGTGAAGTAACAGAAAGATCGAGAAAGATGAAACGGTTGTGTCTGCTTCTATGTCTACTGAAGAAGAGAAATCAACAAGTTTTCAACTGAGAAGACTGCTATTGATGAAAGAATTTTCTATGAACAAAAGAATATTAAAGAAGTGAAAGCTGAGTTTTCTCGTCTTGCAAAGAACAGACATAAATCATTTGGTTCTGAAGAAAAAGTTTCGGGAAAGCATGTTGGTTTGGGTTTCAAGACCAAAAATGGTAAAGTTGATGGGGTTCAAGGTCAGAAAGAATAGAAACTGAAGCAAGTCAAATTGAAGCAAGTAAAGAAAGATGTTTTTAAAGCTGAAAATGTTCAACTTGAAAGGTTTTATAAACTCAAAGGTTCAGATCAAATGTTTTCTGATAAGGAGTTTCCACTTCATTGTGTGGATTCTCAAAAGATAGCTGAAGTGTTCGTGAAGCATGAGGATTCAAAGACCAAGAAGATTTCAAATGCTAAATTTTCTTTTGGAGGATCAAATTTTACTCCAAAAAGCCCGACTTCAAAATGGGTTCATGATCATCGATTTCAGGTATTTGATAATTTTTATGATCATTTTGGCGATGCTATATGTAGTGAAGCTTTACAGAGACCAAAGAGGAAAAATGTAAACAATCGTTTGTGCTACAATTGCCGAGAAAAAGGGCATATGGCACAAGATTGTCATGTCACTGCTGCTTCTAGTTCAAGGAAAAGACAGGTTCCTTATGTTGGTAAATCTGCCAAATACAGATTTATTGATGAATATGGCACAGTATTTGATGAATTTCAACTGACATAATTTAACCATCAAAGAAGGTTTTTACCTAAATTTCAAAATGATTCCTCTGTCGGTTGTTCGTCCCAATCTACTGTGACGGGTTTATCAGATACTGATTTACCAAAACAACAAATTTGGAAACCTAAAGTGGTGTCAAAAGGCAATCAGGACACTGGTCGACCAGAAGCGATTCGCTTTCGGTCATTTATAAACTGACGTGTTTGACCAGTGTGCAGGTACTTCTAGAAGACCTATTGGTAATTGCAAAGTTGCTGATGGAGGAGTATTCTGCTGATTTATTTAAATTTCAAGAAATATCAATTTCAAAAGCTGAAATTTTTCTAAAAGCTAACACTGAAAGGTATCCATGTCAAAAGGTCAATTTTCTTTCTTTCATGCGTTCCGTTTGTAGTTTAGGGGGAGAAAATTGAAAATACCAAAAATAGTGTCTTTGTGTTTTTGTTAAAATGAAAATCCAAAAATAGAGTTTTCATTTTAAGAGGGAGAAAAAGAAAAAAAATACAAAAACATTGAAAAACAAAAAAATACAAAAACATGGAAAAATAAGAAATTATATCCAACATATTTGGGAAACGATAGTACATTGGTTTACGTGTCTGACTCATGGATAAATTAGATGAAAAAGCCATAAGATCATTGTTTGATGTGCTTGGTAGGCTCGGCATTAAATCTGAAAGTATTCAAATGTGATATTCATTAAATACTAATGCTTGACCAAGTGGACAACATCTTGAAGCATATATCAAGATAGTGAAAATATGTGTGAAAAAGAAAAAAGAGAAGTCACTGTGTAAACATGTGTTCATTTTGCAAAGATTTAAACTTGTTTGATTTTCTTTATTTTGTCAAACGATCGGACTTTCTCTGCGTGTCCACAAGACCGACCTGATTGTTGTTCATTTGACGTTCTACTTTATTTTTTTTGGTGTTTCACATAACTCATCGGACTTTCTCTTCGTGTACGGAAGTACCGACCTGATTGTTGTTGGGTTATACAATTTCAACTTGTTTTATTTTCTTATTTTGTTAAATCCGAGGCCTTATCTGCGTATCGAAAGATCGACCTTAAGGTAGACGATTTAACGTTCTTATTTCTTTTTGCATGGAACACAGTTGACTATATCATGAATACAATCATTATGTGGTTAAATCACAAATGAAATCACAAAGTGTGATAAGCAAATGCGTATCTGAGTATGTCTGATAGTGTGGGGTACATTGGTCAAAGCAAATCTAATCAATACAATAACATATCCAGATGTTATGAGTATGATTGTGTCTGAGTTTAAGATGGACAAATTATACTAGTAATCGACATGACTTATGCGTTGAAGTAATTGAAATTGAAGTGTAGTTCAGCATGTCATGATCAATATGATCCCAAGTTGTGATCTTTCTCGCAAAAGAAGAAAATAGTGTCCGATTCAGTATTGCATTTATGTTTCATATTTGAAAATTCCCAAAAGATTTTAGGTGTGTTTTAGCATAAAATTAGAAATTTTCTAACAAGATTTTAGGTGTGTTTTGATATAAATTTTCAAAAAGCCAAAGAGATTTTGTTTTCTTATTTGTTTTCGACCGATCGACATGTGATACGATATCAAAATTTCAAATCTATACCTTGGGTTCTCGAAGAGAAGTTTTGCACCAAGATTAAATTAATTTTCAAAAGAAAAGGAAAACGCGTTTCCGTGTTCTGAAATTACAAGTTTTGTGTGTCAAGATTCAAGCATGGTGAAAGGGGGAGTTTGTTGTATCTTTCACAAGTGGATCTTGAAGTTCAAAGATGATTCAAGAGTGATCCAACCATGTAAGCTCTATTTCTGACAATATATCAAGTCAAAGATCGGATGTAGCAATGTTGAAGACTGAAGACTGAAGTTTAGTTAGAGAATAGATACACTGCACGTTAATGGGGAGTTTGTTAGAGCATATTCCTATGCTACAATGTGTCTCGTGTATTGTATCTAGATTAGAGCGAGTCTGTGAGTTGTAGTGGCAATATCATTGTGCTGTACCCGTACCATACCATTGGTACGCATGCCAATTGTCACCAATTGGTACCGTGTGTTAGAATGATAGCTTAACACTTTTGTCATTTCTACACCTTTCTGTGTGTGTTCTAGAGAGAGAAACCAGAGTTTACTTCTTGTAATCTTCAAGTGATTAATAAGAACAAAGCTTATTTACTTCTCGTGTTCACTAGATTGATCAAAGCATGCCAGTAGTAAGATCGTATCTCGGTTTTACAATAGGTTTTGTTTTCTTTGGTTTTGAAGGTTTTTGAAAACATTTTTCAAATGGTGTATCATAAAAACCTAAATCTTCTCCATATTCAAAGAATTTATCCTTACGATAAAACTTGTTTGATTTAGCGAAATGAAATGAATTTGAATTTTTACTACCTTTTGGTGTAACATCAGATATGCATGATGATTCATCAATAGAAACCTTGTTATCTATAGATGTAGAAGACACTTTCTTCTTCCAAACTTGAGGTTTCTTATCTGGTAACACCTTCTACTACTTCTTTTCAGCTTTAAACACAAATTTGTTGTTATTTTGCATTGGAACCTCTTTACTTTCATATCCCAATCCACCATTCTTCTGCTTAGGATAATCCTTCACATGATGGCCTTGATATGCTAGATGAGAAAATTCATCTTTGATATCTTTAACACTAACTTCCTTATTCAGTAAGATTCATTAATCACAATATCAGAAGAATCAGGAATCTTTACATGTCCAGGATTGCCTTCAAAACTTTTCTGAGCATCAAGAAAAACAGATTATGGAAGCAAACTTTGGGACTTTGCTTGAATCAAATGTTCTTTCATCCTTGTTCTTCTTCCGAGACTTTGATTTCTTTGGTTTTTCCAAGTTAACAGCATGTCCTGTTGGATAATCTTGCAACTTTTGACTTGAATTGTCATTAGATGTAGTTTTCAAAACAACCACTGGAGTAGGAACTTCATGATTATCAACATATGTGCTAGGCTTGCCATCTCATTCCAGGTGATAAAATAATCCTGAAACACACTTGATGTGTTGCAGTTTTCAAGTTGTCGTTGCAGATCAAGCATTTCAATCTTTATTTAAGAAATCTTTGTATTAGCTTCCAGTAAATCTTTTTGAGAAGTGATGAATTTCTCAGACAATTTGTTATACTTATGCTTTTGAACATACATTCTATCACATTCAGCAAGCACTTCTTCTGTAACCTTTTTCACTTTCTTTTGAAGATGATCAACATCCGCTTTCAAACTTTATTCTCTCTAACTAATTCAGCTTTTTCATAAACTAAATCTTCATTTTCAATTGAATATCTTTTAGCTTCTGCAGCAAGTTCATCACTTTGAGCATGAAGATAATCAAGCTTCACCTTTGACTTAACATATAAATCATCAAAAACTTCATTTGCTTCTTTTCTTTTAGCTTTAGCTTTTTCACATTCTTCAACTAGCACTTTCTTCTCTTCCATCAATGCTTCATTGATCTTAACAAATTCAGAACACTTTGTACAGGGTGAAGAAACACCCATTTAAATTTCTACTTCTTTATTCTCTAACTCTTCAATTTTATCTTGAAACGTGAAAACTTGATCAACTATCTCATTCTTGTTTGATTAAGTTTTAACAATATGCTCTTCATATTGTATTTTTATCGTATCCCATACTGTTTTTGCTTTACATTGGTTTTTGAATTGACTTGAAATTCATGTAGGTAAGGCGATGATGAGAAGTTCAAATGCCTTTTAATATTTGATTTTAGCATTCTCTTTCTTCAAAAGAAAATTTCCATTTATCCTTAACATCTCCATCAAAATCGGTTGGACATTTATATCCATCTGTAATTGGTAGCCACAACGTTATCCAAATCAGCAATATATGTTTTAAACTTTGTTGCCCAACTATGAAAATCCTCAAGCTTTACCAGTTTTGGCATATTTTGATGTTCACGAGCAATAAAGGCATCAATTGCATACATTTTGAAAAATTATTTTTGATGTATGATTTTATATTTTTGTAAAAAAAATGTTTAATATTTTTTTTCATAGAAAAAAATTTATTATAGCTTTTGTTTGATTTAGGAAAAGAAACGAAACAACGAAAAAATAGCAAGGTAAAAACAAAAACAAACGAGTTTATATTTGTAAACCGATTGGACAAATGAAAAATACATTGCGTTCACGAAACAATTCAACGAACCCAAAAACTTTGTGTAGTTTTTTTTTTTTAAATTTGTTATTTAAAAACTTTTGAAATTTTACTAAAATGTGAAACCTTATTTAATAAGCTTTGAAATTGGAGGGACTAAATATGAAATTTGTAAAATAATGACAACATAGTCGAATAGCATGCTTACCCCCCCCCCCCCCCCCTGTTTTTTTCTCTTTTTCTGGCGAAGGAACTTGGCCGGAGAAAGAAAACCAAACCAACCACAGTCTTCAATCCGTCATATCTTTCTCGATTCTTAACGAAAGTTTATTCTGAACATTGCGTTGATTTCGTATCGACGAATCGAATCAAACTAGCACCATTGTTATGAAGTTTTTATGAGGTTTGAGCATCGAACGAAAGACCTCCGGTGAATGAAGAAGATGGTGAAGCTGTGATCTTCTCAAACCAACACCAAATCGAAAATGGATTGTTGCATTAGCTTCCTAAAATCAAACCGAGTCTGTAGCAACTAAAATTACGCAAAATGATTGTATATTCCATGAAACGGATCTTACTACTGCATGATTTGGTTAATCAATGAACACAGATGTAAATAAAGCTTTGCTTTATTGATTTCACAAAGAGAGGTTACAAGATCTAGAGAAGAGAACACACTCTGTTTACGCACACTTAAGAGATAGGAATGACAGAACTAAACAACTCTATGTAACACGATCTATTTACCCTTCACTAAGACTGGCGTACCAAGTGACATACCAATTGGTACGTGTACCATATGGTACGGCCACTAAGGTATTTAGCCACTAAGATTCACTCCAACGCTCTGAACTAGATATAATACACGAGATACACTGTAGCATAGGAATATGCTCTAACAAACTCCCCCTTAATGTGTAGTGTATCTTGTATCTATCTATCTAACTAAACTTCAGTCTTCAATCTTCAGCATCGCTGCGTGTGATCTTCAACTTGAACTCTTGTAAGAAATAGAGCTTGCATGGCTGGATCAATCTTGAACAATCTTTGAACTTCAAGATCCACTTGTGAAAGATATAACAAACTCCCCCTTTCACCATGCTTGAGTCTTGTCACACAGAATAACCTGCAATTTCAGAAGACAAAAACGCGGCTTTCTTTTTCTTTTGAAAAAATAATTTAATCTTGGCACAAAACTTCTCTTCGAGAATCCAAGATATGGTTTTGAAATTTGATTTTGTATCGTGTATCGATTGGTCGAAAAAAAATAAGAAACAAAATCTTTTTGGCTTTTTGAAACTTTATATCAAAACACACCGAAAATGTTTTTGATTTTTCTAAATTTATGCTAAAACACACCTAAGATCATTTTGAATTTTATCAGATATGAAACATAAATGCAATACAGAATTAGACACTATTTATGTCTTTTGTGAGAAAGATCACAACTTGGGATCATATTGGACATGACATACTGAACTACATTTCAATTACAATTACTTCAGCTCACGAGTCATGCCGACTGCTGGTATAATTTGTTCAAATTAAACTCAGGCACAATCATACTCATAACATCTAGATACGTTATTGTATTGATTAGATTTGCTTTGACCAGTGTACCCCACACTATCAGACATACTCAGAGACGTAGTTTCTTCTACATCACACTTTGTGATTTCACATAATGATTGAATTCATGATAACATCAACTGTGTTCCATGCAAAAAGAAATAAGAATGTTAAATCGTCTACCTTAAAGTCGATCTTACGCAGATAATGCCTTGGATTTAACAAAATAAGAAAATAAAAACAAGTTGAAATTGTATAACCCAACAACAATCAGGTCGGTACTCTCATACACGCAGAGAAAGTCCGATTAGTTATACGAAACACCAAAGAACTTAAAGCAGAATATCAAACGAACAACAATCAGGTCGGTCTTGTGGACACGCAGAGAAAGTCCGATCGTTTGACAAATTAAAGAAATCAAACAAGTTTAAATCTTTGCAAAATGAACACATGTATACACAGTGACTTCTCATTTTCTTTTTCACATATATATTTCTTGATATATCATGAGATATGCCTCAAGATGTTGTCCACTTGGTCAAGCATTAGAATTTAATGAATATCACATTTGAATACTTTCTGATTTGATGCTGAGCCTACAAAGCACATCAAACAATGATCTTATAGCTTTTTTATCTATTTTATCCACGAGTCAGACACGTAAGCCAATGTATAATCATTTCCCAAATATGTTTGAGACATTTCTCATATTTTAATGTTTTTGACTTTTCTGTTTTTCAATGTTTTTGTATTTTTCTGTATTCCTCCCCCTTAAAATGAAAACTATATTTTTGGATTTTCATTTTAATCAAAACACAAAGACACTATTTTTGGTTTTTCAATTTTCTCCCCCTAAACTACATATGAAATGTAAAAGAAAGAAAATTGACCATTCAATACTGATATATTTCAGGATAAGCTTTCAGAAAAATTTCAGTTTTGGAAGATGAAGCATTCAATTTAAGTTAAGCAGGAGACTGCACTATCAGTAACTGCTTGAACAATCACTGACATGTCTTCTTGAAGAAACCTGCACACTGGTTTTAAAGATTAGTACTCAAATATCCCGAAGCACACAGCTTCTGGTCGACCAGTGTCTTCCACAAAATCAGTTGCAGCTTTGCTGACCACTTTAGGTCCCACTGCATTTTTACTTTTTCATTTTGAACCGAGTCATCATCCGGAGATGAACCACCAACACTTGAATCAATTTCGAAAAATGATTTCTTTTTAGATTTAGTTTTGGAAGGTGGGGACTCAGTAAAAATTCTGCCTGATTCATCCACAAATTTGGCAGATTTGTTATAAAATGATCTTTTGACATTTTTAGGACAATCCTGTGCCATGTGTCCCTGAAATGTATCACATCTATCATCAGAATCAGAACTATCAGAAATATCATCAAATACATGAAACATGTTTGCATGCACCCAGTTAGATGTAGGACTTTGAGGTGTAGCATTTGAACCAGATGAAAAAGATTCAATCGGAGAACTTTTAGACGAATCCTTTTTCTTTTGCTTTCCCCCAAATCCCTTTTCCATAGTTGAAATAAACACTTGAGCCAAGTGATAGATTTGATCCAAACTGGTGTCTTTCTTTTCTTTCTTAACCTTCTTTGACACATTTATCTGATTTTTCTTCTCAAATTTCTTGCCTTCACTACCCAAACCAAAACATTTGTAACTCGGTAGCTTAGTTAAATCGACTTGAGAACTTGAAGGACCAAATTTAGCAGCTTGATTGAATGAAGCTTTAATGTCTTGTAATCGGAAATTTCTTTATCAACTACACCAGTTCCACCAGAAACAAATTTAACAAATGTGGGTGCACTAGATGTTGAAGAGTTCACTTTCTTGTTTGAAATCTTTGGTCTCTTTTTCTCAGATTTCTCAGACACAAATTGAGAATAATCTCCTGTTACAGCCTAAACTTGAATATCAGCAAGATCATCGGACTGAATAACTGGATTCGGAATTTGATTATGTTCTTTGCTTCCAAAAACCTTTTTGAAATTCTCATCTTTGCATAAGTAACTGGTGAAAGAATGTGAATTCTTCAAATTGTTCAACTGCCTCTTAAGATCCAAAACTCCAACATTCAAATCAGAGATTTTCTTTTGAGCTTCACCCAATGCCATGTCTGATTCAATCAATTGTTCCGAAGCTCTATTAGACAAAAACTTTTCCTGTCTCATCTGATCATGGGCATCATACACTTCTTGAGTAATTTTCTTCACTTGGCCCTCATGAATCTCAATATTTCTTTTCAACAATTGATTTTCATCTTTCAAACGGATAACTTTGTCTTGTAGTTCAGAATGAACCAATTGATGTTGGTTTTCTGCAACAGTAACTTCATCAAACTCTTTCTTGAGTTCATCATAAGATTGCTTCAGAGATTCGACTTTGGCAGTGGATTTCTGAAATAAAGCATCAAAATCATCAATTACATCCTTTGCTTCAGTTTCCATTTTTGAGCATTTTGAACCAACTCTGCATTTTCATTTTGCAACTTCAAAAGTTTTCCTTGATCTTCATTAACAATCTCATTCAACTTTTTTTAAGTTCTACAAACTCTTCCATTAATACACTCTTTTCTTTTACCAACTTTGCATTTTCCTTAACAATCTCATCAGAAGCGTCACACTTACTTTTGTAATTATCTAAAACTTCTTCCTTCTTCTTCTTTTCAGCAATCAACCCTTCTTTTTCTTGAACCAACACTCGAATCTTTGTATCTTTATGAGCACAAAATTCATAAGTTGACTCATAACCATTAACCTCAGAATCACTTGTTTCAGATGTACTGGTCTCAGATGCATACCCACTTGATTCAACCTCAATATTTGCCATCAATCCATAATTTTCTGGAGAGTGGACTAAAAATGCAGATTCATCCGGAAAATCTGCAGCCCAATCATAACCTTCCTCAGCCACTAGAGCCTTTGCATCTTTATTGTGACCATGCTTATCCGAATTAGACTTTTCAGATGATGATTGATTGCATTCTCGAGCAAAATTTCCAAATTTGGAACATTTGAAACATTTGAAACATTTAAGCTTCGACTTATCCAGACCAAGTTTTTCTCCCTGAAAAATAGAGGACTCACCGTGTTTCTTCATAAATCTTTTGCCTCTTTCAACTAGCATAGCCATCTGCCACTCCAAATCTAATTTATGCAGATGATCATCATCTATCTGTTTTATGTCATTCGGATGCAAACCAGTTTCACTAATTTGACCAAATATAGAACAAGACGAAGATGATATGAAAGCAGAAATCATAGCAGCCAATTCTTCATTTGATTGAGTAGGACGAGAACTATTCTTTGAATTATCACGAGTTGTAAAAGTACATCCCGAAGAATAATCAGAATAATCACATTTACCAGCCATGAAAGCAGTTGTAGGCGGATTAAAACTTGAATTAGACTTCGACTTTGCTTTGGAATTCACAGTAGCATAATTCTCCCCAAAATACAACTCAGGATTTTGAACCGAAGGGCTTGGTGACTTTTTCACAATCATTTCCATTTCTCGAGCTTGTAACTTGCTTTTCAACTGATTGAATGTCCAGCTCGAATAACTTGGATCATTAGTCAACATCATCACAAAGTTCTCCCACTTTTCAGATAAAGCTTCCAGAAACTTTTCTTTCAGTTCATCATTCTCTTTCTTGACACCCACAACATCAAGTTCATTTATCAAGTGTAAAAACCTTGCATTTAAGTCTGGAAATTTTCTCATCCTCGCAGTGCCCGAAATTATCAAACTCCTTCTTTGAAACTTTCTTTTGAGTGTTTTTATATTGATCATTACCCTCACACCCTTCTGCAATCGCATCCCATAATTCCTTAGCCGTTTTATATCGCTTAAATTGATGCATAAGATCCTTTGGTAAGGCCATTGTAAGATAACTATATGTTTTCTTCTCTCTGGCAAAGAATTCTCGTTCGTCGGCATAAAAACTACTAATCATCTTCGTCTTGTTGGGACCTATCATTGGATACTCATATTCTTTCTCAATCGGAATCCAACTATCAATATCTTGCGAATAAATGTAGCATTCAAACCGACTTCTCTAATTGTGATAATCTTCCAACCGAAGCAACTTAGGAAGCTTCTGAGTTGTTCTGATCTCGTTATCACAGTTCATCATGGCTTGCACCGATGTTTGAGCAGCTGAAAATGCTTGAAAATCGCTCATTTTGTAACTACGATACCGAATGTAAAAACTTCAAACTCAAAAACGGAGGTCTTCCAAGCGGATTTCGGGGGTCAAACCAAAGGGTACTAGCTATAAGGCCAGTAAAAGTATAGATCTCGTCGAGACGAACGTTTTGGCTGGTATTAGCTCCCGTAACTCTTAACGGAACTCAAGTTACGTCAGTTTTTGTGAAGACCACTTTTCTGCCAGCGTACCAAAACCTTCCTACGTACCAAACCAAATCAGTGGATCAAACCAAATCAGCGTACCATTCATGGACCAGATGACTTCAGCGTACCATACAAACCTCAACGTACCAGTTTGGTACGGAGTAACCGTCAGCGTACCAACCTGTAACCGTCGCGTACCACGGTTGAAGATTGCCTTGCGTACCAAAAATAAGTGTACCAGAATCTTTAAAGATTGCCTTGCGTACCAAAGGCGTACCAGTTGTTCTTCGAGCGTACCAACGGCGTAACACGCTGGAATCGATTGATTTTTGAATTTTGGATGTTTTGAGCTGAAATATACAATAGTAAGGTGTGAAAACACTCTAGGAACACTCAGATATCATTTTTGACCTCGGAATCACTCAGAATTAAGAAAAATTGATGAAAAATGACCAAAATCCAACTTTCTCACTCTAGAATCTGAAAATTGACTAAATCGCAGCAGTAGAGCAACCAAATGCTCTGATACCACTTGTAAATTCCACGAAACGGATCTTACTACTGCATGATTCGGTTAATCAATGAACACGGATGTAAATAAAGCTTTGCTTTATTGATTTCACAAAGAGTGGTTACAAGATCTAGAGAGAGAGAGAGAACATACTCTGTTTACACACACGTAAGAGATAGGAATGACATAACTAAACAACTCTCTCTAACACGATCTATTTATACCCTTCACTAAGACTGGCGTACCAAGTGACATACCAATTGGTACGGTGTACCATATGGTACGGCCACTAAGGTATTTAGCCACTTAGACTCACTCCAACGCTCTGAACTAGATACAATACACGAGACACACTGTAGCATAGGAATATGCTCTAACAATGATCAAGAATTGCATAAATCACCATGGAAGATGTTGAAGAACACATGAAGCTCATTGTGATTTTTCGAATCTGGCTAAATCTCAAACAAATTGAATTCCGTAACTTGTAATAAATTCGTGATGATGTGTTGAATCTTCTCCAATCAATCAAACTTGTAAACAAACACGAATTTTGTAGGATCGGTGTTAAACTAATTAACTTAACAAGAAACCCTTTTGACTTGCAAATATAACCCTGCGGAATTAAAGTTATATTTCACTCTACTTAAGCTTATATTAGTTCTCTTGTATGTGAGTGCTTGATTGCATAAAGATAGTAACAACGAAGTAAGAAATACTCGGGACTATATGCATTAACTCAAAGCTACACTATTACAAGTTGTTCGAGAACCGTTGTGTAAACTATGAGCTAACTAAGCTATATAAAGTGCTAATGAGATCAATGACAGCCATTGATCTCATGCGATCTAATCTAGACCGTAAAATATACAGTCAAATACAAACTACCAAAAGCATAAACATCAAAAATTGGAATATCTTGCGTCTAAACAACAACATACTACTTTAGGAGAGCGGCTTGAACAGATTTAGAAGCAACCGAGAAGCTTTTGTAGGATTGGACTTGCTGAAAATACATCTCAGGAAAAGTCCGGTTGAACTCATTATCTGGTGGATAATCGTATTCACCCAGAATATTCACTAAGTGACAAAACTGCTTCTTTCCGCTTGAACTGCCAGTTCCGCTCGAAGTTGAGAATTCTGCTTCAACTTCAACTTCAGCCGGAACTTAACAAAATTAGCTTTCAGCTGGAAATATTCTAAGCGCAATATTCCTTACAATCTCCCCCTAAGCTGATGTTGTCAAATTATTCTTCAATTCTAATGTTTATCTTTAAAAACTGACTTGTACCCAAAAATTTTCTTCTTCTTGACCTACTTATCCAAGGAATTGATGTTGGCATCCAAATCTTGAGAGATCTCTTTAGAGTTTGTTTTGGTCACCTTCACATGTTTGAATGACTCCCAAGCTTTTTCATTCCATTCATCTTGAACAGAAATTGACTCATGAACTGTGAAGGTGCCATCGGCTCTGTGAACATAGAACAGCTTCTCAACTTCTTCCCAAATGATGAATTTGATTTCACTGACAGGTTCTTCTTCTTCATTGTCAGTGTCACCCTGGGATTTGAAAAGCATTCAACATTCGTTCACTATAGTCTCAATACATAACCTCAGCAGGTGCTCAGCCCTTGTTGGACTCAGAATCTCTCTTAACTTTACATAAATATCAGTCATTTGAAGTCTAGAGAGCATGCTGGTGGCTTTGTGAGCATTCACTACTAAAGTTATGCCATTTGCCAAGGTGAAAGTGAAGTCAAAGGTTGTTTCATCTGCTGTCCAACCCACAATCTTGTTCTTTCTGGGTGGAGCCTCTCTCTTTGCTTCTTGTCTTTCTTCTTCTTAGCATGCATCATCCTCCTCTTTCTCTTCTTTTTCTCCTCATCAGTATCAGTTTATGATTCTTGCACAACAGGTGCTTTGCCCTTTGATGAGGGAGAAGAGGGATCATGTTGGTCTTCAGTTGGATTGGTGATGGTGGCAGAAACATTGTGGTTGAGGGTTCTTTGATGGTGAGTGGAGGTAATGTGGTTTTGGTTGGTGGTCTACTAGCTTCTGGTGTGGGACTGGAAGGTGGAGTAGGTGGGAAGATATCTGAGAAGTCAATGGTAGGTGGAGGTTTCTTCTTGAGTGGGACAATAGGTGTGAAATTGTCTATTCTATATTTTGGATTTGCAAGCTTGGTGGCTACCTTTTTGGAGATGGAGGGTGGTTTGTAGGGTATTAAGGCAAGTGACTGTGGAAATGATGGAACTGTTGTAGGTGAGGGGTTTGGGTTGTATATGAAGGAAGGTGGAGGTTAGATATCTGCATCAACAAGCTCAGGTTTAACATTTAAGTTAGATGATGTACCTGAAGTGAGTTTTCTAAAGGTGAAGGCATCACCAAATTTGGATTCACAGCAGCTATATCCCATTTAAGCTCATGAAAAATTAAGTCAATCAAGTTGCAAAGTTCTCTAACTTTCAGCTGAGCTACCTCTTCTTCTGTCTTCAAATTTCTAACCACAAGATCCCTTTTTACCTTCTTCAGCAGTAGGTAATTCTCATCATTCCTTACCAGCTTGGTAGGCATCTTAGAGGCAATAGAAATTAACCTCTGCCTATCAACCTCAGTCAAAGCATTCCAAATTGTATTCCTTCAGTCTCTAATTAAAGGATCTTGACTTAGGTGCTGTTTGTTTTTTAAGAGGTAAAATGTCTGCAGTCTGCGGACCACATCTGCAGACATCTGCAGAATAAGAGGTGGACCAAACCTCTGCAGTCTGTAAGAAGAAGACTGTTTGTTTTTTAACTTCTGCAGACTGTTAAAAAAACTGAAATTTAAATAAACCGATTTTTTTAACTTAAAATAGTTTTCTCCCATTTTTAAAAATTAACAAACAAGCAAACAGGCACTATATCAAAATAGATGGTGTATATTCAACTACTAGTGCATTCTATAAACAAATTGGAGCGACATCATAGATTCAAAACAATATAATCAATGGTAGGAATCAAAATAACATAGTTAAAAACCACATGAAATTGCATATGAGAAATCCAAAACTCAAATTGCACTATGAGGGAGTGAAAAACAAGAACAACATCATATTTGTTCAAGAAAGAACAACATCAAATTGGTTTCTGACTGGCAGCTATTGAAATTCCATTATTTAGGAGTGAAGAACAAGAACAACATCATATTGGTTCAAACAAGAACAATACCTAATGGTCTTTGTAACTTAAATTACGAAGAATTTAACTTTGAATTTCAATTTCAATATTTGTGGTTTAAAAAAGAAATTCAATATATTGTTTTCATCCTTATTCATCGAACATCGGATTGTTGGTCAAATTTTCAAATCATTTGAAGTATCCATTTCAAAGTTAAACTGGTTCAAGAACAACATCATATTGGTCACAAAGTTAAATTGGTTCAAGAACAGAAAGAACAACATCAAACTCATGTATGGAGAACAACAAGAATAACATCAAATTGGTTCAAACAACACACGAAAATACGACCTGGAACACCAATTGTGAATCGCGATCTGGATAAAAGAAAAAAAACTATTCAGAATCACAAGTCTGGTACCTGCGTTTGCAATTGAAGACAGCAGCGCAGGTGGGGGTAGGCGGCGGACGATGGTGAAGACGGCGTCGGTGGGGTAGGCGGCAGACGATGGGGAAGGCTCCGGCCGGTGGAGCTTACGTCGGTGTCCTTCTGCTTGCCGTGGGTGCCGTTCAAATTGAAGAAGGCGTAGGTAGGGTTTTTTTTTGGAACATGTTTTGTTGTCTGATGGAAACAAATGAAATTAGAAGAGGTATGAAGAGCCAAATACAAGTCTGCTCTAAGAAGAGGACAGGAAGAGGTTTTTTAGTGAAATGTCTGCGGAAATCAAACAATCTGCTAATCCAAATGTCTGCGCGTGGTCTGCGCCGCGCAGACATAAGAGGTTAGGAAGAGGTTTTCTTTAAAAACAAACAACACCTTAGCCTCTTCAAGCAGGTTCTCAAAAACTCCAACTTGTGAATATAGATCAAATTCCTCTTGAAGCTCTTTGTCTAACCTCTAATCTTCTGCTGCCCTTTTGGCATCTTCTACCATTTTCAACATAGCTTCAGCTTCAAGAGTTTGAACCACCTGTTGAATGGTTCTAACAGTTTCGGATTGAACAGGTTCTCCAGCTTGAACTGGTTCTGTACTCCTCATAGCTAATAAGGTTGCAGCTATGTCTTCTGCTTCTTCACTTCTCTGTTCTTTCGGGTGAACCACTAGTTGAGCTTCCGGTTGAACTTCCGGTTGAACTTCCGGTTGATCTTCCAGTTGATCTTCCGGTTGAACTTCCAGTTGAACTGAGTTTAGAACATGAGTCACCACCTGAGGTTTGGTGACTTCAGCTTCTTTATTAGTTAGTTCCAGTACCTCTGTGCCTTCTCCTTCACCAATTACATTTTCATCACCTCCTTCAGTCATAGTAGCAATTGCAACAGTTGCAGTGCTTTCTTCAACATCATTTACTGCCTTGCTGGTGGAGGCAAAGTTCTTCTTCGCTTGATCACTGGCTCTTTCAGCTGGAAAGATGACATCTTTTAATAGTCTTGTGATCAAATTTATGTGCTCAGGGAGAGCACCAGCAATAAGCATGGAAGATTGTACTAGCTCAGCGAGGTTGGGATCTTCAAAAGGAGAGATAGCAATCAATTGACTGCTCTTCAAATTTACCCAACTTTCTTCCACTGTGAAGGGTTTAACACCAATTCTTTCGCAGGCTGTGGCTCTAACTTCAGCCAGTATCCTTTGAGTTTCTTCAATTTCAGTCATAACAGCTTCTCCCCCAATTTGACAGTATCAGCTTCATCAGCTTCAACGGCTTCATCAGCTTCTCTGAGAGGGCTTGAAGGGCCTACCTCAGTGTCAGTAGGAACAGCCTTCACCAAAGTAGCAACAGTTGTATTCAATTTATTAACCTGTGCTTGAAGATTAAGGTACAATTCCGTCAATTCTGGTAGTGTATAAATGTCCTCAACTGGCCTTTTACCAGTATCCTTGGACAAGGCCAAGTTATCAATCCGAGATTGATCAACTGTGGTACCCATGGCTTCTTGGCACCTGGGATTCTCTCCAACCGTTTCAACAACCCTTGGTTCCAATGAAGGACCCTCGGGTGCTGATTCAGAGAAGATTGTCGCAGTTTGGGTCTTGGTTATGTCAATGCTAGCACCAAGATCCAGTGGGGATACTTAGGCAGCAGCAGCCCTCGCTGCATGAATCTCTTCATGACTCCTGAGATTCACCTCCAGTGAGGAATGGGAGTTCAGAGCAGCAGTGTCCTGATCCATCGGAATGTTCTCATGTAATGAGGTGGGTGAGTTAATAACACCTTCATTTAGATCAGGATTGATTGCACTGTCATTTCTAGGTGATAGGGGTTGCAGGGGTGAAAATCTCTCAGATGGGCAATGTACATATGCTTCTAATGACTCCCCCTCAAGTGAGGATTCGTCCCTAAGAGAATATCCCAATTTGACAAGTTTCCGCTTGGGCTTTTTGCCTTTTACGGGGTTTGAAGCTTCGGGTTGGCTTGTGGTACTAGGTGGAGGAGACCTAATAACCACCTGCTCTGTCTTTTGCTAACGACAAGAGGGGATTCAGATGAGGAAGTGGCAGTGGTAGTTTGAGTGGATGATTTCCTCTTTTTGGATTGAAATGTTTTTAAAGTAGAGGAAACAGGGACAGATGTGGGATCAGAAGCTATTGGGTCGATAGCCCTGTCATCTTGAGCATGAGGCTCAGTTGCTGCAACAGTTTCCGTTTGAACCTCAGCGTCAACAGGTTCATCAGGAAGCTGCCTTGGAATTGGCAGGGGAAAGTCGGTATCCCTTCCAAGAAAAACAGACTTGTTTAAAACTAAGTTCGAAAAGGTTTTCTCGGTTAAGTGTTTTGGTTCCAAAACTTTACCACCCAAGATAATTTGGGGGTATTCCTCCTTGAGAATACATGTTAAAAACCTTGGGAACAGGTAAACATATTCAGGTTGGATGTTAGTTATTAGGGCTTGAAAAATTAATTTAGAAAAGTTGAAATTTTCACCCTTTACAACAGCATAGAAGGCAGAAGCTTGTTCATCAGCAAGCTCATCAAAACCGCCCTTCTTTGGAGTTAGGCATACCAAGATGGTGTGAGCCAATAACCTCTAGTTGTATGGTAACTGCCCTTTCTTTATAGTTTTGCTTTGCATAGAACCACCATATCCAATGTCTCTGAATAAAGGTAGATATTTCTTGGAATCAATAGCCACGTATCCATTCTCATCCCTTAGTTTAAACACTTTTCGTACCTTTACTTCATTTATCTCCACAGTTGTGCCTTGAACTGTTGACACAATTTGTTTACATACGCCGTCACCTTGGTAACCCTAGCGTGAGACCAAAAATCTTCCATTATTTTCTTCATATATCATAGCTTCGACTGTCATCGCATGATGAAGATGAGAACTGTTCAGGAAGTCGATCATCCCGTTGTAGATATCGGTTTTACTCGGTGGTTCTAGGTACGCCACCAAGTTGTGCTCTACAGGGAACTTTGAGTAACCGAAGGGCTTCTTGCCACTTGACCTTGCTCTAGGAGCCATTGTTGATGATCGATTTGAGAGAAGTCGACGGTTATTTGGAAGTTACGGAGAGGTTTTGGGATAAATTTAGGAGTAATTTCTGAGTTGGGTTTGAGAGAAATGTGGAAGAATGACGGTAAATTAGGGCTTGTACGTTTGACGTGGATGACGTGGAGGAGAGAAGTTTTAAACAGACGTTTCAGTAACTGATGTGACAGATGCTTTATGGGTTATACGGTACAACTCGGTAAAGTATGTCATTATCCAAAAGTAAATTTGTTGAAACCTCGGATATTAAATGGTTAAAACTTAATGGGTAAATAAATGTGCATCTGCTTAAGAAATCATGCCTTCTGGGTAATTAAATGAGACTTTGACTTTTGTTGACCCGGAAGTTCAAGCGGATTCCATTTTCTCCTTTATTTTAAAGACTAAAATTCTTCCGTTTGAACTTCAAGTGAAGAATTTTTTCGCTTGGAAGAATTGTCTTAAAAATTTTCCACGTGAGTTACAAAGCATTGTTCCGGTTGAAGTTCACCCGGTGATTTTCAAAGTTGTTTTCTCACAGGTTGAACCGGGACTTAAAACTGAACAACAAAACACATGATTTTTTGAAAATTTGTGATAATTTTTCATAGTGTAGCAGAAGTTACTGACTGTGAACTGAGATGATATCTAATTATCACAAGATATTTTCGTTTTCGTTTTCTTTTTGTATCAAAAGACGGGCTCTTAAGCACATGCCTCTCTTTTATTAAAAATTGTGAAAAGTTTTATTCAAAATTCATCATCCCAATGGTTGTGATGAGGTAGAAAAATCTTGCCTCATCAAAAGCTTTTGTAAACAAATCTGCCAATTTATGATCAGTGTGAACTTTAAACAATTTAATCAGATTCTTTTCTGCACAATCTCTAATAAAGTGATACCTTATGCCAATGTGTTTGGTTTTGGAGTGCTTTACTTTATTGTTGATGATGGATATGGCACTGTTGTTGTCTGCAAGAATATGAGTTTCCATGAATGTGATTCCATAGTCATGCATCTAATTTTGGATCCAAAGGACTTGACTACAACAACTTGAGGCAGTAATATACCCAGTCTCTGCAGTTGAAGTGGAAACACAAGTTTGTTTCTTGCATTGCCAAGAGACAATCCTTTCTCCCAAAAATTGATATCCACCTGATTTTTATTTCTTGTCTATCTCACATCCTCCATAGTCACTGTCTGTGAATGCTCTGAAAGAGAAGTCAGAGTTCTTGGGATACCACAAACCCAGTTTTGGTTGGCCCTTCAGATACTTGAAGATTCTCTTAACAGCTAGCATATGTGACTCCTTTGGTGAGGACTGATATCTAGCACATAAGCAAACACTGAATATGATGTCAGGTCTACTAGCAGTGAGATACATCAGTGAGCCTATCATTGCCCTATACATGTGCACATCCACTGACTTGCCACTTAAGTCACTTGTTAACTTGTGGGAAGTGGACATAGGAGTTTTTGCACTTGAGCATGCTTGCATATCAAATATCTTCAGCATGTCTTGGATGTACTTTGATTGGTTCAAAAAGATTCCATCTGCAGTTTGCTTCACTTGTAGTCCTAAGAAGAATGTTAGTTCTCCCATGGAGCTCATTTCAAATTTTGACTGCATCAAAGTTTCAAACTCCTTGCACAAAACAGTGTTAGATGAACCAAAAATAATATCATCTACATAAATTTGTACCATCAACATATCCTTGCCAACAGTTTTGATAAAAAGTGTTTTGTCAATTGCCCCTCTCCTGTAGCCATTCTCTAGAAGATAGTTAGAAAGAGTTTCATACCAGGTTCTAGGTGCTTGTTTGAGACGATACAAGGCTTTAATCAGCTTGCACACCTTGTTAGGATGATGAGGATCCTCAAAACCAGGAGGTTGTTTGACATATACTTCTTGTTCCAGTAGGCCATACAGGAAGGCGCTTTTGACATCCATCTGAAATACTTGGAAGTCTTTGAAGGCAGCATAGGCTAAAAAGATTTTGATTGCTTCCAATCTAGCCACAGGTGCAAACACTTCATCATAATCAATGCCTTCTTCCCGCACATAGCATTGCACAACCAGTCTGTAACATCCCAAAATTTGAGAAATACGTGATTAATATGATTAATACATATGATATATGTGTTAGAAAGCTAAACGTGTTAAAACGTTTGAAAAATGCATGTTTACCCATTACCAGGTAATAAATCGATAAAAGATAGTATTGCATGAATGATATATGTTTTAATTGATAAGATGAGGAAAGGAAATGAAGTAATATGTGTTTTATATCAAAGAGAATTGATACATATGATGTTAGCATGAAAAAACGCATCTAAACGTTTATATGATGGGAATAAATGATAAACCGGGAGAAAATAGGTTTACACGATTACATGATATTGAAATCATGTATAGATATATGTCTAATAGTATGAATACATGTGAAATATTCATTTGATGGATATATACGTGTTTGGATAGTTATACGTGTGAAAAATGCATGCTTAAATAGTTAACAAGAAAATAGAAGGGTAGAAAGTGTAAATTATGGAAATACACAAATATATATGTATATACATTATCATATATGACCCGAACCTTCGAGAATGTTAGAAATATTTATTGGAAGGTTGTAAGATGTAAAATGATAGTTACATCAAAAGATTAGGGTTTAATATACATAAGATAAAAGTTAAAGGGCTAAAAGTGTAATTTATGAATACTTACGGATATTATACGTATCTATAACTTTTATAAGTACCCCGAGGCTTATAATATATTATAATAATATCCTAAGGTGATTCGGTACATAAAATAATAAGTATTATAAAGTTTGAGGGGCTAAAGATGTAAATAATGAGAAATATATATTAATATATATATAAATATATACGTATGTATACGTATATCATCGAGAGTGTCCCGAGCCTTAGAAACTTTATTTAACATCTTTTATAATAGTTCGGTGCATAAAATAATAGTTTGGTAGCAATTAGGGGGTTATAGTGTAAATAAAAATCACAGGGACCATTTCTGCCAATTCCTGAAAGTCGCCAGGCGTATCGCGAGCCCCCCTCCCTGGTCCAGCGCGATACGCGAGCCGCAACAGGTCGCCATTTCGACTTGGCTCGATCTTGCAGCCGAATTTACCCCTTCCACGCGTCGAATTCGAGCTGTTAGTCACCTTAGCTACATGCGCCACCCTCCTGCGACCTCAACTGCTATAAAAGGCGCCTCAGATCATCCATAACAACTCGCTAATTCACGAGATTTATCTCCTAAAAACCCTAACCTCGTCAGCGATCTTCTTCTTCAAAATTCGAGCAATCGGTGAGGAGTTAGAAGGCCATCTTCTGCAGTTCTACATACTTTGGTATGATCTACAATAGCCCTCAATCAATTTCAGTTAATATTGTTGTTATGATCGAGTTCTAAATCTAGGTTAAAATTAGGGTTCTTGGATATAAATCATCAAATTCGGGTGATCGGGTGGGAGTTAGGCTCTGAATTTTTGTAGGTACTCTTAAAATGATGTTATATAAGAAAGCCCTAAGTTTTTTTCAGAATTTGAAAAGGTTTGGTATGGGTTTTGTAAACGGGTCAAAAATTAGGGTTTTCATGTCTTTGTTCTGCCCAAATTGACTAAACGATGTCGAATTAAGCTTTGAACTTTTAAAGGATATTATAAAATGTTATAATGGATAATACCCTAAGTTGGTTTGAATTAAAAATGAGTTTTGATAATAAAATGAGAAATTCATGAAATTGGGGTTTCTAAATATGATTATTTAATATAAAATACTCCGGAGGGTATGTGGACTTGATTTTTGGTATGGTAACATGTTTTTATATATAATAAACATATATGGGCTTAAATTAGATAAATTATAAAGTATTAAAGATACCGAGTTAATCGGATATTTAGAAGTTCGTGCGGACCGGAAGGGTAAGCGCCTGTACTCTGAGGTTTCTGGCAAAAGCGGGGGTGTCGCATAAATTCCAACTGGGACCTGGCATACCTCACTGGGCGACCCCGGGGTGAGCGTTTACTTATAGGAATGCGCGTCTTCATATTATCATTAAAAGAAAAGGATAACTGCCTAAAGGGCATTTTGGTCATTTTGACCTTTAAAAAGGGATAAACTTAATAATTAAATATTATTAAGATAATAAGATGTTAAAATAAACATAGGAAGTGTTTATTGTATAAAACCTTGCGTTAACGCCATACGATACGCAAATTAGGTTAAATCGGGAATCGTTGCGGAAGTTCCGTTCGTGTAACGAGTTAAAGACATAAGGTGAGTTCTATGAGCCCACTCTTAAATATTTTAATGTTTCAAATGTTTTCGGGCTGATATACATACAAATGTTATAAAATGCATCTAAATGATTTATAACTGAAATGTTGCGTATCTGAACTATTGAATTACCTTTGAATAAATATATATATATATCAGATTGCTAAGGTGCTAATTGATAAATGGATATATTGAACTATTAAGTTATTGTTGGATTGATATATATATGTGAACTGTTATGCAAATGCATATACGTGAAATATCTTGAATTGATAAACTGTTAAAAAGGCTTTCTGGATAATATATATATAGATAAATATATATATATGATATGTTATGAAAATGATATTAAATCATTTGTACGTGTTATATGATATGTGCTTTATTTGCTTCAAAATTAGATAGTCAAGTGGTGAAGGGTTTATTAGTAAACGTTATAGTGAATATGTATGATTATATGAGAACAGATGATGCATTCACTTTATTATTATGTGGTGGATACGCCGCTGGTACTTCCTATATATAAGCATAATAATATTAGTTACCCGGTATATCAGAAGTGTGGAGGATACGCCCTGTATACATACACCAACGGTAAATTGGGGGATGTCCACTTGTTGCAGTATATGAAGACCTTATCACTGTTTACTAATAATCTTAAGTCACTTGGGTATTTAACTAGGAGCGGGTAGTAGTACAGGGGGAGTTAGGAGGTAGTGTTGCTCAATGGGATTAGAGACCACTACAAATATACAGGGGAAGAAAGCAACTGTCCGTTATAGGGAATACTCTAGAAGGGTAAACTCGGCAGTTAGCAAATAGGAGAAGACGGTGCAACTGTCCGTTATAGGGAATACCCTAAAGGGGTAAACTCGGCAGTCCGCAAAGATGGTTTCTCTGCTTATACATTAGCAGGGTTTACACTGGTAATAAATGTTGGGGTTGTAGGAAGGGATAGCGGGATAAATGGTTTTATAGGGGGTGTTTCCTGTTAAGGAATATTATGTGTTTTATAATTGTGATATATATTATACTTGATAAATGTCTGTGAAAAAGGGATCTTGCAGGTCCAAGGGTTTTAAACCTCACGCCGAGGTAAAGCTTTTAAAATATAGAACTCACCAGCATAAGCTGACCTTTTTTTCAAAAATGTATGTATGTCAGGTCAGGGTGAGGCTTCGACTAGTTATGAGAAGGCCCTGGTGATAAGGGATTAGACGGGAAAGCTATCGGACGGAAAAAGGGTATTGGCAAGCTGGCATAGTTATAACAATAAAATGTAGTGACAGTTAGTATTTCCTTATGTAAATTATCTCTTACTTTGTAGTACTTGGCAATTAAATAAAAGTTTAAAATTTCCGCTGCTTAGTAATCTCTGTTATTACCTTGTGTTCATGAGTAAATCCGATTAGTGACCCCTTCTGGAGCCAAGTCTGGAAGTGGGCGTCACACAGTCTTGCTTTGTTTTTTATAACAATTCCCCTGTCATCTTTCTTGTTTCTAAATACCCACTTTGTGCCAATTGGTTCTGCTCCATCAGGCAGATCTACCAATTCCCAAACTTTCTGCTTGTTGATTTGAAATAACTCTTCCTGCATTGCCTCTACCCAACTGTTATCTTCCAAGGCATCTGTTACCTTCTTGGGTACTTCTTGAGACAAAAATGCAGCATGCAAACAAATGTTTGCATTAGCAGATCTACTTCTTGTCAACACGGGTGCTGACACTTCTCTAATAATATTCCTCACTGGATGATCTCTGTTGATTCTTCTGTCAAGAAACATAGGGAACTCATGGCTTCTTCCATTTGAGGGTATGTTGAGCTGAGGAAGTCTGTGGTCAAGCTCAACATCACCAATTTGTGATACAGGATCTGAACATTCAACTGTATTATGAGAGCTATCCTCTGAAATGTGGGTCAGATGCTCAAAACAGAATTCATTTGATGTATCATCATTTGAATTTTCAGGTTCAGTTGACCCGGAATCAGTGTTCTCAACAGTTTCTGAAATTAAATTTTCCGATTGAACTTGAGCCGGAGAAATTTCCGCTTGAACTTCAACCGGAACTATGTCATCTTCAATTTTAACTATTTCAGAAGATTTCATTTATTTGCTTGGCAAGATAGGTTTGATTCTTATTGAAGAGAAGAAGGTTTGCTTCTCATTTCTAGCAGTGTTGCTCTTCTAATGTTCATCAGCTGACCTATATAAATTATGTTCCTGCACTAGAGAGCTCACAGGCTTATCAACAGTTATGTTGAAAGCAGTGGTTAGTGCGTTAATATCAAATAGCCAAGTGGGTTGAGATTCAAAATTGTTGGTAGATTTTTCATTAAAAGATACATTTACTGTTTCCTCAACAATTTTGGTTCTCTTGTTGTATACTCTGTATGCTTTTGACACACCTGAGTATCCAACAAAATATCCCTCATCTGCCTTTTCTGCAAATTTGGGCAATAACTCATTGGTTATTAATATTGTAACAGGGCAACCAAATGGCTTAAAGAAGTAAATGTTTGGATTTCTTTTTCTCCAAAGCTCATAGGGTGTCTTGTTTTTTCCTTTGACAATTAGAATCCTGTTTCGGACATAACAGGCAGTGTTCACTGCTTCTGCCTAAAATATCACAGGGAGCTTGGAGTCTGCTAGCATAGATATAGCAGCTTCAATTAATGTCCTATTTCTTCTTTCAGCAATACCGTTTTGCTGTGGAGTTCTAGGAGCACTGAATTGTCTCACAATTCCCTTTTCCTCACAAAATGAATTTAGAACATGATTTTTGAATTCTGTGCCATTATCACATCTGATTGTTTTGACCTTAAGATTAGACTGATTTTCTAAATTTCTCACAAGTGTTTTCAACAATTCAGCAGTTTCATCTTTTGTTTTAAGAAAGAAAACCCAAGTGTATCTAGAAAAATCATCAATTATGACAAAACAATATGACCTTTTCCCTAAGCTCATCACTCTAGTTGGACCAAAGAGATCCATGTGCAATAACTCTAGAGGTTTTGAAATAGAAGACTCAACTTTTGGCTTAAAAGAGGTTCTGTGTTGCTTGCCCTTGAGATATGGCAAAAAGTTTTTAGAACATGCAAAATGCTTGTTAGGAAGACCCTTAACCAAGCCAAGATTGACGATTCGATTCATATTCTTATAGTTTACATGCCCTAACCTTTTATGCCACAGATCACTCTCATCAATAGAGGCTTTGGTTATAAAGCAGGCAGTGCCACATGAGGGTGCAGCAACTGACATATCCAAGATGTATAGCCCATCTCTCCTAGGTGCTTTAAGCATAATTAATTCATCAGGAATTTTACACCAAGTTTGAGGACTATAGCCTCTCTCTCATTAAACATCAAATTCAAATTCTTGTCACACATCTGTGAGACACTAAGCAAGTTGAAATTTAATGTATCAACAAAATTGACTCTGTCAAATTTTACCGGTCCATTTGTCACATCACCTTGTGCTGTGATATGGCCTTTTGTGCTTCCAAAGGCAACTGGTCCTCCATTAATTCTTTTTGTATTTTCCAGAATTTGCTTATTCCCTGTCATGTGGCAAGTGCATCCACTATCAACTACCCATAGGCTATTTTAGCCTTTATTTTGCACCTGCACACATCAAAATTGATTAGTTTCTATAGGGGACCCAATCCTGAGTGGTTTTGGGTCTGCCATAAGCATCATTATACTTGTACTCCTTGAGTACTAAAGTATTTAGAACTGGAGCTTCATTAAGTAGATCATCATTGTCAAAACTGAAGTTCTCATATTGAGTACTTGTTTGACTAAATCTTTCATCTTTGGTGTTTTTCCTTTTAGCAATTTTTCTTTCTCTGTACTCCTTAAATTTTCTTTGCTTGTTGGTTGTGTTCTTAGATTTTTCATTACCTTTATTAACCAACTTAGTTCTTTCAGGGGATTTGGAAAATCTTTGAGGAAAGTGTTTGTTTTGGCTTGGACTCTCCCCCTGAAGTGGAACAGTGTAATTTCCGTTTGAACTAGTAGCAAATTCAATTTCAGGTTGGTTAGACTTTTTGCTTCTTGAAAAGTTTTCTCTAGAGGTGGTCTTTCCTCTAGAGGGATTTCTTCTTCCTTGAGCTTCAAAATGCTCAAACCCATCAGCAAAGTGTACATGTGGTCTCTGCTTTGGAGCAGTAGCTGATCTGGGTTGAATTTTGTTTTCCGGTTGAACTTGAGTTCGAGCGGAAAAGTGTTCCGTTTGAACTTCATTCGGAAAACGATTTTGCCTTAGAACAGAAAAACTTCCATTTTTATCATTACCAATTAAGACCCTGTTGGATTCAGATCCAAAATGCTTCATTGTGTGGCTTTTCACAGGTGGAATTCTTCCTATGAGTTTCTTTTGAAAATTAGCCTTTGATTGCAAAACAGGTTTTGGTTTCAAAAATGGTTTAGCTTTACTCAATGGGTTGAACTGACACACAGCAGCTAAGTGGCCTTGTTTACCACAGAACATGTATTCAACAAGTTTGGTTTCAAATCTTCTGGGAGACTCATGTTTGGTCACTTGGTTGAAAGTGAGTTGACCAAACCTTTGAGTTTGACTTCCCTTTGGTTGCTCAGGTTGTTTCCCTCAAACTTTTGAGACTTTAGTGTTGATACATAATATGTGTGTCATGTGAAGTATCTGAACGAGACGATGTGAAGATTCAAGACAAGTTCAAGCTGCCGGCCGAACTAGGTCCGGACCTGAGGTTCGGACCCGCCGAACTTGAGGTTCGGACGGAGATCGGATCAGACGTCTATATATAGAAACTTGTGCTTTGAATGTGAGGACGAGTGAGAGAGACTAGTTCTTAACTATGTGTTTCTGACAGTGTTTCTCTAGAGAGCTTCAGAGAGAGAGTTTGTAATTGAGTCTATGTTGATTTCGATAAAACAAACTATTATTTACATCTCGTTTTCACTCTACGATCAAGCAAACCTTTAGCAAGATCCGTTTTACGGTTTTTCAATTGGTATCAGAGCAAATCCAGGTTGCTCTATTGCGTTTGCTTTGATTGTAGTCGTTTTCTTGATAAAACCGAGTTGTTTTCATTCAAAAACGAGTAAATCTTTGAGCTTTTCAAGTGATTTTCATTAGTAAAACATTTCTATGAGTTTTACCTGAGTTCCTGTCAAAAATATTGTCCAAATTCTCTCAAAATCGCGAAACTTATGTCGAGAGTGTCTGAGTTCGTTCGAGGTTCGGAGTACCTGAAAAATAACCGCTCCGAACTTCCAGTTCGGAGAGAGTTCGGACGAAGAGCGGCCTTTCTTGTTTCGGTGAGAGTTCGGATTAGGATCGGAGGGAGTTCAGTAGGAGTTCGGACACAAATCCAAGTTCGGACTGTACAATCGAGTTCGGACAAAGTTTGGAGCATGATCAGAGGTTCAGTAGAGTTCGGACGAAGTTCGGTGGGAGTTTGGACCAAGCAAAATTTTCAAACTCTCAAAATGTATGAAATTGATGTTTTTGCTAAGCGTTATCGTCAGAATGTGCCAAAGTTGATAAATCTGGAAGATTATCATGGTTGGGCAACAAACTTTAGAGGTTATGTTAAAGATTTGGATAAAAAATTGTGGTTACCAATTACAAACGAACATAAGTATCCAACTTATGTTGATGGTGGTTTTAAGGAGATGCATAATTTTTCAAGTGAAGAACGGAGAGCGTATGATCAAATGAAAGGGCTACTATACTTCTTATGTTAGGTTTGCCTATAACTCTTAAAAATCCAATCAGGAAGTTTCGAAAAGCAAAACTGATATGGGATTTTGTGAAGAAACAGTGTGAATAACATATGTCTAAGCTTTCTCAGAAAACAATTGATCAAGATTCGAAGTTTAAGGGCATAATTGAAAAGTTAGAGAATAAGGTAGGAAAGTTGACTGAAGAAAATATTTCTTTGACAAAAGAAGTGGAGAATTGGAAAAGTAAAGTTTATAATGATTTAGCTGCCAAAATTCAAAGGGATGTGTCTGCATCATGTGCAAATTGTTTGGAATTTGCTAGTATAAAGAAAGAATGGTTGAACGAGAAATATTTGTTGGTTGAAGAATGCAATAAAGCTCAAACTAAGGAAAAGGAAGCTGTTAAAGATTTTGATGCTTTATTTGAGAAATGTT
>JBCNJP010000003.1:50546075-50597004 GCA_039602395.1 Deinandra increscens subsp. villosa | reverse complement strand
CTTCAGCCAGAACTTAACAAAATTAGCTTTCAGCCAGAAATCTTCTAAGCGCAATATTCCTTACAAGTTCATGTCCAATTTCTGAATCAAACTTCACATTTCACTTTAAAAAAGTCAAACGTGCTTGAATCTACAAAATAAACTGGATTTTCCACAAGAAAATGATGTAGAATCACGACCTCTCTAATAGTAATTATAAAGTCAATTTGTCCCGATCTAGTGATTTGACACCGAATTTAGACCAAAATATTACCCGAACTCATGAAAACGAAATTGTAAATAAATCTCATTTTATAGCTAAAAATCGGATCAATGATTACATGAATACACTCATCAATAGCATCTAATCATGATCCTAACAACGATTCTCTCATAAATTGAAGATGAAAAACTTCCCCTCTTAGAATGTTGAATATGAGAAAAAGGTTTGTTCATGGTCACCTATCACGAACTCAACATACATGTATATATATGGAGGTCTAGTTCGTTGGCCACGAACTGCAGGTTGTGCTCCATGTTGTTGCCTTTATTTTGAGTTCATTGATGATGATAAACTCACTTCGTTAGCATATGATTATGAATTTCAATGTGAGATTCATAATATCACAACACACATTATTCCTTACTCCCAACTATCAAATATTAACAATAACTACCCTATACAAGATTTAACAATTCTAACTAACAACTAACAAGACTAACTATATACATCACACATCACATAGAAAATGCTCTAACAAGAAAACAAGCAAGAAACTGTTAGAGCATTTTCTGTGTGACATGTGCTATATTCAGTTATCACTGTTAGTGATGTTTAGTTAGAATTGTTAGTTCAAAGTTACAAGGTAGAAAATGTCATTTAAAATTTCTTGAGGGACTTGGAATGGCATGAATGAATAAGTATATCTCATTCATTCAAAATTTACGATCAATGTCCTGAAGTTTGAAGATGTCCACGAATTTAAGATGGTAGTACCGAAGTGGAACCGAACTGGCAATCATATATATTGGTGTTTGAGTTCGGGTAAAGGCCACCTTGCCATAACCGTTTTCCTGAGTACAATCTAGAGGGAGGAATGTTTATTTCGATTTTCTTAAGAGTATGTTGTTAGGATGATCACTACATTAAAATTGGCCTTTGGCCACGGAAATAAACTGTGACCAAATGGTTTTTGGTCACGTTTTTTTTTCATTTCAATCGACACTAAAGGCCCATCACCGTATGTATCATACGGCCACGTTAGAATATCAGTGGCTGAAGCCACCTAGAAGCGTGGCTAAAGGGTATAAATATTTATTGTTGTAATCAAGTAATTTTTCCGGAAAGCATGGCCAAAGGGTCCCAACGACCACATGTATTTGTTTAACTTGGCCTTTGGTATTATATGGTCACAAATATTTGTGTTTTAGCCACATATATTATAAAAATACGTGGCCAAAGGGTTGTTGAAATCATATATTTTGTCCCAATACGCGTGGCCAAAGGGTGGCAACGGCCACGTTAAAGTATCAAAAGTGTGGCATTTGATATTATATGGTCACGTATATTTGTGTTTTAGCCACATATGTTAGAAAAAAAACGTGGCCAAATGGGTTGCTGAAATCATACATTTGTCCCAATACGCGTGGCCAAAGGGTGGCAACGGCCACGTTAAAATATCAAAAGTGTGGCCTTTAGTATTATATGGTCACGTAAATTTGTGATTTAACCACGTATGTTAGAAAAAAAAACTTGGCCAAATGGGTTGCTGAAATCATACATTTTGTCGCAATACGCGTGGCCAAAGGGTGGCAACGACCACGTTAAAATATGGCCTTTGGTATTATATGGTCACATATATTTGTGTTTTAGCCACATATGTTAGAAAAAAAAACGTGGCCAAATGAGTTGCTGAAATCATACATTTTGTCACAATACGCGTGGCCAAAGGGTGGCAATGACCACGTTAAAATATCAAAAGTGTGGCCTTTGGTGTTATATGGTCACATATATTTGTGTTTTAGCCACATATATTAGAAAAAAATAGTGGCCAAAGGGTTGTTGAAATCAGATATTTGTCCCAATACGCGTGGCCAAAGGTTGGGAATGGCCACGTTAAAATATCAAAAGTCTGGCCTTTGGTGTTATATGATCACATATATTTGTGTTTGAGCCACATATATTAGGGAAAAAAGTGGCCAAAGGGTAGTTGAAATCAGATTTTTAACCCAATACGCGTGACCAAATGGTGGCAACGGCCACACAAAATATAAAAAGTGTGGCCTTTGGTATTATTTGTCTTTCATATATATATAATCAAGCAATTATAGATTCATCAAATATCGTTTTTCTCAATTAAAATTAATTAAACTGCATGCAATAAATAATTAAACTACATATATATGTGTATGAGAAACCTTAAAATCATATTATAATTAATTATACATGCATATAGACTAATCATACTTTAATTTCTATGATAACTATAATATCTTGGTCGGGTTAGTCTGACTCCTTGTTAGTTTTTTCATCATCGTCATGCTCTTCAAGTTGTTTGATGCTAGGTACTATACCTTTGACTTCGTTTTCACATTATTTACCTGGAGTAACAAAACATGACAAATAAAACTGATCATATATATATATATATATATATATATATATATATATATATATATATATATATAGTTAAAGTTAATTAATTAAATAAAGTGGATACGATTAATATAGTAATTACCTTTGGTTCTTCAAGTACTTTAACTGTATTATCAATGGAACAAACCTTTGATATTAATATCTTATAATGATCAGCATTGATCATTTGGTCCTTCGGCCATGCAATAATATAGTTACTGTTTTTCTTCTCTACAAGCTCCTTAATTGTTGTTATACCTTCAACTGGGTGTGGTAAATATCCATGTTCTTCAAAAACCTTAGAAATAGAAACTCTACGGTAATTAGAAGGTAGTGGAACTCCATGAGTCCTCTTATCCTTTAATGCTGGGAATAATTCAGCCTTCCACGATGTTCCTATTTTCCCCAAGTTGCAGCTTCACAGTTTTGCACCACTGATCATAAGTGACATAATAATTATATTAATTATAGCATATATATTAACAATTAATTAATTAAAGTCAAAAAATGAATAAACAAATTGTCAAATATACTAATATATATACCTCTAATGAGATTATTGGATCAACAGCAGCAAGAATGTCATCATTATTAGCAGGAGCAGGTTTTACTAATTTTGTAGGTCTCTTATTTTCTTACTAAATTGACACCATATAATTAATTGATTAGTAACATTTATATTAATTAACAATAACGTAAAAGAGATTTGTCAAATCCTTGATTATATATTTATATATATATATATATATAGGGTTAGGATCCTGCGAAAACACATCTTTTTGTGAAAACTGCGAAAACACATATTAAAACTCACGTAACTTTTTCATACATTAACGTTTTTTCATAAAATTTGCGCCAAAAGTCTTATAATTACGTTATCTTTAAATCTGGAGCAAAATATTAAAAAAAAACTGAACGTTTTTTTCCCGTGTGATGCACATGTGCATCATATAATTAAAAAAAGTTATAAAATGCTATTTTTTTCTTTAAATCTAAAGATAACACAACTATAAGATTTAGGGTGCAATTTCTTTTTAAACTATTAATGTATATCACATGTATGAGCTTTTTTTTTGGTATGATGCACATGTGCATCATTCAATAAAAACGCAAAAAAATGATGAAAATATATGACATATGGTGCGACTAAGAAAAAAAAATATTAACTCATACTAAAAGTATGAGTTTTTTTGTGATGCACATGTGCACCACACAAAAAAATATTTAAAAAAATAAAAAAAGCGTTAAGTTTTTTAAAACTTTTATAGGATTAAAGATAATATAATTTTAAGACTTTTGGTGCAAATTAAAAAAAAAAATATTAACGTATGAAAAAGTTATGTAGGTTTTAAGATTTGTTTACGCAGTTCTCACAAAAAAAGGGTGTTTTCGCAGTATCCTTCCCCTATATATATATATATATATATATATATATAGGGTTAGGATCCTACGAAACACAGATTTTTGTGAAAACTGCGAAAACACATATTAAAACCCACGTAACTTTTCATACGTTAACGATTTTTCATAAAATTTATGCCAAAACTCTTAGAATTACGTTATCTTTAATTCTAGAGCAAAATATTAAAAAAAAAAAACTGACCGTTTTTTTTTTCGTGTGATGCACATGTGCATCATATAATTGAAAAAAGTTGTAAAATGTTATTTTTTTCTTTAAATCTAAAGATAACACAACTATAAGATTTAGGGTGCAATTTCTTTTTAAACCTATTAATGTATATCACATGTATGAGCGTTTTTTTTGGTATGATGCACATGTGCATCATTCAATAAAAACGTAAAAAAAATGATGAAAATATATGACATATGGTGCTACTAAGAAAAAAAATATTAACTCATACTAAAAGTATGAGTTTTTTTTTTGTGATGCACATGTGCACCACACAGAAAAAATAAAAATAAAAATAAATAAAAAAAGCGTTAAGTTTTTTAAAACTTTTATAGGATTAAAGATAACATTATTTTAAGACTTTTGGTGCAAATTTTTTTAAAAAATATTAACATATGAAAAAAATTATGTAGGTTTTAAGATTTGTTTACGCAATTCTCATAAAAAATGGTGTTTTCACAGGATCCTTCTCCTATATATATATATATATATATATATCTATTACTATATATAATACATATTGGAGAGATAAAGTTAAATGTCTTAATTTTAAGACACGTACAAATCAATAAACATCATGTACAAGTCTTGAATGCACAAGAACTCTTAAAACCCTAGGTATATAATCTAATTTTTCTCATATACTCTACCTGTTGTCTCCAAAAACTCTCTCGAGCACAGTCCCTCTCTAAAAACTCTCCCGGCCGACCACGGCGGCTAGACCACCGGCCGCCCCTTCTAACCACCCTATTCGGCTAGACCACCACCGAGACCGTCGTGCATCTAACCGGTAGCGCGAGTGGAGACTACAGTCGCGAGTTCCGGCGATGGCGGCTAGGGTTTCAGCAAGATCCCAGCTAGAGTTAAATGCATTGACAAACTCTCTATTTTTTCGGTACGTTTTCTATCGGATTCCCGAAATCAAATTTCGCTTTTGATAGGTTGAATCTGTTTGCTTCCGTTTTGCTTCCGTTTAATCTATCTGATCTGTTTCTTTTTGCTTTTGTAGTGCTTCTCGGTCGAATCTACACATTTTGTGACACCCTCTTGCACCGATCTTCTTTTATCTGATTATATAAAAAACTTCAGATCTACGGTTCGTAACTGAGAATTTTTTACATCAATCTCTTATATTTTCCTGTATGTTTGTTTTTTTGTTTTTGGAATTGTTATGATTTTCGTTTTTGGGTTTTTCATTTTCAGAATCGCAGTAGTGATGCGGGTTTTTCCTTCCGTGTGTATGTGTAAATTATAGTTGATTTTAACTTTTAGGTTTTTCCTAATACTTTTCAGGTTCTTGAATCTCAAGGCACGCCATTGCTCTCTCCTGGTACGCATAAACTCCTCTGAAAGTGTTAAGATTTATAGTTTTAATGGACCTGGTTGTTTTAAGTTCCAAATGATAAAGCTCTGACTTTTGTGTGCTATGTTACTTCAAAGTTCAAACAGAACGTACAAGGATTGATAATTGGTTCTGAAGCTATGTATATAAATCTTCAGAAGTGAATACTATTGATGATCTTATTGTTTATAATCATAAAGAAAACAAGTTTGATTGTAATTAAATGGTAAGCAAAAAGGTTTATTTCTTGTATTTGAAGTAAAAACGAAAAGGGTAAATGCATAGTTGTCAAAAACGCAATAGGTGCACGCCTAGGTGCTTAGGTGAGGCACAAGAAAAATGCCTTGCAACAATGAAGGCGCTCATATATCATTCATTTTTTACTTCTAGAATGGATTTAGCTATCTTTATCTCTAATGTGTGGTAGGTTTTTGAAAATTAGCTTAAAAGAAATTATGTCAAGATGGACACTTTAATAAGTAAACAAGTTGAATTGTTTCTTCTAACGTATATAATGGAAGAGATTTAAGATTCTATAATGCTATCATGTACTCAATATATTTTAACATTGCATTTGTTTAAGGATTGTATGAGCATATTATGTTGTGGCCTATAAGGGTGACCAAAAGTTTATAGCTTATTAATATTGCTGTTAAAGAATAGTTATGTCGTCATATGTAAAATTTCTTTGTGCTGTCCAACAATGAAGATACCTCCATCAAGGAAAATTTTAGCTTATTAATATTGCTCACTTTACTATGCAATCCTACAATACAGTTCTTTTTGCTTATTTCTAGGTTTAAATTTTGTATGCGGTGCTCTTTTTAATTGGTTTCTGCCTTAAAACTGACTTGCATCATATTAATATGATACAGGTGGTTAGCCAATACTAAGGGTGGTGAGCTGGAATCTCTAGGGTATAAGGACGATTATATAGTTGATTTTGATATACTCGAAAAACGTGGGCAGAGGCTCCAAGTTTTCATTAAAATATTTTTTTTATAACACTCATCACAGGTAATATTACATTCCTTTTAAATATGAGAAATACTATAAGCATTTTTGTTACTGTGTGTTTGTTGCAATTAACAATTTACATGTTTCTTTGGATATAGGCTTGCTTCCTCTCGATTTACTACAAGGCAAGTTCAGTTTTTTCTTCTTCCTGTTTTCTTATTTTTTATTTATTGATGTCACGGAAATGGGTTTGATGCAGGTTTCTTGATGGAACCCTAATACCATTAGCCTTTTTCTTTTGATATGTTATTTGAAGCTTCTTTACTGCTCGATTTTGGCAGGGTTTTTCAATTGATGTTGGATGCGTTGTTCAAGCAAGTTCGGTTTATGCCTCGCCGTTTTTTTATTCGAATGATCTAATGTGCTTTTGTTTAGTGTTTCTCTATTCTCTGTTCTTGGGTTATGAATGGGGTGACATATGAACTCAGTTGTTGTTCATATGTCATCAGAACCTTTATATTCCTGTTTGTGGTTATGTGCCTTTTAACTAAAAAGAAATAGTCAAACGGGTTGAATGGGTCAAACGGGTTGAATGAGTCAAACGGGTTACACTCATCAGTACCATAAAGCCTCTTATATTTCTGGTGAGCTGGTCATTTACTGTTTAAATCTTTTTATTTGTGAATCAACTCTATTTTATGATGACAAGCACTCTGTAGCTACAAACAAGGTGAAGCTGATTCTGAACTGTTAAGGGCTGCTCATGTAGGGCCTGATTGTAGTCATGATTTCTAGGAATTCATGAGGTGAGTTTTGAATATATTTGACTTAGTTTTTATGAATTACAACCGGTTAAGCCTTAGGCATTGAATGTGATGTGTTTTTGTTGCCTTGAAGCAAGTTGCGAGACTGTTTTGAATTGGTTTGTGTCTGCTTAAATACGAATGTTGCAAGCACTTGATTTGGGTTGTTTTGGTGGAGGCTTTGAGTCATCGACCTGTAATCGCTGGTAAGTGGTTATGTTGGTTATGGTTAATGTATACCAAGATTTTAAGTGATTTTGGTATCTATTATTTAATGTAAATGAGTTAGTCGGATGCTTTTTTCGTTCTTGTCGGTTTGCTGCAAGATAAAGGGTTTAAACTACCTGTGCAGTTTAATTGGGATGCTTAGGAATCACACTTTCTTTTAATTTTATCATATATTTCATAGGTATATCGTTGTATAGACTTGGTGAAAAATGGTATATTATTGTTGCAGCCCTCTATCTTGCATCAAATGCTGGTTGTGTAGGATTTATGGTATTTATAGATAATGCGATTCTGGTTAGTTGGTTGTATAGGATATATATGTCGTATATTTCATGGATGTTATATTTTTCATTCAACCACTTAAAGAGAAGTATGATTCATGTCTATTCTACTGATGCAGGCATCAATTTATCTAAACATCTATATGCCTTTTGAAACGCAAAGTGGAATGTGTTCTAGGTTGACCTATTTGGCTCATTTACTTAAGCAAGTCAACCATCAAATAACTCGTGGTTCATAACACCTAACAAAGAAGCTATCAAATTAGGTGTAGATGAATCCATCAATTTACAATTGGCCACATCCATTGCATCAAAGAACCTTTTTATATTCTGGAGGTTTGTGTTTTGAGATTTTACTGCTTTTTATATTGATGGAGATTTTGATTCTGTTGGTAAATGCTGTTGGTTTTATATTGCTTTTGGGTTTGGCTTCATTTTTAGCACTGGGTACCTATATTAGAACAAAGATTTGGCAACTGAAGTTTTTTTCTTCTTCTTTGAGGGCAGGTTTCTCATATATTAATACATGGCAAATGAGGGTTATAGGATCATGTTGACGGTATGTACCTTAGTTTCTTTAATTCTTTAATTTCTTGGTCTCTTCTTCTTTCTAAGTTCCTCATGCTTTTCTTGTAGGTCCATGTGTGGTTGTGTTGGGTTAGCACATACAGATTCACAGTTTTAGCAATAGCCAACTTAAGGAATGCCAAGAAGATCACAACTCAAGATAAGGTTAAGTACATCTAATCGATTCTAGACTTTTAGCTTTGAAATGGTTAGGGTAGATCACAACTCAAGATAAGGTTAAGTACTTGTTCATGTAAGTCAATTATATCTAATATGAGTTTTATAAAACTAACCTATTGATCTTTTGGTTCTTTCTCTGTTACCACTTACCATGATTGTTTAAATTTGTAAAGTATTTATGTTTTTTTATATTCTTTCAATCTTCATATCACATATCACTTGTTAGGTCATCTGACTTCAATGAAAAGCACGATCAGAGTGGTCTTTGTGCTAAAACTTCTGTTTTATTTTAGATATTCAGTTTCTTTTTATTCTCATGTAAACAAGTGGTTTGGTATTCTTGATATTCATACTTTTTTTTTGTTGATGCAGCATTGAACATATAGATCATGGTGTTGATCTTCTTGCTTGCAGCAGCTTTATATTATGGCAAAGCACACAAGATATTTTGTTCTAAAACATCCAAAGAAATTTCCTCAAGTGTTTTAAACAAAATTGCTGACATTTGCAACTCTACAATGGGCCAAATAGTTGACTTTAAGTGCTTATATCATGTAATACTATTTTACATTGTAATTGCGTAGATGTGTTTTGAACTATTTCTTAAATCGACAGGCCTTGATGATGTAACAATTAAGGTGTTGGGTGTAATTGCATAATTATGTAATACTATTTTACATTCGACAGGCCTTGATGATGTAATTGCTTATATTATGAAATACTATTTTACATTCTAATATTTGGGTGGTTTTAGTTTACTTCCAATGATGATGTAACAATTAAGGTGTTGGGTGTCGACAACTAGATTACAATCAGGTGAAATCAATAAACTTGATAAGTAAAATCCCATTTTTATAATTATGCTGTTAGTTAATGGATATTGTTTTCATGTTCTCTTTCTTTTTTTTTTTGGCATTAGTCACCTCTACATGATATGTTGTTATCATAACAAGACCTTCTTTTCAATCCATTATTCGAGGTTATGATATTCGTTTTTCTTAATGAACAAGTATCACATTGGTTGATTGTCACCGCCGCTATATCATGCTAACAGAAATGAATATCGCGATGTACATTGTAACGCCACTGTAACATGCGAACAAATGACGAATAAAGCCTATAAACTGTCGTCGTCGTAACGCGCGGGCACCATGCTAGTATATATATATATATATATATATATATATATATATATATATATATATATCACTTCTTGCTGTGATGCCCCAGCAGTACTGGCTGCAGCAGCTGCTGCTTCTGTTCTTTGTCTCTTTTTCCCCTAAAGACAGCATCATCATTTAATTAAATGATCATATAGCAATTAGTTATAAGAGAAGTACACAATAGTGTAAATTAAAATAGTTACCCTATCCTTTTGACCATAGGCTGTTATAAATGGAGGAGTGTGTTGTGATCTGGTCGCATAACAGACCTACAATTCAATTAATTAATAAAATCGATCATAACTGACTAAACATTAGTTAACTATCGAGATAACCATTCGGATGAAGTACAAACTTATCATAGCCGGAACAATTATTAATTATATTCCGGAACAACTCTAACTATCCTAATGAACTTTAAATAACCTGATGAACTTTACATATCCTGGTGAACTTTAACTATCCGGATGAACTATAACTGTCCCGGTGAACTATAACTAGAGATGCATGTTCATACAGATGAGCTAGAATCTTCCGGATAAACTCTAACTATCCTGATGAACTCTAACTATCCTGATGAACTTTAACTATCCTGATGAACTTTACCTATCCTGATGAACTTTCGCTATCCGGAGGAACTATAACTAGAGGCGCATGTTCATCAAAATGAACTAGAATCTTTCAGATCAACTCAAATTCAGAACTGTTTCAACTCAATACCTTATCGGCCGACCTCTGAGATGAGTTTGATTGAGAAGATGGTTTCCGTAATGTATTATGCACGGAATTGATCATGTCCTACGTACAATTCAATTAGTTAATTAATTAATAAATATGCGCTCATGGGAGATCGATCATATCAACAATAATCATTTATACTTAATTAACATTGTATTTACATTGGAATGCTCATTACAACTATTTTTAGATCTTAGAGTTGTAGTAAGAGGTGGCTCCGCGGACTTTACCTACAAAATGATTTAATGATTTATAATAATTAATTGATAAAAAGTAAAGTATATAATATAATTAATTATAGGTATGTATACATATATATATATAATTTGTCCCTTACAGAATTTACCCTTGTATTAACTTGTTTTTCTTGAATCACGCGGTTCATAGACACCGTAAGCATATCAGTTTTTTCATCCTATTCTTTAAGCTTATCATTGATGTGCTCAACCTCTTGATCCTTTTTCTCACGCAACTATTTTTCATTTTTGAGTTCCACCTAAAGTTTTTCGATCCGCTCTTTTGATCGCCCTTTTGGAGCACCCTGCCAATATCCACGGGAAGTCACTCCATACCCAATACTTTTAGGTATCCACCCCTTTCCTTGCCAAGGACCAATGTCAGGGCATTCGTTTCCGGTTCTACGTTCACGGATCCCACATTTATTTTTGTTTCATTCTCGGTCTGCAGTAATTAATTTAGTTAATGTAGTGAGGTGTTGTTAATTTGTAACATGTAAATAATTAGGTATATATATAGAAATTAAACCTACTATTTCATCTTCTACGCCCTTCTCCACAGGCGTTTTGTATCCCCCTCTTTCTTTACCCTTCCTTTCCTCCACATAAACGCTTGATGAGCGACCTAAAAATGTATTTTATTTAATATTAATCTCTCCCTAAATACACCGAGTTGAGTCTAAAATATATTATTTTAATTGGTTGTTGTGTTTAGTATGTTGGAAGATAAATGAGCTTAAACGGAGTAATTAAGTTGAACCCGAGTCATGACACATTAACGAATCAAGCTTAATAACCATCTCTATGAATATTATGTTTTAGTTATTTAAAATGAATTAAGTTAGTTTTGATTATTATCTGTTTGTTTGTGAAGATATGAGCACAACTACACAAATGTGCTATAAAACCCAAATTCATATAATCTGATGGTTATGGTCTCGAGAATCAATAAAAGCATTTTTCTTTTCTGAACAAATTTAATTCAAGTGTTAATTGTGTTATTGTGTGTAGGTGATGGACAGGAGAATTAAAAGGAAAAGTGAGTGGAATGGAGCCTGTCACGTGAAGCTCTCATGCTTTTCAATTAAATATTTTTTCCTGGTGTGAACACAAGTAAATGAAGAATCAAGAATTCAGTTCAAAACATAAGGATCGTGGGGCGAAATAAAAGAAATAATCCCTCGCGACAAGCGAGGGACCTAAGTCGGCAGAATTCGCAATTTTCAATCGGGGCTCATATTTAAACATTCTTATTTTTAAACATTCTTATTTTGTTTTTTTAGGGTTCTTAAGTTTTGTTTTACGGCCAGAGCCGTCCCAGACCCTTAGTGAATGATTTCTTTTAGTTTTTTCTTGTTTTTAAACGGATCGATTATGCTTGTGATGTCCGGCTAAGTCCGAGTGATTACCGACGGTGAACAGTTAACGTATTACTATTCTTTTCAGTTGTTCTTTGTCTATTTTCTGATTCTATAAACATAGTGACAATGTTTGATTCATATGGATGTTCAATTTAAGTTTATTTATCTTGCGTTTTGATTGCATATGTGCCCCCCGCTCCCAGACTACCTTAATTGCATAGCTCTAGGACTATACTTAGCACTTGTGTGATTTGAATGTTTGGTTGAATAGATTTTACAATTCAACTTAGGGTTTGTGAATGTGTTTCGCTCTCCGCTCCCGGACTACCTTTCTAAGCATAGCTCTAGGACTATCTTGTGCTGCATGTGAATAGATCGTAGGTTTGATTGGGTTGAATTAATTAACTGAATTGGATTAGAAATTAGCTAACCGGGATCCTGAGGTTGTCACGTTTTAATTTTCTGTTTTCTAATTCAAACTAGCCAAGAGGCATTCTAGTTATTCTATTATATTAAATTAAACAGCCAAGAGGCATTCTAGTTATTCTATTATATTAAATTAGTTTAGTTCTAGTTTCGGTCAATTCAGATTAGTGACAGTAGTCTGGATTTAGGTAGTTAACTTAGTTAGGTCGTAAAAATCTAAGTCGCTAACAACCACCAACTCCCCTGGATTGATACCCGACTTACCCTGTCTATAGGTAGTTAGGATTATTTGTGTAGCGGTCACGACACCCGTTATCAACGCTCGAGAGGGGGAATCATCAGCTGCAATTTCGTTGTTTTGTACCTTGTATTATAATAATAATAATATATTTCAGACTTGAAACATACATGGTAGATTCTTAACCATGACTGGGTGTAACACACTTAACTTATTATCAGTTTTTCTTTCAGATAGACGTATCCTCCCCGTCCCATTGTATGATCATAAGCATATTGTGCTCGAACCTGTTTTGCACTCTATGACACAGCCTTTACAACAGAACATTATGATATATAATTATAATCTCATTAATTAACTTAGCTTAATTAATGAAATCTGTAGTTTGAATTAAATAAAACCTTGAATTCCTTAAATTTTGTATATGCTACAAATTCGTCCGAGTCTTCTTTTTTCTTAATAGCGCGATACATCTTTGGAACTTTCTCAAGCACGGTGGGTTTTGCTAGGTTGGGACGAATGTGTTTTTCAAACATCTTTCTTCTAAAACTCCTTAGCAAACCCACCAAGCCGTTCCATTATAGCATCCCTTCGATAGTCATCAATTTTGAATAACATATGACGAAATTTTTTTGTCACATGGAATTCAATAACAAACTTAATATGAGAAAATGTTTAATCCGTATCATAACCTGAATCCCTACCCACATCTTGTTCTTGTCCTATTTTGACACCTTCCTCCATTGAAGATACCTCAATCCAACCTCTTAGCTTGCAATGTCTCCCATATAACTTGAAAATTTTAGTCAATGCTCCCCGCCAATCCTTCCCAGCGTATCAAATATTAGTGGCCATTTTCCCCACCATTTTTCTCAAATTTGGCCCGCTACTTTTCCAACCGCGTCAACCCCCTCTTGTTTTCTTGGGGAGCAGAGGTTGTGCCTTCCTCATTCTCAGTAACTTGGGGAGGAAGGTCGTCGACTTGGGCATCATTTTTATCCATTTCATCTTCTTCCGAATAATCATCATTGTTATCCATTTCCTCTTCTTCACTGTCTTGTGAATAATCATCATTATATTCGCCTTCACTGTTATATGTATGGTTATTAAGATCCTTCAATGCTTCACCTTCATGATCCATCGTTAAATGAAATGAATCCTGAAATAAAATAAATAGAGAATAAAATAAATGCGATGGTATAATTAAGATGAAATAATTGAGATGAAACAAATGATCTCCTGAAGATGACAACGAAATTAATACTTACGAGAATTAGGTAGTGATCTCCTGAAGATGTTAGTGTGATGAATCCTGTAGAGAAATATTTAGTGATAGGGAAGTAGAAGAGAGTGATGATTCGTTTTGGTGAGAGGGAATAGAAACTGATCAATGAATTTGGGTTATTGAAAAGTTTTTGGGGAAACTTGAAAAATGGTGGGAAATAATTTGGGGATTAATCCGGGTGAAAATATCTCAGCCAATAAGGACTTCAAAGCATTTCTTGGGTTTAAAAACTCAATTAATTCTAAACATAGATAATATTATTTTAAACATACCTTTAAATTGATCTTTAAATAGAAAATGGAATATTAAGCAATAAATTTAATGAATATATATATATATATACATATATATATATATACATATATACATATATATACATACTAGCTGTGTGCCCGCGCGTTGCGGCGGCGACAGTGTATAGCGTGTTATTTGTCTTCTGTTCGCGCGTTGCAGCGGCACAAGAAACTACAACGCGGTATTTGTTTATTTGTTCGCTTGTTATGGCGGCACGACAATTTACATCGAGATATTCGTTTTTTTTAGAACTCAAACAAATAACAACAAACACCCAAACTTAAATATATATTGGTTACAAACATAGTAATTTAGAACCAAATGAGTTGTAAGATAGAAGACATCAACATAGTTTTAAGATATCAGTAATAACATAGTACTTTTTAAATCAAAATCCGAGGGTCAATGAATTCCATAGTGAGGAAGTTAATCCGTGTCGTACGCCATGCAATCAGTCATAAATAGTGTTTTAAGTTGAATTTTTGAACATAATAGTTTTGATGATAGTTTTGATGAGGTCACATTAAGAGGACCTCATAAAACATAACAATTTCAATGACCATAAAGATCTCACCACTCTTTATCGCTAAGAATACCAGGAAACTTTTCATTTTCCTCAACCGGAACAGCATCTGCCCCTGGAATGTAAAGTTAAAATCTATATTTCATTGATTTTATCATAACCACAATACATAACATACCTGGAAATGCTTCTAAAAGGGCTTCAGATGGCCTAAAGTTGCTAGATGTTTAAAAACCAGCAATTAAGTTGCATTACTACAGATCTAGACATTTAAGTTTTATTTCCAATACACTATTTTTTGAGAGTCAAATGCTGTAGGCTTTTCGGGACTATGCTAAACATAAGGAGGTCACAGCCTCACACGATACTTTTTTACTATGCAAGATGAACCATCTATTTAATTAGTTTCGGGCGTTCTATTTCGTTTTTTAAATTTAAAACATAATTTTTTTTACAAAATCACAACATAATCTTCACAAAAACAAATTCAACAAAATTTAGAAACGAAGTAACTAACTCACGTTATATGTGGATATATTTAAACGCCTCGAGCACGGATTTTATGAAACACACAAGGAAACACTCAGGGATTACTACAAACATATAACCAAGTAAAAAACAGAAACGAATAACAAATGTGTATAGAGAACTTTAAGAGTCTGCATAAAATACATAATAATAAGAATACATGATAGACTGGCAACATGAAAAAATAATATATAAATAAAAAGATAGCACAGGGATTAAAAGCGAAGTTTCTTCATCTGAACTGTCGCTGTCATCTGAATCCGACACGTCACTTGATTCATCATTCTTCCTAGCTGCAACAGCTCCATTCTTCCTAGCTGCAACAGCTCCATTCTTGGAGACAACAACTTGCATTTATCCTCCATAAGATAATTACTTCCAAAAAGAAGATCCCACTGACTTAAAGTAATCCACTGCCCACCATCCCTTCATAAAAAAGAACAGGCCACGGATGCAAACTCGGATGATAAAAATGGGAAACTGCATAAGGTTTTCGAAGACTATTAGCTAGCCTTTGCCAAAAGACATTGATCTCAACCTATAAAGATGTATACATATCATATATCCACGAAGGGGAATAATCGCATACCTTCACTACAAAAGTGACACAAATCACAGATTTCAAACTACAAAAAAAAAAATTCTTTAAATTCAAGTTACTAAACATACCCAAATATACATAGTATAGTAAATGATGTAGATATAATTAACTTCATCTTTTTAAGTCAAATTTTTTACTTGTATTGGTCTAAATGACAATGTGCTGGGCTGATTACGTGCCTCAGGTTATAAAAAAAATACAGCAAATGCAAACGTGCAGCCTAATAAAGAATCTAATTATCTAGATATGCAGATGGTCTTAGAAATCATTCTTTCAAAATATAGCCTCTTTTAAGTTTTGGTTCATGTTTAGTTTTGGTTCATGTTTGGCGGCACATAGTAACTGTATTCCTTTGTTTTCATAACAATCCAAAGTTTGTACCATTAGACCCAAGTTCTATTCAAGTGATAGTTCTAATTCAAATGTTTGAGTGACGTTTGCTAATAACAACGCAGTCAAATAACTGAATCATGAAATCATCTAAATCAAAATGTGGGAGTTCACGTTTCACAAAATCAATTAATATCCAATCAGATTAGCTCAGACAAGAAAAGTTCTTTTAAATGGAAAGAGGAGTTAAAACTTAGTACACTAAATGATAGACATTATGAACATGAGATTATAACAAACACGGTTACAATCAGTTAGCACTTAGAAAATCAATGTCAAATAAGATTTTAATTAATTAATAACTGTAATTTTTTGATTATTTTATGCATGAGAATGTAACCTGTTAGAACATCAATTTTGTCCATTCTGTCGAAGAGCTGTGCATGGGGTAGTAAGTTAAAATACACCCTTGGTATGTTGGTGTCATCATCAACCTGTTACAAAGAAAAACATGTTACAAAGGTGAATCAAAAGTGACAAACAGGCAGAAAAACCTGTTACAAAGAAATAGAAGATCATCAAATCCATATAAAAGACATGCAAAGGCGCCTTTTACCATCAAACCCATATGAACATCATAAATTCATCAAATCCATATACCCCTTTTACCACTTATAACTGAAATCATTTTTGAACTTCTGAATTTCAAGCCCCAGTTAATAAATAAAACCACTAACCTGCAGCGTTTATCTATAAGCAATACAGTCCTATTTGTAAAGATAGTTGCGATGCAATTGAATACACTTTACCTTCAAAAGGAGATAACCATGGTTCACATTCGGATTTGTCACTGGTCTAATAGTACACATTCGATTTTGTGATGCTATTAGAATTTTAAATACACCAACTAAGTTAATTAAACATGAATGTAAATTGACTTAGTCAGCTAACCTCGTTATCTGCAAGGCCATTTAAAGGAATGACACCACCCAAACTTTGCTTTCAGCTGAATCAGTATTGAAACATTTGTACCATAGCAATTCCATAGAGTTAAGGGGTCTCGGACATCTTGATCAATAACCCAAACAACGATCTACAAAATCATTAAACATAATTCAAAACTAAAATAGAAGAAACCACTTATCATAAGCAGACATATAAATCCCAAATTGGGAATAACAGGCTACACAACATCTTCACTCTTGAGGCTGAACTTGAACACCAGATTGTTTCTCTCTTTTGTTAGTGCTTTTTCTTAATGCTTCAAACACATAGAAACGACATTATTGAGTTAAAATGACATGTTATCAATTTAAAGAAGATCATAGATGAAAGACCTCATTTATGGTAGAATAAGGATTTTGATTTTGGGCTGTCCACTTTGGTTATGGCAGCACCATCTATATACCTTCTCAAAAACTACATATTATTCAAGGTTATAGAATCCTAACAGGGCTGAGGAAAGAAGAAGTATTGTTATTTTTTCTACTATTACGAAATCTAATAGGTTAAATATTTTTTTGTGTCGCATATTAAAAAAATACGTTTTAGTATAAGTTTATATCAAACAAACAATTACTTCCTACCAATGCAAATTTTATATTTGGACATCTGCAATGGCAAAAACATATACATGAGAATCAACCTGAACCAAATGAGCATGTCAAAGGTGTTATGCTCGGGTTGGGATTCTGTAGAAGTAGATGTCAACACTCAACAAACACAAAAGAGAATAATTACAAGAAAGCCAATGTTATATTTTTAATAGATTCTGGTGGTTTTAAAGCTGCACCTTTGATGTGTAGAAGCAATATTACATTGAGTCCAGTTGATGAGACAAAAACAGGTCGCATCATAGCAATGTAGATTGGTGTATTGGTGGCCTTTTGATATAGGTGAGTTGAGGGGAGATCAAACATATACCTTAGGATCAGTGGAGGGTGTGTAGTCCAATAAGTCGGCACTGCATTCAGGAAAGGAAAACGATTTCACCAGCATCGGGCCAGAAACAGATAGTTCTACTTCCATAGACTTAACTGGTTTAGATACCTGTTATAGTAGAAATTTTGTTCTTTTCAAAACAAAAATCCCACCAAGATAAAATGAACCCACATAACACCACAAAACCATAACCTATTGAGGAGCAACAAACTGAAAAACGAACAGAAGATAGCAAATTCAATAAGAAAAAAGTGAAATCTCGGTTGAATTACCTCTTTCGATCAGAACCATAACCTCCGCTGAAATCCAGTACCATATCGGAAGCATCGCCCGTTATTCATCCGCTATTTGAAAAATTTAAGTTCAAATTACGCCAAATGAAAAATCAGGAACCAGTTAGATGAGGATTGAACCCTAATAAGGGATTTGAGAACATAGTGTTTAAGGATGCCTTCACAGATTCGTATTCAATTTAGGGTTTTGGGAAGCCTTCACTTATACCTTTGGCGATACGTACTTGTGATGGTGGAAACTTTGAAGAAGCGAGAGAGACGATGGCATCTTTCACGAATAGAGAGAGACTGGGGTAAGGGTTCGGCCCACCGGAGACCGTTTTCGTCGGACCGAGAGGGAGACTAACAGCTATGGATCAAAATCAAAGGGGAAAACGGGTGAGTGAGCGACGGAAAACAGAGATTGCGGCGTAGAGATGGAAATAAAGTTACCTGAAGCGGGATTCCAGTGGCGGTGTATCGGGGAATCAAAACTCATCTACATGATGATAGCTGCGGCTGTTTTCACATGTATTTGTTGCAGACGATGACGATGAAGTTGAGGAAGATCCAAATGCGACGGCCGGTGGTCTATCGGAAGTGAGACTGAGAGAGACGGCAACCGAGCGTTCGCCATCGCCGAGAGAGCTAGGGTTTCAAGAGGGATGACGGGAAAATGAGAAATGAGAAAAGGTAGTTTATATACCTAGGGTTTCAAGAATGTTTGTGCAGTTAAGACTTGTACATAATGCATTATAATATGTAAGCGTCTTAAAATTAAGAAATTCCATTTTCTCTCTCCAATATGTATTATATAGTATTATAGATTATAGATATATACATAAAGGATGGATTGTTCCCATTCCTATATATATATATATATATATATATATATATATATATATATATATATATATGGACATGATCATTTGAGAACTAATTAGTTTTGAGAACTTTCAAGAACCATTCTAAGCCACTAGTTTATATAAATGTAACCCCCCCCCCCCCCCCCATGAATTGTAGTGGTCCCAACCTGAAATTAGTGGTTGAAATTTGGTTCTCAAAAGTTTTCATTAGAACCTAACCCTATATATATATCGCAATGTGTTGTAATAAATTATATATCGAAGTCCGAAGTAACCCTCGTTGGTCCTATAATTAAACTCTATCGGGCATAATTGTACCCTCATTGGTCCTAATTACACTATATTGGGCCTCCTTGGCATTAACTAATCATCATCGGTCCTAAATGACCTTCATTGGTCCCAACTAACCATAATTGGTCGTAAACACACCTTATTGGTCCTATACACACCTTATTGGGACTCTATGATCCTAACTGACTCTCATAGGTCCTATACACACCTTATTGGACCTCATTTGTCCTAACGGATCCTCATTGCCCCTAAAATACACCTTAGTGGGCCTTGTTGGTCCTAACTAACCTCATTGGTCCTATATACACCTTAGTGGCCTCATTGGTTCTAACTAACCATAATTACTCCTAAACACACCTTATTGGTCCTATACACACCTTAGTGGTTATTATTCACCCCATATTGGGACTCTTTGGTCCTAACTGACCCTCATTGTCCCTATACACACCTTATTGGTTATATACACACCATATTAGGACTCTTTGGTCCTAACTGACCCTCATTACCCCTAAACACACCTTATTGGGCCTCGTTGATCCTAAACACACCTTATTGCTTCTATGTACACCTTATTGGTCATATACACACCTTATTGGTTATATACACACCATACTGGAACTCTCTGGTCCTAACTGACCTTCATTGCCCCTACACACACCTTTTTGGGCCTCGTTGGTCCTAAGCACACCTTATTTCTCCTATGTACACCTTATTGCTCCTGTACACACCTTATTAGTGCTATATACACACCATACTAGGACTCTTTGGTCCTAACTGACCCTCATTGCCCCTAAACACACCTTATTAGGCCTCGTTGGTCCTAAACACACCTTATTTGTCCTATTTACACCTTATTGGTCCTATACACACCTTATTGGTTATATACACACCATATTAGGACTCTTTGGTCTTAAAGGACCCTCATTTCCTCTAAACACAACTTATTGAGTATTGTTGATTCTAAACACACCTTATTGCTTCTATGTACACCTTATTGGTCGTATACACACCTTATTGGTTATATACACACCATATTGGAACTTTTTGGTCCTAACTGACCTTCATTTCCCCTAAACACACCTTATTAGGCCTCGTTGGTCCTAATGAAATTACGTGAGCGGTGGATCGTCTACTCGGTCGATATAAAATCAATGTAAAACAAGAGTAAAAGATGAACATGATGATGTAAATACAATGAGAATTGTATTATGACCACTGAGAGAAACACACAAATTACACACATTTAAGATCTAACCGGAAGTTTTAATTCTAAAAAACACTAAGCTATTTATAGATGAATAAGACTATGCGAACACACGATCAGCCGAACTGCCATTTCAGACAAGTTTGTGTGCATCCGAACTGGCAGTTCGCCTCAATTCGGACCAGCACATTGTTGTAGCTCTTTCTCTTGTTCTTGATACTTTACATGACGACCAAGAACCTTGTACCAACAAACTCCCCATCGACATGTGCAGTATCAACTTCCACATAATCTTGTATCTTCAATCAAACTCTTCCTCAACCTGACGATGAGTCTGATCTTGAATACTTGACATTGTAGTGCATGTAAACTCTTTATCAACAACTTCATAATACTTGAAATTGTGATGTTCTCTTTCCACTTAGAAACCTACCAACATAAATAATCTTGGCGCAAAACAACTCTTCAAGACTCCAAAATATTATGATTTTGAAAATTGAATTGTATTCCGTGTTGATCAATCGAAAAGAAATCAGAAATAAAATATTTTTGATTTTGCTAAAATTTATATCAAAACACACCTAAAATATTTTTAGTATTCTCTTATATTAAAAGTAAATGCAGTACCTAATCAGATACTATTTTTGTCTTTTGTGAGAAAGATCATAACCTGGGATCATATTTGTGACGACCCTAAAACTTTTGCTTTCTTTCCCCAGCAAATATAGCAACGACGACAGCTGATGCTGCGAACTGACTAGCGAAACTGCTAGCGAAACTGAGACCAGAATCCAAACTTGTGCAATTTGCTTGAATGTTATGCCATGACTTACATGATTATGCCATGATGATACATGCTTTGATTTCTGATATATATGAACCCTTGTTTATGATCAACCATCGGTGTCGTGTGTCTGTATGTCGAGTCATAGTTCCAACGTGCTATGTTATGGGCCATAGTGACGTTAAGTAAAGATTAGACACAAAACTAATACCTAAGACCTAAACGTGTTCATAGGTCTTCGTTAAGCAAACGTGGATTATATAGCAAGTGTAGCAGTGCAACCCAAGGTGAGTGTCACTAACCCAGTTACCGTGAACCCGTTTGGGGTCACACCGAATAACTAAAGGTAAAACAATGCTGACAAACTCGAGAGTGCTAGGCACCTCCCTGATGAACGTGAAAACTTGGAGTGCTCGGCACCCACTTGATGAACTAGAAGTGCTTTATGGGAAGCACTTGTGAATTACTTAAACAACTATTTCTGAAACGAAACTGAAAACGCTTTTGAGATTCATGAGAATCCGGTAAACTGTTTTAATATGGCTAGTGTAGGTTAAAGTCTAAACCACATGATATCACATGATTTCTAAGGATGCCTTGAAACTTAAAAGTCCTCAACTAAATTGTACCATTAATTGTAAAGCGAGGGGATGTTGGGTAGATCTACTGGAGTTTGACAAACTCCGCCCCGTGGCACGGGGAGTGCACGGAGGTACAATATCAGCCTATTTGACCGTGATCCCGGGGAGGACACGGGGGAGGCAAATCCGCGATGACGTAGGTCCGCAGTACTGATGGCACGGCCACTACAATGATTTATGGTCAGCTTTGGTACAAACTTCCTTAGTGCATGGAACAACGGATTAGCTACCCGCGATATCGGTTGACCGCTTTAACTTTACTTAACTAGTGCATATTAGGTAATACATCACTTGGAAATGTTTATAAAACTAATACTTATTACATGTTAATGAATACGATTATGAGACCGGGCCAATGCATGTCATGCCCACCGTGAACTCACCAACCGTTAGGTTGACACTTGCGTGGTTTAAACTTTTGCAGATCGCTAAGGAGTATCCGGAGCGGGTTGGCATGGCACATGAAGACTTTTATTTTAATTAAACTAATTGGGAATTTAATACACTGATTTGTAAAGCACGTGGTTAGTGCTAAGATGATATTTTGTTCCGCTGCGTAACTTGATATTGTTTTTTTTTATATATCTTTGGACTAACTCTGATTCGTTTAGTATTTGTAACTAATGGTTGTGGTCCTAGTCTGGTCGCACCCCTTAACGGTATAAACTCCATTAGTGGTTAATTTGGGGGTGTGACAGATTGGTATCAGAGCCATAAGTTGCAGAGAACTGGAACAATGGTTTTATGGATTTTTCATTTCTCTTTTCACATACCATTTCTTGATATATCAGAAAGTATACGAATGTGATATACACAATGACTTTATGTGTCAAGTAGGCTCGGAAAATCAGAAAGTATACGAATGTGATATACACTAGATTTGATGCTTAACCTAGTGGACAACATCTTGATGCATATCTCATGATATATCAACAATGGTTTTATGGATTTTTCATCTAGTTTATCCAAGAGTCAGACAGTGTCAGCCAATGTACCATCATTTCCCAAACAGGTCAGATACAATTTCTCATTTTTTAATGTTTTTGTCCTTTCAATTTTTCTCCCCCTAAAAATGACAAACTCTACTTTTTTTAGATTTTCGCTTTTAACATTTGAAAAACAACACTCTATTTTTGTAATTTTTTTTCAAAAACAAACTCCCCCTCAAATCGAGACGAAGTGAAAAACAAAAGAACAATGATCAACCAACATGAATACTTGCATTGTGGCATTCTGAAAACACAAGTTTTGATTTAGAAATGCATTTTAAGTTAAACACATATATTCCACTATCAGCAATCTTTGAACCACTGATAGGTCTTCCTGAAATATCTGCAGACACCTAATAAAACAATCTATGCTCTGGGACGACCCGATTCAACCACGTTGGGTCGCCCGGTGTCTTCCACATAGTCTTTGTTGGCCTTGGAAACAACTTTTGGTCTCCAGATCATTGATGATGAAATTATTGAATCGGATCCCGAAAATGTTTCAACCGACGTCTTTGGTTTGAACCAAAACGGCTTACTGGTTGGTTTGTACGTTGGGGACCATGGTTCATCAAAAGTTTTACCATTGTTATCCATATATTTTGCATTTTTGTGAATGTATGCAGTCGTCAGACAATTTGCAGCCATATATATAGGTCGATGACATGCATAACAATTTCGTTCACGAAGTTGTGGGAAAAATTTTGAAAATTCTTTGATTTCCAATTATGATTTCTGGCTGGAAAATCAGAGTAACCAAAAGAATGATCAGAACTAACTGAATCATACCTAGGAGATGATCGTCATGGTAAGTAGTAAGAACCACTTGAAGAACCTCCAGAATGATAATGACCATTTCTTGATGTATACATATTTGACTTCTTCTGTTGATCTTGCTTTTGTTGAGTCTGAACAGATTTAACAAACTGTTTCTTCGGTTGTTGTTGAGGTTGATGAACTGGCTTAACAACAACTTTCTTCTGTTTCTTTGTTGTCTGTTGCACTGAGACATCCTTGACTTCATAACACAACCTATGTGCTTGAACCCTGGAATCTTTGATGAATCAACGTTAGAATCAGAAACGTTCTTCTCATTAGCTTTTTTAGTAAATTTAGGTTTAATATTTTTTAGCTTGTTCTCATGAATCAAATATTTATCAAATTCAGCTTCAGTTGAAGTACTAACAGACTTCTTACTCTTATTGTTGATACATAATCTGTGCGTCGTGTGAAGTATCGAGACAAGACGATGAGAAGTTCAAGACAAAGTTCAAGCTATCGTCCGAAATGTATCCGAACTGCCAGTTCGGATCAGGGTGAACTGGCAGTTCGCCCACGGTTTGGCCAGTCGGGTATAAATAGGAAGTTTGTCTTGTATTTTTGTAACTGAGCGAGATAGGTCTTAGCTTAAGTGTGTGTTTTTGTGGTATTTCTCTATGATTGATTCTCTGTGTTTCCTGAGTTGTAATTGTTCACTTTGATCAATAAAACAACTCTTAATTACGTGTTTCTTATCCATAATAGCTAGATCGAGTAGACGATCCGATGCTCACGAACTTTCAAGTGGTATCAGAGCTTTCTGTTTCATTCTACTGATCTATGGTTGCTATTTTTGAAGTTCTTGAAACAAAAAGTGTTTTACAAGATTTTGAGCGCTTTAGTTAAGTATTTTGTGAAAAATGTGCTCCTAAATCATTCCTCATCACTTTTTCAGATTCACTACTGCAAATCTTGTTCAAATCTGTCCAAAATAAAAAATTTTGAGTAAAAATGTTTAGGTTCGGCTGAAGAGCTTTCTGTTCGGAATAACCGTCGTCCGAACTCCATGTTCGGCTTGTGTTCGTTCATCCGAAGTATAGGTTCGGTAAATGTTCGGTTACAGTTCAGTTCAGAAAAATTGTTCGGTTAAGGTTCGGGACAGGTTTGGATAAATCTCTGTTCGGCAAGAGTTCGGCTACTGTTTCAAGTTCGGCTAATTTTCAGTTCAGCTACGGTTCGGATAAGATCTTTGGTTCGGCTGAGTTCGGTTAAATCTTCAAGTTCGATAAAGTTTTTTCTGTTCAGATCAAGTTCATTGGGTTTTTTGAGTTGTTTTATGAAAACTGACGTAACTTGAGAACCGTTAAGAGTTACTGAAACCAATACCAGCCAAAACGAACGCCTCGAAGAGATCTATGCTTATACTGGCCCAACAGATAGTACCCTCCGTTTTGATACCCAAAATCCACTTCTAAGACCTTTATTTTTTAATTCGTAGTTTTTGGAGCATCATATTTCGGAAAAGATGTCGGATTTTCAAGCTTTTGCCGCTATGAAAAGTGCGATGCAAACAATGGTAAACTTTGATAATGAAATTGGAACAAGTAAGAAGGTTCCCAAATTGTTGAAGTTGGAGGATTATCAAAATTGGAAACAACGATTTTCTACATATATCAGCACAAATGATATCGATTTGTGGATTCCAATTAAGAAGCTTAACACACATCCAGCTGATCAAGGAGATTTTAAAGAAGTTCATACTTTTGATAATGCTGAGAGGAAACTTTATGAACTTGAACAAAAAGCGTTTGGTTATCTTATAATGGCATTACCCACCGAATTACTACATCAATTTAGCACATGTAAGAAATCGAAACAATTATGGGATGCGTTGTCAGCAAGGTGTGAAGGCAATGATCAATACAAGAAAGTCGGAAAAAGGTGTTGAATAAGGAGTTTCACAACTTTCAACATTATGAAAATGAAAACATTAAGGCTCTCGTTTCAAGATTTTCACATCTAATTAGTGAGTTGAAAGTTGTCTGGATTGAAAAAACTGATGAAGAATTGAAAGAGAAGATTATGGAGGTGTTACCAGAAAATTGGGAAAATTATGTCTTGTTACTCACCCATGACAAAGAATTTTCTACATTATCATTTCATGAGCTCACTGGTAAACTCCATGCGCAAGAAATGGAAATGATGAATTCAAAGAAATCAATGGCCAAATTGCAAAAGCCAGAGTTATATCATGGTGAAAATGCTACAAGCTTAAATGCTAAATCAAAACCAAGTCTTAGTTCTGCACCACCTACTTCATTCATTTAAAATATTTCTGGAACTTCGGATAATAATTCTTCAAGGGGTTGTAATTTACGATTCTAGAATAATCAAGTCAAAGTGCAATTTCTGTTCAATCAGTTGATGATTGTGCCAAATTGATATCTGCTCTCATGTCATCGTCTTTTGGAATGATTATTAATGATGTTAGCAAAACACAATTGGCTAAAGAAGATCTGAATGAAATTGATGATGATCAATTAAATGAGTTAGATATGGCAAGAATATGTCAAGCTTTTGGTGACCAGTTGCGTTTTGAAAAATCTAAAATCGAATGTTACAAATGTTCAAACCTTGGACATTTTTCAAGAATATGTCAACAATCTCACACTTTCAAAGCTACAAATGGTTCTCAACCATCTTCAAGCAACTCAAATAAAACAGCTTTAACTATTCAGAATACTGGTACTTATGATTGGGGAAAACAGATTGATACATCTTCCTTGATTGTCACTCATGAGCAAGATAAATATTATTTTGATTCAAGTTCGTATGAAGCTGCTGAAAATGAAAAATTTGAGTCTAAAATTGAAAGCTTATTAAAAAGAAAATGAAGTATTGTTGAAGGAAAATGATTCTTTGACGAAAGAAGTTAAAATGCTTACCGAGGTTCTTCAATTGGTCAAGGAAGATTTAGAAAATTCTAACCAAAATGGAAAAGATATTGAAGCAAATAATGCAAAGTTGGTTGAAGAAAAGAGTGAGTTATTGAAAGAGGTTCAGAAATGGAAGGATGAACCGGAAAATGTTGCTAATGATTTTAAGAATATGTGATAAATCAAAAATTAAGCTTCATTTGCTTACCAAAACTCACGAAGAGTATGCTGCTAAGATTGAGAGTTATCAGATTGATATGTGGAAGTTATTTGATGAAAAGAGGGAATTAGTGAGTGTGAATAAGCTGCAAGCTGTAAATCTTGAAATTTAGAAGAGAAACGAGGATAAATGGAGAAAGGAATTGTTTGCTGAGCTTGATAACCTTTGATTGCAAAAATTTGAAACTCACAAAATTGCCAAACGATTGATAACTACTGAGAAAGAATTGGCTGAAGCTCAACAAAAGAATCCTGATTTAAAAATTCAAGTGACCGATGCAAATCGACTTCTAAACAATGTCATCAATTCTCAATCATTTACAAGCTTCTTAGCCAATGATGGAAATTTTGAAAAGATGTTTGACAAAACAGCATCACCTCTAGCTAGTATCAAAGAAGCTGTTAAAGATGTGAAGAAAAAAGTTGAAGAATATGATTATTCGAAGTTTTCATCATCATCGAATTCTAAATAAGAGAAGGTTGTGAAGAAGAAAAAGAATAAGAAGAAAGGTAAAAATATTGAAAAGAATTCTGAAGTTCCTCAAGTTCCAACCTTTGTGTCTGGTTCGTCGTTGACAGAAAAATGAAAAATCAACTGTTCTAGTGCGAAGATTCGGTCTCAACCTGATTTTGATGAGACGATATTCTATGATCAAAAGGATGTGAACGAAGTCAAAGCTGAATTTTCTAGATTGGCGAAGAATGGGCATACATCATCAAATTCTAAGGAAAAGATTTCTAGAAAGAATGTTGGATTGGGTTTTCAAGCACAGAATGTTCAAGTGAAGGAGGTTCAAGATCCAACATCACAAAATCTAAAGAAAATGAAGATGAAGCAAGTTAAGAAAGAAGTTTTTAAAGCTGAGAAGGTTCAACCCGAGAGGTTTTACATACTCAAGGGTTCGGAAAAAATCTTTTCAGATAAAGAATTTCCACTTCATTATGTCGATGCACGAAAGATTTCTGAAGTATTTGTGAATGTTGATGGTTCAAAGACCCAGAAGACACAAGTTGCTAAATTTTCTTCTGAAGGTTGTACTTCAAAAAGCCCTATTTCCAAATGGGTTCATGATCATCGAAATCAGGTATATGATAAATATTATGATCAGTTTAAAAGTAGAAATGTTAGTGAAGCTGTGCATGTACATAAATGATGGGACAAAGCTAGTCGTTTGTGCTATATTTGTCGCCAAACAGGACACATGGCAAAAGATTGTCTGATTCCTGCTACTTCTAATACAAAAAACTCAAAAGGTCAAAGTTTTTGGTAACCATGCCAAACCTGTGTTTCTTGATGAACATGGCAGAGTTTTTGGTGAATTTCAGCCTACATTCTTTCAAAAACAAAAACGTTTTGTTCCTAAATTTTCAAAAGACAAAAATGTAGGTTGTTCATCACACTCACTTGTGATAGATTTATCAAAAACTGAATTACCAAAACAATAACAACAACAACAACAATGGAAACCTAAGGTGCTTTTAAAGCAAAACCAAGACATTGGTCGACCAGAAGCACTTCGCTTCGGGTCATTTATGAACTAATAAGTTTGACCAGTGTGCAGGTACTTCTAGAAGACCTATCGACGATTGAAAAGTTGTTAATGGAGGAGTATTCTGCTTAACTTAAATTTCATGCTATATTTTTCAAACCTAAAAGTTCTCTGAAACTTTAAAATGCAAGGTATCCATGTTGGTTGATCAATTTTCTCTCTTTATTTCGTTTGCTTTTTTTTGAAAGAGAAAATCAACAAAACTCAAAAATAGTGTCTTATTTTTATAAAATGAAAATAAAAAAAAGATTTTTTCTTTTTAAGGGGGAGAATTGCATGAAAGAGGGAGAAATCTTGAAAAGGCATGTTATGGGAAGAAGATGAATACATGCAAAATATAGAGCGAAGGTGAATGCATGCAAAATATATAAAATTTTGAGAAATTGATCAATGGGAAATGATAGTACATTGGATTACGTATCTGACTCATGGATAGAGTAGATGAAAGAGTCATAAGATCATTGTTTGATATGCTTGGTAGACTCGGCAAAACAGAAAGTATTCAGATGTGATATACACTAAATACTAATGCTTGACCATGTAGATAACATCTTAAAGCATATTTCATGACAAAAAGAGAAAAATTAGTGTGAAAAACAAAATGAGAAGTCACTGTGTATACATGTGTTCATTTTTGTAAAGATTTAAACTTGTTTAATTTTCTTTATTTTCTCAAACGACCGGACTTTCTTTGCGTATCGAAAGATCGACCTGGTTGTTGTTCGTTTGAGTTCCTGCTTTATTTTCTTTGGTGTTTCGTATAATTCATCGGACTTTCTCTGCGTATACGAAAGTATCGACCTGATCGTTCTTGAATTATACAATTTCAACTTGCTTTGTTTTCTTTTTTTTTGTTAAATCTGAGGCCTTATCTGCGTATCGAAAGATCGACCTTAAGGTAGACTATTTAACCTTTTATTTCTTTTTGCATGGAACATAGTTGACAATTTCATGAAAACAATCACTATGAGTTGAATCACAAGTGAAATCACAAAGTGTGATATAAAAAGCATGTCTGAATATGTCTGATAGTGTGGGATGCACTGGTCAAAGCAAAATTTAATCAATATCTTAACATATCCAGATGTTATGAGTATGATTCTGCCTGAGTTTAAGATGAACAAATTACACCAGCAATCAGCATGACTTATGTGCTTCAATTAGTTGAATTTAAAGTTTAGTTTAGTGCGTAATGATCAATATGATCCCGTATAGTGATCTTTCTCATACCAAAAATAGAGTTTGATTCTGTATTGCAATTTCATTTCATTTTGGAAAAGTACAAAAAGATTTTCGGTGTGTTTTTGTGACAACTCATAAAAAATCTAAAGTCAAACTTATACTTTGACGTATATATACGTATATACATATGCATGACTTGATTTAATAGTATTATTAGTAAACACTATGCACGTAAATGTTCAGCCTTGACAATTCTCACGTTTGTACTGGATAAACATAGCCGTAACAAAAAAAAAAGGAAATTCAGCCATGTGATTGGTGGAATTTTAATAATAAGAAAAATAAAATATAATATGACTTTTATATATATATTTTTTTCTTAAAACAGTGTCGTAAGACATCATACCAACACCCGACAGACACTTAAAGTGAATATATAATTAAAACTTTTGTTAGTTTTAACTGCGTAAAATATTCGAGCTTAAAATAATTTAAACAAATTATTTATTTTCTGGACGCGGTACATGAACAAATAAAATAAATAAAAGATTATAATTCTAAATAAATAAATTTACGACTAAAATCATAATTGTTTATCAATATATGAGTCTCGTAATTAATTTAGAACCCGTCCCGATCAAAACGCTAGAACGATTCGGTGTGATTCTTCCGTATTACGAATTGGGCCTAGTCCGGCCCAACACCGCGAAATAATTGAACCGAGCCCAAAAATAAAGCCCAATGGGTCCCCCGACACTTTTAAGCTCAAAGATAATATTCCTGACTAATTTTAGTGAATAAGAAAAAGAACCGCGTGAAAATTGGAGAAAGTCTCGCATACCAGCCTGACACGAACTGTACTGGCCCGACACCTGTTCCTACATTTCGGCAAATTTAAAGTCTCCATCGACTTTGAATTAATTATTTTATGATGACACTACTTTTATAATAATTAACACCACCTAAACTTTCTAAATACACCACCTAAACTATGATTAACCTACGTTAACTATGATTAACAATTGCTAGATATTTTTGGCTAATAAGTCACATGTTGAAATTGAAGACTTAATCCCTCTACACACTCAACCAACACCCCTCCCTCATCCTCACTTCCACACTCAACCTTTTACCTTAAAACCCACCCCACAACACCAAGATCACCACACCTTCTCCTCCTTCTCTTCTCTCGGCCGACGCCATCCCATCACCACCACCTCACGATGCCGGCAACCTCCCCACTGCCGTCGCAGTCCTGTCGCCACCACCCCTACCTCTGCTGAGATCACGGCTCACAACCCCCTCTCCTCTCCTCTCATCTCCCTCTATCTCTCGGCCGATCTCTTCTCCTCCACTCTTCACTTTTCTTTTTTTCTTTGTCTTCGATATCACCTCTAAAGGAAAGGTGAAATGTCAAAATAAACAAAACAATCCCAGCCCCATTCCATTTGTTTTCATCAGGCGCAAACATTTCTTTTTTTTTAATAGCAACAAATCAGCTCCTTAGGCCACCTTTACATTACTGTTACGCCATCATCGGACCACCACAGTACCAACATTTCACCACCAACGGCAAGTCCGTCAAGCCACCTTCAAAACGGCCCTAATGTTTGCCCCTAACGATCACCGTAAACCACCGAAAACTAGCCCGCAAAATGCCACATTACCTTTCGGGTCAAACTTCTAAAACTCGATATTTTTCAATCGGGTCTACGGAGATATTCTCGCCTCTTTTGGTTCATCACCAAGCCTAGTGCTAGAGGTAAAAGTCTAAACTTCTCAATTTAATAATTTTCGTTATTCGTTTTTTATATTTATAATCACCCAAAACGAGTCTTGACACTCCACCCACTAAATGTAGATAAAAGAACAAACCGTCCTAATATTAAACTAACGTTAATATTTAAGAACTTGTGTCACAATATATATTTGGCAATCGTTGGGAAGATTAAAAAGGTTATAGACCAAGTGATATAAAAAATAACTCGAGGACCGTCAAAATGGCATATCGGACTAAACATATATAAACGGATATATTTTGGACATAAAATATAAGGGATATATTATTGGCTATGTTTTTATAAAAATGTGTTTATTTTTATAAAACATATATATTTCTAAATACCGAGCGTTTGGACTCATAATTAATAACTAAGTGCTCATATTTTTAGATCTTATTTTTTTAATAATAACTTGAAGTATTTATTTAAAGTTATTACAACCCAATTATATTTAAGGACTTAAATATTAGTTTTCATATCGTATTACTTAACGGGATACTTATTCCAGACGTTGGACCTAAAAATATAAGGTGTTATATATTGAATTTACTCAACATGAAACTTATATATTGTTACAAATATATTTTCCGAAAAGTGTTAAAAACAAATCACACAGATATCTCATTCTAATATTTTAATATTTTCTAAATACAATTTAGAAAACTATTTGAGATAACATAAACATAATAATATTTACGGAGATAAAATACTAATTATCATAACGATCATTTATCAGATACTTGTATCCTATAGCGGCAGAGCCAACGACTAAATTTTTTAAAAATATAAAGATTTTATTTTTTCTAAAGTCTTGAGAATATTGAAACATATATCATTTCTATAAGTTATATATATATATATATATATATATATATATATATATATATATATATATATATTTATTTGCATAAAGATTTCTATGACTTATATATAATTATAGACTATAATTATGAACTCAAACTTAAGATATATAATGTCGCACCCCCAAAATACCACTAACGGAGTTTATACCGTCAAGGGGCGCGACTAGACCAGGATCCACAACCATAGTTACAAATACTAAACGAATCAGGGTTAGTTCAAACACAAGTTATAAATCAAAGTCTTAAATTACATACACAGCGGAAAAATAATTGTCCTTAGCACTAACCACGTGCTTTACATAAATGTCGTTTTAAATTCCCAATATGGTTTAAATCAAAAACAAAGGTCTTCAAGTGCCATGCCAACCTCCAGCGGATACTCCTTAGCGATCTGCAAAAGTTTAAACCACGCAAGTGTCAACCTAACGGTTGGTGAGTTCACAGTGGGCTTGTCATGCATTGGCCCAGTCTCGTAATCATAATTCGTGTCAAGATATACTTACAAGTTATTTATTTGCGAAAAGCAATACTCGTAATTAATTCTCAGTTTATAAATGGTTTGTCCGTGACCTACGTCATCGGGTATGTACTAGTTCCGTAAAGTTAAAGGACTCAACCGATATCGCGGGTAGCTAATCCGTTGTTCCATGCTCTAAGGAAGTTTGCACCAAAGCTGACTTATTTTGTGGGGGCCGAGCCATCCCGTACGGTGCGGACCTAGTCATCGCGGTTTTTGCCTCCCCCGTGTCCTCTCGGGACCACGGTCAAATAGGCTGATATTGTTCCTCCGTGCACTCCCCGTGCCACGGGGCGGAGTTTGTCAAACTCCAGTAGATCTACCCAACATCCCCTCGCTTTACAATTAATGGCACAATTTTAGTTGAGGACTTTTAAGTTATAAGGCATCCTTAGAAAACATGTGATATCATATGGTTTAGACTTTAACCTACACTAGCCATATTAAAACGTTTTCAGTTTTGTTTCAGAAAAACAGTTTGTTCAGAGTTCACAAGTGTTCCCATAAAACACTTCAGTTCATCAAGTGGGCGCCGAGCATCCCGTGTTCTCAAGTTTATCAGTGAGGTGCCTAGCACTCTCGAGTTTGTCAGCATTGTTTTTCGTTAAATTGTTCGGTGTGGCCCAAACGGTCCCACGGTAAACGGGTTAGTGACACTCACCTTTGGTTGCACTGCTACACTTCAAGTGATCCAAATATTGTTGTTTAACGAAGACCTAGAACACGTTTAGGTCTTAAGTATTAGTTTCGTGTCTAATCTTTACTTAACGTCACTATGGCCCATAACATAGCACGTTGCAACTATGACTCGACATACCGACACACGACACCAATGGTTGATCATAAACAAGGGTTCATATGAATCATATATCAAACATGTTTCATCATGGCATAATCAGGTAAGTCATGGCTTAACACTTAAGCAAATTTCACAAGTTTGGTTTTTTTTTTAGGTCAGGTCTTAGTTTCGCTAGCATAGTTTCGCTAGGTGCACGGGCAGCACTTTCGCTAGGCAATGCCCGGTGACACAGTTTCGCTAGGCTAGTTTCGCCCGAAACTGCTGACGCAGTTTCGCTAGCCTAGTTTCGCAGGGAAACTGGTTTGAACTTTCGTTCAGGTATTTCGCTCGGTAGATTCGCTCGAGCTGGTCTGGTCAGGTTACCCGGCGACACTATAGTTTCGCTAGTCAGTGTCGCTGGAAGGAGATATAATTTCGCTACTTAGTTTCGCCCAGAGAACACGCAGTTTCGCTGGTCGCGAAAAACATACGGATTTGCCTAAAAATCAACCTAACAGCTCCTGATCATACATGCAATTCATTATCTAGTATCCATAGGCATTTACCAACATAAATCAAGCAGCTTTAACAAGTTTAACATGTATTTTGATCATCAAATCTCTAAAATAGGTTCAAAACCCTAAAATGACCTAATTTGCACAAATCTCTAACATGGATGGATTTCACACGTAAAGTTATCAACTTTAGTACAGATCTAGCACTCCTAAACAATATACTAGCAGATCAAGCAGTTACATGAAGATTTGAGCATGCTTTAAGAAGAAAACATATAGAAAAAGCATAAAACATAGTTTTTGGGACTCACGGATGATTCTAGGATCGATGGATGAGGTGAGATGATAGTCTCGAGGCTGGGGTCTTGGTCCTTAGGTGATCTTCTCGGCTGACCAGGAGAGTGTGTGTGTGTGTTGTTGTGTGGTTTGAGCAAATGAGGCTACTAGGGTTCATTAAGTTTATTTATATCAGGAGCCAGTTTCGCTGGCAGTTTCGCTGGCCAGGCGAAACTAGCTCTGGTCTCGTGATATTGGATTGTCTTAGCTGGCTACCGGGCGACACTATAGTTTCGCCCGGTAGTTTCGCTGACTACCAAATTTAGGCAATTTTTCACATAATCAAGTATTTACAATTAATCATGCTATTCACAATAGTAAGTCATGTATTTAAATCACATTGCACATAAAGACAATCAATGATGAACACATAACACATATGGACGGGTTCGGTGATCAACCAAAGGTCGTGGACGTATTCGGCCTAGTTAAGCATTAGTTACTTAAGTTAACACTTATAACGTAACTAACGGGTTTGTCTAACGGAAGTTAACCTTGAAATTCTCGGGTGTCACATCATTCCCCTGAAATTGGAATTTTCGTCCCGAAAATTATTCTTGTGTCGTAGCGTTCGCAGCATCAGCTGTCGTCGTTGCTATCGTCGCTGGGGGAAAGAAAGCAAAAAGCTTTTAGGGTTGTCACATCCTCCTCCTGTTAAGGAATTTTGGTCCCCAAAATTAAATCATACCTTGGGTTTCCGTGGACGTTTGCTCAAACAAGTGAGGATACTTTTTCTTCATCTGATCCTCACGTTCCCAAGTATATTCAGGTCCACGCCTTGAGTTCCATCGTACCTTGACGATCGGAATCTTGCTACGTTTGAGGGTGTTTCTCCTCGCGTCCCATGATTTCTACTGGTTGCTCAATAAATCTCAGATGTTCGTCGATTTCCAATTCCTCCAGAGGAATTATTTCGATGTCTTCGGCCAGACATTTCTTTAGGTTGGAAACGTGAAACACGTTGTGAACTCCATCGAGTTCAGCAGGGAGTTGCAATCGATAGGCCACCGGGCCTACTTCCCCAATAATTTCAAACGGACCGATGTAGCGAGGATTTAACTTTCCACGCTTTCCGAAGCGTATCACTCCCTTCCAGGGAGATACCTTCAATAACACTTTGTCGCCTACCTCGAACTTCAAAGGTTTACGGCGTTTGTCGGCGTAACTCTTCTGTCGATCACGTGCTGCAGCTAGCCGTTGCCTAATTTGAATAATCCGTTCGGTCATATCATGGATAACTTCCGGTCCAGTAAGTCCTTTCTCACCCGTTTCAGCCCAACACACGGGCGATCTACATTTTCTGCCATAAAGTGCTTCAAAAGGTGCAGCACCTATACTTGAATGATAACTATTGTTGTAAGAGAACTCCACCAGTGGAAGGTGAGTCTCCCAATCTTTCCCAAAGTCAAGGACACAAGCTCGGAGCATATCTTCTAAAGTTTGAATCGTTCGTTCCGATTGACCATCTGTTTGTGGGTGATAGGCTGTACTCATGTCTAGTCGGGTTCCCAATGCTTCCTGCATTGATTGCCATAACCGGGAAGTAAATCGAGGATCTCGATCAGAAATGATAGTCTTAGGCACACCGTGAAGCTTCACAATTTTGTCGATGTACAGCTTTGTCAATTTATCCATATTATCACTTTCCTTCATCGGAATGAAATGTGCAGATTTGGTTAACCGATCGATGACAACCCAAATCGCATCCGGTTGATTTGATCGATGAGGTAATCCCGTTACAAAATCCATTGAAATATCCTCCCATTTCCATTCTGGGATCTTTGGCTATTGCAACAATCCTGAGGGCTTTTGGTACTCAATCTTGACCCTTGAGCATGTTAAACACTTAGCCACGTATCGCGCAATGTCGGCTTTCATATTCGGCCACCAATAAAGGTTCCTCAAGTCCTGATACATTTTATCTGATCCGGGGTGTACCGAGTACCTTGACTTGTGAGCCTCGTCCATCACGAGCTCACGGAGATTTCCAAACAAAGGAACCCAGATCCTGTCATTATAGTACGTGAGTCCATCGGACTTAACTTCAGAATGGCCATCTACGCCACGCAGTGCTTCAGCTGCGAAGTTTTCTGCTTTCAAAGCTTCTCGTTGGCAGTCACGGATCCGATCCGGTAATCCTGAATGTATTGTAAGTTGAAGCGCTCGTACCCGACGAGGCTTTTCGTACTCTTTTCTGCTTAGGGCATCAGCCACAACGTTGGCTTTTCCAGGATGATACTTAATAGCCAAATCATAATCGTTCAGTAATTCAACCCACCTTCTTTGCCGCATGTTGAGGTCTTTCTGATCAAAGATGTGCTGTAGACTTTTATGATCGGTGAATATTGTGCACTTTGTTCCATATAGGTAATGTCTCCAAATCTTGAGTGCATGAACAACGGCTCCCATCTCCAAATCATGCGTTGTATAATTCTTTTCAGTATCCTTTAGTTGCCTGGACCCATAGGCAATCACTTTATCTCGTTGCATCAACACGCAACCGAGTCCTTGGATTGATGCATCGCAGTAAACCACAAAATCGTCAATTCCATCGGGTAACGCAAGAATTGGAGCCGAACATAACATATCTTTAAGCGTTTGGAACGCGCGCTCTTCTTTCTCACCCCATCTGTATTGCACTCCTTTGTGCGTTAAGGCTGTTAAGGGTTGGGCCAATTGAGAGAAACCCTTAATAAACCTTCGATAATATCCGGCAAGTCCTAAAAATTGTCGGATTTCCGTTGGCGCTCTTGGGGTAGACCAGTTCTTTATTGCTTCCACTTTGGCTGGATCGACATGAATTCCTTCCTCATTAACAATGTGTCCAAGAAACTGGACTTCGCGGATCCAAAAGTCGCATTTTGAAAACTTAGCATAAAGCTGTTCCTTGCGAAGCAATTCCAAAATAAGACGCAGATGCTCCTCGTGTTCTTCCTTTGTCTTAGAGTAGATCAAAATGTCGTCAATGAAAACTATCACAAACTTATCGAGGTACGGCTTGCACACTCGATTCATCAGATCCATAAATACGGCAGGTGCATTGGTTAGCCCAAACGGCATAACCAGGAACTCGTAGTGACCATATCGAGTTCTGAAAGCAGTCTTAGGAACATCCTCTTCACGAACACGAAGTTGGTGATAACCAGACCGTAGATCGATCTTTGAGTAGTAGCTTGAACCTTGCAGTTGATCGAAGAGATCGTCGATTCGAGGAAGTGGATACCGATTCTTGATCGTAACTTTGTTAAGCTCTCGGTAGTCAATGCACATGCGGAACGTTCCATCCTTCTTCTTAACAAACAGTACCGGAGCTCCCCATGGAGACGAACTTGGACGAATAAACCCCTTGTCGAGTAGCTCTTGCAGTTGTGAGGAGAGTTCGTTGAGTTCACTTACAGCCAATCGGTAAGGTGCGCGTGCGATCGGAGCGGCACCTGGAGCTAAATCAATCCCAAACTCAACTTGCCGAAATGGAGGCAAGCCAGGCAGATCTTCAGGAAATACATCTTGGAAGTCGCGAACTATCGGGTAATCATCAATTTTGCGCTCGGGATGTGTCGTGTCAGTGACGTTCGCAAGAATCGCGAAGTGACCCTTACGGAGGCATTTCTGAGCTTTAAGGAATGAAATAATGCCGGTGACTGTTCCACCTTTTTCTCCTTGGACCGTTAACACTTTGCCGTCTTCGAGTGGAATACGAACCACTTTTTCCTTACATAAAATTTCAGCTCGGTTTTCGGATAACCAATCCATTCCTACTATAACGTCAAAACTACCAATCGGGAAAGGCATAAGTTCAATTCCTAGGGTATGGCCCGCTAGTTCTAGCTTACAATCCTTAACTATTTGGGTCGTATCATGAAGTTTACCATTTGCTAGTTCTACCACATATTTAGCATCTAAGTCGATCGGTTTAGCGTTAATTAGTCTAGCAAATTTAGTGGAAATAAAACTTTTCTCAGCACCAGAATCAAATAAAACAGTAGCAAAGAAACCGTTCAAAATAAATTTACCATTAATCACGTTGGCGTCATTGCGAGCTTCACCCTGGCCCATGACGAAAGCTCGACCTCTACCATTTCCACCATTTCCGTTTCCACCATTACCATTGCCATTCCCATTACCATTACCATTCCCACCGTTATTTCCCTGATTGCCATTACCTTGTCTTCTTAGCTGAGGGCAGTCTCTTTTAATGTGGCCTGGAGCACCACATTCATAACAATTCCCGTTACCGTTTCCCCTGGGAGCTTCATTGTTGCGGTTCTGACCATTGTTCCCATTGCCCCGATTGTTCCCATAGTTGTTGTTTCTTCTGGGGCGGTTTTGTTGCTCGGGTAAAGTTGCCCAACAGTCCTTTGCTTCGTGGCCTCCCTTACCACACCTTTCGCAGCTCATATTCTTCCTACAATTACCAGCATGATGTTTTCCACACCTGTTGCACAAGGGCAGGTTACCCTTGTAGTTGCTCTGACCATTTCCGCCCTGGCGGTAGTTGCCACTGTTATTCCCGGACCTCTTGCTTTGACCTTGGGAGTTATAAGACCTCCCAGTGCTGTTTCCAACACTCTGAACATTCATCGAGTTTTCAGGAGCTTCATCATCCGCCTTTCTCTTGCCACTCAAGGCAGTCTTCTCGGTGGCTTTCGCAGGTAGAGTACCTTTCTCGACCTCTTGATCAGTGAGCTTGTGAGCCAAACGAATGGCTTGCTGTACGGTCGCAGGGTTGCTGGCAGTCACCAATCCTTTGATTTGAGGCGCGAGGCCTTCCAGATAACGCTCAATGCGTTTAAACTCAGCGTCGACCATTGTGGGGCATAGGACTTCATACTCATGATATCGTGCAGTGTACTGTTCGATTTCAGACCCAGACATCTTCAAATTCAGGAATTCACCCTCAAGCTTCTTGACTTGGTCACGTGGACAGTATTCTTCCATGATCAGCTCCTTAAATGCTGCCCACTGCATGTTATTAGCCGCGTCTAGCCCAACCATCTGAATTTCAGCGTTCCACCAGGAGAGTGCAGCTCCTTCGAAGGTACCAGTAGCAAACTTCACCTTGCTTTCAGCTGGGCAGTTACACATGGAGAAAACCTTTTCAGACTTCTCAATCCATCTGAGGAGTCCTACAGCTCCTTCTTCGCCGGAAAATGTCATCGGCTTACAGTCCATGAAGGACTTGAACGTGCAGTGGTGCTGGTTTCCTGATGCATAAATAGTTCGGATTTTAAAATTAAACAGGTCATGATATAATTGCTTTGTGCCTTAACCGGCATAAGAGTTACCCTGTGCGGCATATGCAGCTTGGACGGCTGCCACCGCGGCTTGCACATGTTCAGTAATCATTGCTTGCAGCTGTGCAGGCGTCATGTTTATGCCGCCTCTTCCGTTTCCTCTTCCAGACATCTTGCTGAACAGTTAAAGTAGCCAATGTTCAGTCACAGTTATATTTTATACATATCCCATAATATGTATATTAGCCAGTTCCCGTTATCCCACTATTAGTCCATAAAAATTTTCGTGCAAAATCGAGGCGTCGTCGGAGAACGTCGTGAATGCTATCGTCGAGGGTCGGCTCCCCATAAAGTCACCGTCGGCGTAGTCGTCGCAGTAGAAATCAGGACGTAGCGTGTAGCATCGTTTCGTTGTCGCTTTCCCCAGAGTAGTGTGCGTATTCGCGGTCGCATTTCGTATTCGTGTGAAAATTTCCTAAGGTCTTCCGTTAGACTACTTAGACACGGTCAATATATATGCATTTATATATATATATATATACATACGTATTAAGCCTTTACTTACACAGCAGAGCGAGTATCCCAGGCTGGCACGTAAAAATTTTGTCTTTGGGAATTTGTTTGTTCGTTTCGTAACCAAGGTTTTCAAGTTGCAGTTTCCAAATCGTTTTCAAAAATGATTCCAGTTCTCTGCAACTTATGGCTCTGATACCAATCTGTCGCACCCCCAAAATACCACTAACGGAGTTTATACCGTCAAGGGGCGCGACTAGACCAGGATCCACAACCATATTTACAAATACTAAACGAATCAGGGTTAGTTTAAACACAAGTTATAAATCAAAGTCTTAAATTACATACACAGCGGAAAAATAATTGTCCTTAGCACTAACCACGTGCTTTACATAAATGTCGTTTTAAATTCCCAATTTGGTTTAAATCAAAAACAAAGGTCTTCAAGTGCCATGCCAACCTCCAGCGGATACTCCTTAGCGATCTGCAAAAGTTTAAACCACGCAAGTGTCAACCTAACGGTTGGTGAGTTCACAGTGGGCTTGTCATGCATTGGCCCAGTCTCGTAATCATAATTCGTGTCAAGATATACTTACAAGTTATTTATTTGCGAAAAGCAATACTCGTAATTAATTCTCAGTTTATAAATGGTTTGTCAGTGACCTACGTCATCGGGTATGTACTAGTTCCGTAAAGTTAAAGGACTCAACCGATATCGCGGGTAGCTAATCCGTTGTTCCATGCTCTAAGGAAGTTTGCACCAAAGCTGACTTATTTTGTGGGGGCCGAGCCATCCCGTACGGTGCGGACCTAGTCATCGCGGTTTTTGCCTCCCCCGTGTCCTCTCGGGACCACGGTCAAATAGGCTGATATTGTTCCTCCGTGCACTCCCCGTGCCACGGGGCGGAGTTTGTCAAACTCCAGTAGATCTACCCAACATCCCCTCGCTTTACAATTAATGGCACAATTTTAGTTGAGGACTTTTAAGTTATAAGGCATCCTTAGAAAACATGTGATATCATATGGTTTAGACTTTAACCTACACTAGCCATATTAAAACGTTTTCAGTTTTGTTTCAGAAAAACAGTTTGTTCAGAGTTCACAAGTGTTCCCATAAAACACTTCAGTTCATCAAGTGGGCGCCGAGCATCCCGTGTTCTCAAGTTTATCAGTGAGGTGCCTAGCACTCTCGAGTTTGTCAGCATTGTTTTTCGTTAAATTGTTCGGTGTGGCCCAAACGGTCCCACGGTAAACGGGTTAGTGACACTCACCTTTGGTTGCACTGCTACACTTCAAGTGATCCAAATATTGTTGTTTAACGAAGACCTAGAACACGTTTAGGTCTTAAGTATTAGTTTCGTGTCTAATCTTTACTTAACGTCACTATGGCCCATAACATAGCACGTTGCAACTATGACTCGACATACCGACACACGACACCAATGGTTGATCATAAACAAGGGTTCATATGAATCAGATATCAAACATGTTTCATCATGGCATAATCAGGTAAGTCATGGCTTAACACTTAAGCAAATTTCACAAGTTTGGTTTTTTTTTTAGGTCAGGTCTTAGTTTCGCTAGCATAGTTTCGCTAGGTGCACGGGCAGCACTTTCGCTAGGCAATGCCCGGTGACACAGTTTCGCTAGGCTAGTTTCGCCCGAAACTGCTGACGCAGTTTCGCTAGCCTAGTTTCGCAGGGAAACTGGTTTGAACTTTCGTTCAGATATTTCGCTCGGTAGATTCGCTCGAGCTGGTCTGGTCAGGTTACCCGGCGAGACTATAGTTTCGCTAGTCAGTGTCGCTGGAAGGAGATATAATTTCGCTACTTAGTTTCGCCCAGAGAACACGCAGTTTCGCTGGTCGCGAAAAACATACGGATTTGCCTAAAAATCCACCTAACAGCTCCTGATCATACATGCAATTCATTATCTAGTATCCATAGGCATTTACCAACATAAATCAAGCAGCTTTAACAAGTTTAACATGTATTTTGATCATCAAATCTCTAAAATAGGTTCAAAACCCTAAAATGACCTAATTTGCACAAATCTCTAACATGGATGGATTTCACACGTAAAGTTATCAACTTTAGTACAGATCTAGCACTCCTAAACAATATACTAGCAGATCAAGCAGTTACATGAAGATTTGAGCATGCTTTAAGAAGAAAACATATAGAAAAAGCATAAAACATAGTTTTTGGGACTCACGGATGATTCTAGGATCGATGGATGAGGTGAGATGATAGTCTCGAGGCTGGGGTCTTGGTCCTTAGGTGATCTTCTCGGCTGACCAGGAGAGTGTGTGTGTGTGTTGTTGTGTGGTTTGAGCAAATGAGGCTACTAGGGTTCATTAAGTTTATTTATATCAGGAGCCAGTTTCGCTGGCAGTTTCGCTGGCCAGGCGAAACTAGCTCTGGTCTCGTGATATTGGATTGTCTTAGCTGGCTACCGGGCGACACTATAGTTTCGCCCGGTAGTTTCGCTGACTACCAAATTTAGGCAATTTTTCACATAATCAAGTATTTACAATTAATCATGCTATTCACAATAGTAAGTCATGTATTTAAATCACATTGCACATAAAGACAATCAATGATGAACACATAACACATATGGACGGGTTCGGTGATCAACCAAAGGTCGTGGACGTATTCGGCCTAGTTAAGCATTAGTTACTTAAGTTAACACTTATAACGTAACTAACGGGTTTGTCTAACGGAAGTTAACCTTGAAATTCTCGGGTGTCACATATAACGTGAACTTCAAATAATAAAATACTTTATTATTTGTCTCGATGTTCAAAACTTGATCTAAATATATATTCTCATAACCTTAAATAATTATATGATTATAATTATTTCTACAATTTATATGTATTCGACTATAAATATATTCATTGACCTAAATATTTATTTGAACGATAAATATTCCAAACGGGCTTTCCAAACAACACAAACGGGAATGTTATGTCAAAGACTCGACCAAGATCATTTGGGTAACTGAACATTATCCAACCGAAAAAGTACCTTAAAACTGTCTTATTATTTATTATTAGGACACTCTTTTACTTGCTACATCTAGTGCGATACAGTTTTCATCATTATCTTGAATCAAGTGAGTTTCAGGGCCCCTTTTCCTTTACTGTTTTATCAATGGGGGAGAAATACATACTTTCTTTTTATCGTATACAAAGCCTTTCCTTTAAACTATTTTAAATACTTTTGGGAAGAATCATGAAACAGACAAACACACTTTAAATAATTATTGGAACTATAATTATTTCTACCAATCCTATATTTATTAGACAATAAATATAACCGCCAAGTCAAATGCCTGATTGATCTTATGATAAAACTGTAACACGGTATTTGATTATCTGTTCTTTCGTAACCCCATTCGCAGTAATCTTGTGGATAACTTGTTACTGCAAAGCCCACCATCAATTTATTTCGATTAATTCTGTATAGAACGATAACTAGTGAATAGATGTATTTGGGTTGACGCCCCTGCCCTAGCTGGTCGCTCCAGTTCTGAATCCGCGTATACAAGCCACGAGGTACATGTCAGTTATTCTATGCTAGTGGTATTTCTTGGGGGAAGTTACCATACGGTGGGTAAATCAGTTAGTGTCCGAAATCAAGGACCAGGTAAAGTCAATACCACAGTAACCACATTTATAATATCATGAATGCGTGAAACAGTGTTTGAACCACACAAGTGAAACCGTGCTTGAACCGCACAAGTCAAACCATGCTTGAACCGCACAAGTCAAGCCGTACTTGAACCGCACAAGTCAAACTGTGCTTGAACTGCATAAGTCCTTCGTACAATTGTGTAAAACTTGACTCTTGATAGTCTATTCACTTAAGACCTTTATAATATTTTGTATGTTATAAACTGTTTACAAATTTACTTGTAAGCGTCTTAAACCTGTGAACTCACCTACATTATGTTGGCCTTTTTAAACTCATGTATTTCTCAGGTAACCAAGTCAAACCGTATGCAAATGGGACGCCAAACCTTAGGGCTTACATTATGGAGTCATAGTCTCATTCGTCATCATGAAATAACTTATGAAACACTTTCCTTTTAAATCCTTGGTCAAAACGATTTCAATAGCCAACTACTTTATCTTAGTATTTCTAAAAGAATTCATATTTTAGTATTGTAAAACATGTCGTCTTAATACATTTTCCGCTGCAAATTTTTTGACATACTTGGTTTTTCAAACGTATATTAATCTGATAGAGGTCGTTTTATGTATCCACGACTATGATCCAATGATGTCACACGCCTCCGTTCTCGAAAGTTCAGGGTGTGACAATTTTAGCATAAGTTTGAAAAATCAAAAACATTTTAGGTTTGTTTTGATATAAACTTTCTAAAAGTCAAAAAGATTTTATTCTGATTTATTTTCGATCTGATCATCATGTGATACAAATTATATTTTCAAAATCATTTCTTGGAGTCTTGAAGAGACGTTTTGCGCCAAGTTTATTTATATTTTGAGCAGGTTTCTAAGTGAAGAAAGATGTCACAACTTCAAGTTTTCTGAAGCTGTTGATAAAGAGAGAAACACACTCTGCATTGTCAAAGTATTCAAGATCAAGCTACTATCAAGTTGAGGAAGAGTTTGTTTGAAGATTTTTTGAACGAATTCTACACTTGAGGGGGAGTTTGATTGAAGATACAATTTTGTTATGTTGTTAAAGATACTGCACACGACGAGGGGGAGTTTGTTGATACATAATATGTGCATCGTGTGAAGTATTGAGACAAGGCAATGAGAAGTTCAAGACAAAGTTCAAGTTGCCGTCCGAACTGTATCCGAACTGCGAGTTCGGATGAGGGCGAACTGGCAGTTCGCCTAGTGTTCGGCCAGTCAGGTTTAAATAGGAAGTTTGTTTTGTAATTTTGTAACTGAACGAGATAGGTCTGAGCTTAAGTGTGTGTTTCTGTGGTATTTCTTTGTGATTGATTCTCTGTGTTTCCTGAGTTGTAATTGTCCACTTTGATCAATAAAATAACTCTTAATTACGTGTTTCTTATCCGTAATAGCTAAATCAAGTAGACGATCCGATGCTAACGAACTTTCACTTATCAAATATCTGCTCATCTTCCAAGAATGATGAGGCGGTATCAAACTTTGGAGTGTTGCCAGTTTCAAACTTCTTCACTCTGGACTTAGATTTCTTTTTCTTTGCAGAAGCAGGAGTTGCAAACTTTAAGTAATCATGCATTTCTTCATTTGGATTCACAGAAGTAGATGGAATACTTGACACATCAACTGGTGACGAAACTTTATGTAAATCATTCTTAACACTTTCTTCACTTTTAACCTGTTTGTAGATGTAATTCAGAAATGTCGGTGACAAATTACAATTCTTTACTTGACGTTGCAAATCCAGAATCTCAATTTTTAATTAAGAAATTTTCACTTAAGCATCCAGCGGATCTTTCTGAGAAGCAATGAATAGTTCCGAAAACTCATTATATTCCTACTTATGTCTTCTTCTCAAATCACACTCTTCCAAAACTTCTTTGGTAACCTTTTCCCATTTCTTCTTGAAATAATCAACATCGCTTGTTAAAATTTCATTCTTTTCTCGGAAAAGAACATTTTCATCTCGAAGTTTTGAAAGTTCTTCTTGAAGACTAATTACTTTCTCAGCAGCTTCAACAGCAATCTGATTAGCTTTTTCATATTTCTATTGAACATGATAAGCCTTTTTGAATAAAGTTTCAAAATCTACAGCAACTTCTTAGCCTCAGCTTTAGCTTTTTCACATTCTTTACACAAAACTTTCTTTTCTTTCAACAAACCATCATAAATCATAGCAAATTCAGCACACTTAGAACACACTGAAGAAACTTCATTCTAATTTCTTCTATCATACAAGAACTTGTTTCATAATCAGAACCAGTTACACAACCATCAATTTGTTCAGTCTTGAAAACAATACCACAATCCTTTTTGTCTAACAACTCATTACTTTCTGATTCTAAGCCACTAGATGCTGAATCATATGATTTTGAATCAGCAGAGTCTGAGCCAATCTTCATGGTTTGAATGTGTGCACATGTCTCACCTTCTTCTTTCGATGCATTCCATTTATCTTTAGCAGTGTAATACACTATGATTTCAAGAAATAACTCTCTTGAAAGAGCTGTTTTGAGAATGTCTCTAGCTTTGTCTTCGTTATCTGTATAAGCCTTTTCTTCTAGAGAAAGATGTCGATATATTTTTACATCTCCTCTTCCATCAGTAGGCCATTTGAATTGTATATCGATTATCTTCCAAAAATATTTGAAATGTTTGTTGATGTAAATCTCAAAATCAACTTTCCATTCATGATAATCTTCCCATTTCATCAGTATAGATATCATAGGACTAACTTGTGATGCACTCATTTTTTAACAATTTATGAAAAATCAGTTCCATATGCTTGAATCACTCTTTACCAAAACTGAAAACTAACACTCGAAAAACTTCAAACTAAAAACGAAGGTCTTAGAAGTGGATTTTGGGGGTCAAAACATAGGGTACTGGAAGTTAGGCTGGTAAAAGTGTAGATCTCTCCGAGACGGTCGTTTTGGCTGGTATTAGCTCCCGTAACTCTTAAGGGTTCTCAAGTTACGTTAGTTTTAGTGAAACAACAAAAAATTCCAAACTTTTCCGAACTGGTCCGAACTAAATCTTCACGAAGTGAACTGAACTGGATCCGAACCAATCTGAACTGTGACTTCGGGTATACGAACTGGAATCCGAACTGAGAAGCGACCTGAACTTAAACGAACTGTTCCAAACTGGTACTTCGTTTGACCGAACTCACCCGAACTGACACTTCGGTTGAGCGAACTGATCCAAACTCGCAGTTCGGAGCGGTTATTTACCCGAACTGGAAGTTCTTGAGCCGAACTGAAATTTCCTGATGCAAACTCAGACGAACAGACCCATATTTTGTCTAAAAGATGTGATTTTGGGTGTTTTTGATGAGAGATTTTCAGCAGTAGACAATGAAAAAACGATAGGAACGTTCTGAAATTAAATTTAATACAATTTAACTCTCGAATTTGACGAAACTTAATGAAATGTCACAAAAACCCACTTTCTCTCTCTACAAACTCAAAAATCACTACAATTTGATTAGCAAATTATGACGCCCGGCCCCTTATGAGTTGGCGTCACGTCGTCGGATTTACTCATCAACACATGATTTAATCAAAGATCACAAAAATAGGGGAAATTAAAACTTTTATTTATTAACAATGATAATTCTTACAGCGGAAGCATAAACCTAACATACGATATATTAAACATAAAGTAAACTAAAACATAAGATAATTTATTCCAGCAACCAGCGTCTTCACCGTCTCCTCCTAGAGCGTAATCGAAGCTTGACCATAGGTGCATCAGAACCTAGCATACATACTTTTAAAAAGTCAGCATACGCTAGTGAGTTCTACCGTTTAGTTCAAAATCCGTTTTAGTGTTTACCTGTTTTACACCATATATATTTCACATATAAAAAGTCCTGACACGTAATTACTATGATAATACAACCCAAAATCTTAATCGTGACCCTAGGCTAGGCTTATCATTTGGAGGAGCAACGACTCCTCATTCTTACCAGTAACCCTAGGCTTATCATTTGGGTTACCGACTCTTCCTATGAGAAAACCTGGCACTACATTCTCTAGGGCACCCCCATTGGAGAAGGAGCGCCATTCATACACAGTACTCTAAGGCACCCCCATTGGAGCAACAACAATTCCTCAACTCTAACCACCAACTTATTACTTAACTCTATTAGGTCATTTCTCGTCTTAATGACTTAATCTCTGATCATGTATACTACCTACTCCTAGTTAAATAACCAGATGCTTTAGGTTTGTTATTAGATAGTGATAAGGCATTCATATACTGCAACAAATGAACATCCCCCAATTTACCGTAGGTGTATGTATACAGGATGCACCAGCGACGTATCCTCCACACTTCCAATATACCGGATAACTTATACTACTATGTATATATATATATATATATATATATATATATATATATATATATATATATATATATATATATATATAGGATGTACCAGCAGTGTATCCACCACATATTAATATAAGAAAATCAATCACATGTTCTCATATAATTATACATATTCACTAAACGTTTACTAACAACTCCCTTGTCACTTGGCCACCTAATTTCAAGCAAGTATATATCACATTACAATTATCTTGAGTATAGCAACAACTTCATCATATAACACGTATAAATTAAGTTACAATTATCTTGAATATATTTTCACAAATATTGTATGTATGCCAGCCTGAAAGTATTTAAAACATTAAAACATTTAAAAGTGGACTTATAGAAACTCACTTTATCTCCTTAATCCGTTATTTGGACAGAACCTCCCTTATGGTCCTCAATTAACCTAATCGCGTATCGGATCGTATTAATGCAAGGTTATTATAAACAATATCTATGTTTATTTATATCTTATTATCTTAATAAGATTTTATTAGAGTTTATCTCCTTTAAGGCCAAATTGACCAAAATGCCCTTATAGGCATAATAACCTTTTTATTGATAATATGAAGACGCGCATTCCTATAAGTAAACGCTTACCCCGGGATCTCCCAGTGAGGTATGCCAGTTCCCAGTTGTGATTTATGCTACACCCCCGCTTTGCCAGAAACCCCAGTGTACAGGCGCCTACCCTTCCGGTCCGCACGAACTTCTAAATATCTGATTAACTCGGTATCTTTAATACTTTATTATTTATCAATTTTAAACTCATATGTACTTTATATATATATATATATATATATATATATGTGTGTGTGTGTGTGTGTGTTATAAGACCAAAAATCAAGCCCCCATACCCTTCGAATATTATTTTTTATTAATGATCCATATTTAGAAACCCTAATTTCGCGTATTTCTCGTTTTATTATCAAAAATCATTTTCTTTTCAAACTACCTTAGGGTATTATCCATTATAATATTTTATAATATCCTTTAAAATATCATAGCTTAGTTCGACACCTTTTACTTAATTTAGGCAGAACAACGTTATGAAAACCCTAATTTTGACCCGTTAACAAAACTATTACCAAACCTTTTCCAATTATGAAATAAAATTAGGGCTTTATTAAAACACATTATTCTAGGATTACCTACAAAAATTCAGACCCTAGTTCCCACCCGATCACCCAATTTTGACAAAACAAGCTCAAGAACCCTAATTTTAACACATTTTTAGAAAACATACTTAGAATCAATTTACACAAAACTGAAAGAAGTTATTTTAGACCATACCTAATAGTGCTTGAGTGCAGAAATTCAGATCTTGAATCCTCCTAGTTTGCTCGTATTCGACTGATGAAGTTTTTGGGTCTTCTTAGGGATTTTAGAGAGGAAATCAGTTAATTGGTGAGGATTAAAGGACGGATTGAAGGCCTATTTATAGTCATTCGATGCGCCTAAGGTCCCTTCAGGTGTCCATGGTGATAAGTCGGCCAAAAACGACACGTAGGAGCCGAATTCGTGCACAACAAGTCGAGAAACGTGACTAAAAACGAACCAAGACTCGATTTTATGTGTAACGCCACAAACACATAACCAAGAAATAAACGTTCTTCACGTTGATTTAATTAGGTTCCCATTAGGTTTTCAAAATGTATATTTATACTGGACTTAACATTTTCCCAAGGATCTTAAAATTACGTTTCAAAATAACATTTGAGCATACTAAGACACCATTTTCATCTTAAATATAATACAAAAGGGGTGCACTCATCCTCTTTAGGTGTCGGTTCCTTTTCTAGCTCATGAGAGAAATCCTTCAAGCAGCATGTTTACCTACAAGGTTTATATTTATCCAACCATTAGTATTGGATTATGACCATTAAACGTCGTTGTGGATACGAGAAAACACCAAAAATAAGAATTTAACACTGTCTCCACCGTAGCTTACGCCACCACCGTAAGCTACGGTGGGTCTGGGCTGGCTTACGCTAGCTTAGTGTTGTGCTACGGTGAGATTTTGAGCTGTGGCCACCGTAAGCTACGGTGGTCACAACTACAATTGGCCATTTTCTTGTGTTTTGATCCATCCGTAACACTTTTTTAGTGACCCAAACTCGTCCTTATGCACCTGTGATCATAACATACACAAACACAACACCGTATTGGCCCTTCTCTAAGTTAGCACCTAATCATGCCTAATAATTTACCCATGGGTTCCCCATTTCCAACCCATTTGACCCGTTTAGGTGTAACTAGGCACATGTATCATGACTTACCAACTTGCCATTCTTTTTTCATGGTTCTCCAACCACTTACACCATGTTTTGCACCTGCTTATAGCATATTTACATGGCATGGTCTCTTGACCATTTTCCCTCCA